>JAKVQQ010000005.1:0-384974 GCA_030462855.1 Saturnispora bothae | reverse complement strand
TTGTTATTGTTGTCAACATATTCCATGTAGTTACATTGAAGGAGATTTACTTATTGTTATCTCCATATTTTGTAAAAAGTATTCTTTTAATGTATAATTAATATATTTTTAATTATCAATAATCGTATTATTGGTACTAATTCTTGTTATTGTTATTGTTGTCAACATATTCCATGTAGTTACATTGAAGGAGATTTACTTATTGTTATCTCCATATTTTGTAAAAAGTATTCTTTTAATGTATAATTAATATATTTTTAATTATCAATAATCGTATTATTGGTACTAATTCTTGTTATTGTTATTGTTGTCAACATATTTCATGTAGTTACATTGAAGGAGATTTACTTTTATTTATCTCCATATTTTGTAAAAAGTATTCTTTTAATGTATAATTAATATATTTTCAATTATCAATAATCGTATTATTGGTATTAATTCTTGTTATTGTTATTGTTGTCAACATATTTCATGTAGTTACATTGAAGGAGATTTACTTTTATTTATCTCCATATTTTGTAAAAAGTATTCTTTTAATGTATAATTAATATATTTTCAATTATCAATAATCGTATTATTGGTATTAATTCTTGTTATTGTTATTGTTGTCAACATATTTCATGTAGTTACATTGAAGGAGATGTACTTTTATTCATCTCTATATTTTGCACTGTCTCCTCTCCTCCACTGTTGAATTTTTCATTTGCTATCCTGGCCACACTATCGAATTTTTTATTTTTTCCTACAAAGTCCGTGGGGGCCCGCGCCCTATCGCAATAATTTGTTCCTACCACTATTTCCTTATAATGCCAGCACTCAAGTTTAAATACCCCCTCACCACTCAACCGGTGGCCGTATCCGGCTCGTTCGACAACTGGACCATTCAGTACCCACTGGTGTCCACGGCGCAGGGCATGGCGGTTGAGATTCCAGCTGAAGCCGCGGGGCGCGTGGAGTTCAAGTTCATTGTCGACGGCCAATGGGTTCTCAGCGACGACTACGAGACCGCGGACGATGGACACGGGAACGTGAACAACGTGATGGACGTGACAGTGGACGGGGCGTCTGGCCCTGTGATTCCAGAGTCTGGGCTTGCTATGCCAGCAGCGGCTGAGCCAGAAACCGGTGCCACCGGTGCGACTACGGAGGACCCTGAGCCAGCCGCCGCTTCCGCCGCTGCTCCTGCAGCCACTGGTGAAGTGAAATACGTGAAAAAGGTCCACAAGAAGGTTTCACTCAAGGACAAGGTCAAGGGCCTGTTCAGTTAGAGGTGAAACCACTACTATTTTTTTTCTCTCTCCCGTACTTATTCAATTCCTATAGTGTTACTAATATAATTTGTGTCTTTTGCGTAGGCGATTTTACTTTGTTACTGCTTCGTATCAATTTTCTGAGGTGTTGGTGTGATTTAATTTGTGTCTCCGTTTTGGGTGTACCGTAGGGGATTTTTTTTTTTCGTATCAATTATCCGTAGTTTAAATCTCAGATGTAATCTGTATCCCGCAGTGTTGGCCGTAGGGAATTTTATTTCGTACCAATTGTCCGTAGTGTTACTGTGATTTAATTTATCTCAGTTTGGGGTGTACCAATTTTCAGCCTTGGCCGTACGAAATTTTACTTCGTACCAATTGTCCGTAGTGTTACTGTGATTTAATTTATCTCAGTTTGGGGTGTACCAATTTTCAGCCTTGGCCGTACGAAATTTTACTTCGTACCAATTGTCCGTAGTGTTACTCGGATATAATCTGCATCTTTCAGCTGTCGCCGTAAAAAGTTTCAGCATTGGCCGTACGGCCACAGCTTCAAAACTACAATTTCCTCTTTTGGGCCCATACTATTTCCCCCCCCACCACTTCTCTATAGTGGCTCTAATAATTTATATCATCATCTAGGGCCTACAAAATTTCCTTCGAATCCCCCCCCTCCCCCCTAATAATTTGTATCTGTAAAAATTTCCCTCTGCAGGTCACACTCTCTTCTCCACAATGTCTCCAAAGCAAGTCTATCCTGATCTTGTGCTACCTCCACCAGCACCACTGGTGCATCCTCTAACATACTTCAACCCAGAGGCCGGGCCTAAAAGTATCGCAGCTCCGCTGCCTCTTCCACTGCCGCGTCCATACGGACTATCGCTGCCGGGGCTTGCGGCTACGGGACCACGCTCGATATCAGACACTTCCAGCGACACCGGCTCCAGTTTAGGCCAGAGCCACTACAGTGCACAACCGCAGTCGTTCTCCTCTGCACCCACAGCCGCCTCAGAGCTTTCCGCGTGCCACTGGGACTCTTGCAACCTCACTTTTTCCACCCCCCAGGCTCTATACGCCCATCTCTGCGACACCCACGTCGGACGCAAGTCCAAGAACAACTTGGCACTTCGTTGTCTTTGGGGCGACTGTAAGATCCAAGTCGAAAAGCGGGATCACATCACTTCTCACTTGCGTGTCCATGTAGCTTTCAAGCCTCATTTCTGCTCTCACTGCGGCAAAAAATTCAAGCGGTCCCAGGACTTGAAAAAACACTGTAAGGTTCACCCAGCAAAACGCGCGCAGTCGGACGAACTTTCCTCAGCGCCAAAGAGACAATCACTTTTCCCCCCAGAGCAGAGAAATTCTACTGCGGAACAAAGAACTTTCCCCCCAGAGCAGAGACATTCTACTGCGGAACAAAGAACTTTCCCCCCAGAGCTAGGAAACTTTGCTCCCCGTAGCGCTTCCTCCGCGTACCAATTGCCACCCCTAGAGTCCATCTTCGGCACCGCGCCTCAAGGCCTCAACTTCGGTGCCCCAATCAACCCTCTCAATCCCCCACTTGCTAGACTGCACCCGTTCGGGCTAAGAGGCCATCAACAATTTGCGGCCGAGGGTCTCTTCGAGGCCCTGGAGCAGCTTTCCACACTGTCGTTGAACCCTGCAGCGGACCACGACAACTGGGACGAGTCGGAGCCATCCGATTACGATAGTTTCTATTGCGAGTCTGACGCAGAGTTTGAATGCGACTGCAATTGCGACTGTTCTGCCAAGGCTCCAATTCCGGTGCAAACCTCTTCCCCGCTTTATCCTGATCTGGACTTTTAACTTTTTCTACTCTTCATATTCCCCCCTTTTTATATCCACTATATCCAGCTTTTATTTCTAACTTGAAGCGCTCTATGATTGCTGAGCAAAAAATGTATTGTTGCTTCTTGGCATGCTGAGCAAAACAGGATCTCCAGATGATTACGTAAGGTAATCTGCTTACTATTATTTCTTACGTAAGCTCGTTTTTTAATTCCTACACCCTGCTACACTTACGTTCAATCCCACACCACTATGGAACATCGACAGCAAGCAAACGCTCAAAGCCACACACAGACACAAACAGTGTCTGCAGATTCGGAATCTGCACAAAATTTCACTCCGCCGTCCGTGCTGCGGCTGGTGGGCGATGCAAAAACCGACCAAGGCAAACGAGTCCAGTGGGAGCAGGGCACAGTGGACAACGAGTTCATGAACAAAAAGAAGAGTAAGAGTACGTTTATATTTTCACAACCTGTAGTAGTGTGCGTGTTTTACTAACATTTTCCAGTTTGCTGCATTTTCCATCCTCAGAACGAGGACGAATACGAGCCTCTCCCGGAATCAGACTCAGATAGTAGCTCCAGTTCTAGTTCTAGCGATTCAGACTCAGATTCCGAGTCAAAACCAAATGCCTACGAAAGACAACCAAAGTATAAGAAAAAAACCGTGGGTAAATATACCCACGACAATAGACACGTTCACAGCCATCAGCATTCGTGCCAGGGAGGCCATTAAGCTTTGTTTAATTTTAACTACATACCATATTTAAACAGTAAAGTTTCTTCTTCCCCACCTTCACAATCACACATGGGTAGACATGCTCACAATCTTGGAGTAGATTTCTCTAGGCATCTTGTATTTCAACAGACCACAGAAAATCATGAGATTGTTACCGTTGGCACTTGCACTAGCGGCACCACTGTTAAGAACATCAATGGTTAGGGATAAAACTCTTGGGGTAATTCTCTGGATACATTCTGAGCCTTGGTTCAAGTCCTCAGCCATTCTTTTGATGATGGACAAGTCAGACTCACCGCCGGTGAGATCAAGCGGCACAATCTGTAATTGTTTAAGCTCGTTCAAAATCAACTGGCTATTGACCTTGTCCACGCCAGACCATTTCGACTCGAGCTCGTAAACCTTGAGGATTTTCTCTAAGTTGAGCAAGTTAGCTCCGTCAATCTTAGATTTGATTTCAACGTTGTTTTCGTAGATTTTTCTTAAGTTGTATGCCATCTTAATCACCTCTTCGTCGTCTTGGTGATCATTAGTTAATAGTTGGTTGACTAGCTTCAAAACCGTGTCGTATTGTTCACTCAATTGATAAAGTGAAATCGCATTGATGATTTTACCGTCAAATTCAAAACGCTTTGCTCCGCCTTCACAGATTTCAAACAGATAGGACTCGATGTTTTCTAATCCAAGTAACTTAAATCTCTTTTCAATCACACCGCCCTGGCGAACTCCATTGTTATCGATCTTACCAAGCAGAAGAACAAACTCATTCGATTCCAAAATTAACTCCTTAATGGAGTTTAACACCAATTGCAGATCGTTCATAAGTAAAATGTATTCAGCACTGACAATCGGATCGCTGAATTTGAAAAACTTGACATAATAACCAATCAATTGATCAAAGTCAATCTCGGTGAATCCTTCAGCTGTCTTGTTGATCAATTTGTAATTATGATACGACCTGGTTCTCAATAAGCCATAATAATTCAACAAAATGGATAAGTGAATAGCGTCAATCTCATCAATCTTAATATAATATTTGATGGCTTTCTCATTCAAACCAACAAGCAAAAGTGTTTGTAAATAACATGGATTCAAGTTGGATGAGTTGAATGCAGATTCTCCAAATTCTAAAACATTTCTTTGTAAGTCAATCAAACTGAATCTTTCGCTTAGAATTTCATTGTTGCAATCTTCGTTAATAAGTGCAAACTGGAACCAAAGCCAGTCTTCTATAGACAATGGGAGATTGTTAACACTTTTCTTAGACAAATCAAGTTTACCAATGAATTTGTAGATGGCAATCTTGAATGGATCAATCTCGCTATTAAATTTGAAATATTGGTTGAATTCATTGTTAATTTTACCCCAATTCTTACCTGATAATTGGCCGTCCAATTCAATAAATTCCTTCAAATAACTTGAAAAGAATTTCTCAATTTTATTGAATGAATCTTGATAAATCTTCAAAAACTCCATGGCTTCATTTTGGAACCCACCTCTTATACAATAGAATAAAACTGCCCAAATTGGAACGCCATTGATGATACTAATGTATGGAACTTTGTATCCTCCTTTGTCATCTTTCAATGTGGCGTTGATGAAATGTAAAATCTTGTCAATAATGCTGATATTTTTACTAGATCTAGTTGGTGTCTCACTGATGGATTTAATGTACAAATCATTCACAAATTTGTTAAATTGGGATTCCAAGTATGTCTTTGATTTTTTGACATAGTAAGATCTCAATTTAACAGATTGGAATTCGGTTAGATCGGTGCATTGGTAGGCTTTGGAAAGATCGCCAGTGAAAGAATTATTTTCATCTTCAGTCAATAACTTGATAATATCCAAAGATTCCAAAAATTGAGTATTGGATTTGTTCTTCTTGTTCAAATCAATGAATTCGCGACAAAGCTTAAAAGCTTGCTCTTTTTCTCTAGCGTCGTTCAATGAATAAATAACTTGCGCATATGCCTCAAAATTTCTTCTCAACTTGATAGATATTTGAGGTGATGAATTGTTGATTAACCCACCATCGGCTTGACTTTGATGATCAACATCAATGAATTTGAATTTCGTGGAAATCAAACTCTTACTAGCATTGGAATTAGCCCCCCATTGCAATTGTTTCATCATCAGATCCTTTGGTTTTTTAATTTCATCCTTG
This sequence comes from Saturnispora bothae, assembly GCA_030462855.1. Classification (NCBI taxonomy): domain Eukaryota; kingdom Fungi; phylum Ascomycota; class Pichiomycetes; order Pichiales; family Pichiaceae; genus Saturnispora; species Saturnispora bothae. The sequence continues at coordinate 379,010 of JAKVQQ010000005.1, read as the reverse complement.
TCAAGACTTTGTGATGCATCTCTTTTCAAAATACCTGAAAGCTTATCCTTCAGTTCTCTCTTTCTAACCTTCCAATCTATTTGAATGTTGGAATCAACAAAGTTCTTGAATCCTTCATCATCGCCATTGATATCAATAACGCCGACTTTCGCACTAACATTATCCTTCTTAACAACGGCATTCAAAGTTTTCTTTTTCAACTGTCTTTGTGACAATTTATCCAATTTAGACATGATATCTTCAACATTGATCCCACTGTTGCTCAAAAAGTAATGAGCTTTAACGTCAGGCTTGGAAATCGTGTTAGACAATTCAAGAGATCTTTGCTTAAGCTCTTCCAGACTGAATCTTAACGTTTCCACGTCGTCCAAGCGTTTAGGCAAAGCAGAAGCCGAGTCTAGCAATTCGCTAATCAACCCTACGCACGTCTTTTCTTTACTACTACTCATTCTGAGCGTCAAATAGAGAGACCTATAAAAAAAGAGTTGGTTCATACAATGTTTTCATTTTTTCTATATACAGTAGGAAATTATGGATTTTTTTCAAGTTGCTCAGCAGCGTTAGAGGCCGGGTAACCCCCTCCAGTAGCAATCAAAGGTTTGAAATGGTCAACTTCTGCCGGCTTCATTGCCCCATCACGTTGACGGAAAATGTACTTGAATATAGAAGGACGAGTTATCGCAACAGCATCTTTAGGGAGCCAAATTTTGAACCGTCCGTCAACTGTTTTTGGTGATGAGGTTGGCTGGAAAGAAAATGTTCCAAAGTCCCTTATAACAATATCTATGTTGCCTCGGAAACTTGGTATGGTATATTCTTTCATAGTTTCAAGTGTTTCTTTGGTAACGAGAAATCTGCCACTAATTGATTTGTCTCTAGTTGCGTTCAATTCTTTCAAACGTTCAAGATTTTTATACTTTGCCTCAAATTCAGGGGACTCTTTGTTGAACATGTATTTCAGTTTAAGAACAGCACCCTTTGGTGGAATCAGATAGAAGATCCCACCATATGTCAGCATGGACTTACCATCAAATAATTTCATGAACTTAGAATTCATCTTTTGGTATAGTGTTCTGACCTTTAGAGGATTGACTTTCGGATATTTGTTTTCCATTTTAAATTCTGGTAAGATGTATTTGGAAACAGAACCATCTTCAGAGAATCCGGGCGTGTCATAAATGACCAAGTTAGATGAAATTGTGTATTTTTTATTGGATCTTGTGAACCCTGGTAGGGCCCCCACACCAGGTTTGTCACCCTTGTAATTCTTCCCATGAACTTGTCTTAATAATGAGCTAATGATTGTTGATTTACCAGTATTTGCTCTGCCAACAAAATATACTTCCCGGTCATCTTTGATTAAATCCAACAATTGATCAACGTTCCAACCCTTCTTGCTTGAACACAAAACAACGGTTGGATCTCTCACTTTCATATAATTTTGAATCACCTCTTTACAGTATTTGAAGCCCAAACGTTCAGCTTCAATGGATTTGCTGTAAAAGATATCAGCTTTGTTAACAACATATATGACATTGGATCTATGCTTAACAAGATTTTTATCCAAACCTAGTGGAAAGTCCAGAAGAGAGCAAACATAAACTATGGTTTTATACTTTGGAATCTTGTTCATGACTGCATCACACTCTCTTATGTCTAATTCTTGAACGATGTGCTTGTTATTCTTGTTTGTAATAAATTTACATCTTTCACATTCAAATCTCATATTGACAGCTTCTTTTAAATTTTCCAAATCTTTAGCCTGTTTCATTTCATTGAAATTCAACACTTGTGACTTGAAATCTGGTCCAACACCTGCCATTTGTTTAAACTCTTCCATAAGAGCCATTTGAGAATCCAAATGTAAATCATTACTTTTTACGCCTGAGCTAAGCTTAGGAAGCTTGAAATACCCTTCAGAGTCTTTATCATCGCACTGAAGATCGATATTACAACTAGAACATGTCAAATCGTGATGATCCATCTTGAACTTGATCAAGTCTTTAATTTCCTTAAGAACATCCGTATTGTTAGCAGGCTTAGTTTCAGGATTCAACTTCCACTCTGCTTCAAAATCTAATCCTTGTCCAAGTGACTGTGAAATCTTGACGTTGTCTAATTGGACGTGCTTGAAGGAATCCATCACAGGATAAGTCTTTTCAATATGTTCTACGGCCTTTTGCTGGGTCAAATTGAGGTTTGTTTCGTAGCTATAAAGCTTGTCATGTGGTCTGATGGGTTTTAAAACCGCTGGAGATACGTGTGTTGTCTGATATCGTACAAATTGTCTCACACACTTCAACATATGTCAAATCTATCGATTTCTTGAAAAGAAAATCTTTAGAAAAAACGCTCATGTTAACCTGAATATATTGTCTAACTTTAAAAAACTATAAAACCCATAAAAGAAAATCAAAATGTATATGTAAAAATATTAAAACTAAGTGTGGCTTAATTTTCTTGTTTCTTTGGAACCAATAACTTTTCATCACCTTCCTTAGGAGTGAAAATAGTGGTGTCCTTTTCATGTCTATCGATTCTCTTTTCTGCCTTCTTGAGCCAGCCAAACCATTTCTTGAAAGAAACTAAATCAGTAAGGGAGAAGTTGTAAACTCTGAAAAGCCAATAACCGAAAAGCATGGCACCAAAGTTGAAAATAATGTAAATGAATGCAATACCGAAGTTTCTCCAGTGTTGATCCCAATGAATACCATATTGGGCAACAACTTGAATTTGTTCGGTGTAAGGACAATACTTACATTGTTCAGTGTCAGTTGGGTTAGCAACGTAACCACCATTGTTGTCAATGTAAGTAGAGAGATAAGCACCACAAGTTTGGCCTTCTGGAGCATCCATGATGTTGTATTCGGAAAAGGCACAAACCAATTGTCTATCATGCAAAACGGCACCAACAAATGCTTGAACAAAGTAAGTGAATGGTGAAACAACGTACATGAAAGACCAGAACTTTGGAGACCATTTCTTTGGATTCAAAATACCACAGAATAACAACATAGAAGCAAACAAGTTGGAGTTGATCATAGAAGCAGATGGAACATCTGGAGCGAAGTACAAGACTGCTAAACCATATGAAATGAAATAGATTGGGAAAACCAAAACATAAATGAAGAAGAAGAACCCAGCATTGACCGCAGTACCTGAATATTGTGCAGGCCAGTAGTAACAAACGAAACAGAAGAATTCACACAAAACAGACCAGAAAATTTCAAGGAAAGTATGGGATAATAACAAACAAGACCAGTGGAAAGTGTTGGATAAAGATTCTCTAACTTCGTACAAGTCTCTGGTATCAATAGCGAAAACATGAGATTGGTTAATCATAGCCAAAGAAATCAATAACAACATGAAAACAGAAGAGAACGCACCTTGAGCACCAGCAACAGTATGATCAAAACCAACATAAGACAAACCGACAAATAAAGCACAGAAGACACATTCTAAGAACTTAGCTCTAATGTAAACAGGAGATCTCCAGAATTGTAAGTAAGTTCTCTTTAAAACAACCCACAATTGTTGGTCATAAGAAGTGGCATACTTGGCAGTTAAATCACCAACAGAAGTGTTGATTGGTCTGCTTGGTAATTCTCTGTGAAGAGTGTTAATATCATCAGTGATTTGAGCACATTCAGGAGAATTGTTCCATAATTCAGCCCAATCTTGAGAAGCAGAAGCAGTAGCACCAGCACCAATACAGTTCAAAATGTATTCAGCAGGATTTTCAGAAACACCACACTTAACACCAGAATGAGCTTCAAAGTATTCCAACATGGTGGAAGAGTTTGGACCAATGTCACCAAAGTAAACGGTTTTACCACCCTTCTTTAACAATAACAATCTGTCAAATTGTTCAAACAAAGTAGCAGATGGTTGATGGATGGTACATAAAATAGCTTGACCAGAATCGGCTAACGCCTTCATAAATTGAACAATAGACCATGAGGATTCAGAATCTAAACCAGAAGTTGGTTCATCCAAGAACAACAATAAGGATGGCTTAGCAACCAATTCAGTAGCAATAGACAATTTCTTTCTTTGTTCAACATTCAAACCTCTACCAATCTTACCAACCATAGCTTCGGCATACTTGTCCATACCCAAACAATTGATAATCTTTTCAACATAATCATACTTTTCAGCTTGTGGAGTGGACTTTGGTTGTCTCAAATCAGCAGCAAATTTCAAAGATTCTCTAACAGAGAATTCGGCCATGTGGATATCTTGTTGTTGAACATAACCAGTTCTTCTCTTGAAGGAACCATCCAATGGTCTACCATTGACCAACATATCACCAGTAATAACACCAAAATTGATTCTTTGAGCCAAAACGTTCAAAAGAGTGGTTTTACCAGCACCAGATTCACCCATTAAAGCAGTCATTGTACCAGGCTTAACGTAACCTTGAATATCACATAACAATTGTCTAGTAGCACCTTCATATGGAATAGTGTAATCCAAGTGTTGCCAGGTGAAAACATCAGCTTCAGCAATAATCTTTTCCAAGTCAGCATGTTCACCATTCAAAGCAGTCATCATTTCTTCTCTAGTAGCAACCTTACCATCCCACTCTTCACCACCAGAAGTATCTGGCATGTGACCTCTCTTGAACAAAAGCATATCACCACCAGATTCAACATTCTTGATGTATTCAGAAAGTACAACATTCATGATAATGAAACCAACGGTCCAACAGATGTTAATACCCCAGTACTTCCAAACATTGTGCCAATGGAAATCAAAGTTGGAGTAAAGATAATCATCACCAAGAACAAAGTCTTTACCGGCAACAGAACCTTTAACGTTACAGATTTGGTTAAGAATTGAAACGTTTTCATAACCTGGACCAGATGGAACAAACTTAGCACATGGCATAACTCTACCATGGAATTCAGAACCCATCAAAGAGTAGTAACAGTAGAACATAGGATTGAGGAAATGAATCCATTTAATCCAATGGTGCATAGAAGGCAATGGTAACATGAAACCGGCATACACACAAAGCATCAAAACCCAAAGACCACCAACAGCGTGAGCAGTGGTACCATCAGTAGTTAAAGTGGCAACCAACTTGAAGATGAATGACATACATTGTTGAATAGTCAAAAGGAACAAAGTGAACATAAAGAAAGCACCAGCTTCGTGTTTTAAATCTGGCATCCAGTAGGATGTGAGGGCCAAAATAATAACAGCGACAGCCTTAGTTGGCAATTCGGTGACCATTTCTTGTAAAGCTTCAGCGGATAAGTGGTACATGGAATAAGACTTTTGCTTAACTAAGATTCTTCTGTTAGCAAAAGAATTGGCGATTTCAGCAAGAGAAGTCAAAGCACAGAAAAGCAAACAGTAGAACAAAATACCACCTCTTGAGTAGGCACCATCAGTGTGTTTTGGAATATGGTAGTACATAGAACCAACAACAAAACCTTTAGTAACGAAAGATGACAAGTAAACCATAGTGTAAGTGAAATCACCCTTAGTTCTTTGGAAACCTCTGATGACAAGGAATTTCAATTGGGACCAGTAGTTAACGGTGTAGATAGATTTTTCTCTTTGGCCAGCTTGTTTTCTTTGAGAAGTTGCCAAAGCTAATCTAGCTCTAGTGTCTTCGACATTGTGGTCAGAAACGTAAGCAGTATGTTGAGCCAATAAAGCTTGGTATTCAGGAGAAGAAGTCCAGTATTGTTCGAAATCATCAGCAGATTCTGGAACCTTACCTTCGTAACCTGGTCTAATTTGTCTTGAAGAAGGAGAGGTGACAGCAGTCAAGAATTCTGGAGCAGTCATTCTGTTTGGCTTCATGTAACCCATTTTTTCGAAATAAGCAACACCATCCTTGGCAGGACCCCAGTAAATTTGTCTACCTTTGTAAATAACGGTAACCTTATCGAACAAATCGTAAATGTTTTGACCAGCTTGGTAAATGGCAACTAAAGCACCACATTGAGACATATTGGTGGCGGTTCTTAAACATTGAGTGAATTCCAAGGCGGTAGAAGCGTCCAAACCTCTAGTGGCGTTATCGAAACAGTAAACCGAAGCATTCATGGATAAAGCTTCAACAATAGAAACTCTCTTTCTTTCACCACCAGAGACACCTCTAACGAAATCGTTACCAACTCTGGTGGAGTACGTGTGAGTTAAACCAAAGACAGTACACCATAATTGAAGCATGTTGTTGACGTATTCTTCTCTGGTCATGTTGTCGACTCTCTTTTCAGGAGTCTTAGTTCTCAAAGCAAATTGGATGGTTTCCTTAACAGTGATGTAAGGGAAGTGGAAATCCAATTCAGGGTTGTACACAATGTAACCCTTGTACTTTTGCATCATTTCTTCTTGATTCAAACCATCGTAAGAAAAGGTACCTTCGACCTTAGTGAAGTTTTCGATTTCACCCGCACAGGCTTTCAAAAGAGAAGAACAACCAGCACCAGGCTTACCTAAGGCTAAGACCAATTCACCAGGTTCGATGATACCAATGAAGTCTCTAATAATTTGTCTTTGGTTTCTGGTATCTTTTTTGAAGAACTTCATTGGCCATTTCCAAGTGTCTCTGCACATTTCTGGAACTGAAGGACCGTAAGCGGCAGAGGCATCGATACCCCAACAGGTTAAGTCCTTGAAAGCCAAACCGGAATTGGCAGATTCGATACCTTGTTCTGATTCTCTTTCATGCAAATATTTCAATAAGAGCTTTAAATCGAAATCATCCTTGTTGACTTCAAAGTGGTCTAAGTCGGCCTTGGTCTTGGTAGACAAGACTCTAGCTAAGGATTCAATTTTGGAAATACCTTCTGGGGTGGAAAGGATCTTGGAGAGACGTTGGGACAGATTGTCACCATTGTTTTGTCCTTCAACATCCAAAGCAGTGAACTGTTTGACTTCCTCCGGAGTGGAGTCAATGGATTCAGTGTCTACACTACTCATAGATTATCAACAGAAAAACGAAAGTGCTGCCAGAAGATGATCAAATTGGAAGGGCAGAAAGAGCTATTTATATGTTGTTTAGCCGGTTGAAACCATCGAGGGATTTTACCCAAACAAAATCAAAAATGACGAAAGAATGGGGGGTTGCCCGATCTGTAATAGCGCACTTTTGGAGCATAGCACTTGCGATATTTTGGGAGCGCTTTGGGCATTGGAATAAACCGATAGCTGTTGCGAATGCCCCCGTATATTGGCTTTCACTTGAACAACTGAAAAGACTGCTGAGCATGTCAAAAAAGACACTGATATCGCTTATTTCTGTTTTAAGGGGGTTTCGCAGCTGTGAATGGTGTGGATTCGCTCTTTTTTGTATCAACATGAAGCCTGTTTCTTTCCACGTACATTGATGCAACTTGTGGCCCCTTGACGCTTCAAACGCTGTCGTTGGAACAATTTCAAAAAATCCCGAGAGACTTTTCACTGCATTGCTCTGTTTATCGATTATTATTTCGATCCGCGAGATTTTTCAGCAAAACAAAACACGATAAGGCGGCTTCGATGAGGGAAAATCGCAGGAAACGCTAGCCGGCTCTCGTACCGGGTGGTGGACTCCGATTTGTAATATTAATTTGAGTTCTTTTTCGTGCCTCTTCACCCGGGTTTACCATTGAGTGTCTTTAAACGGAGTTTCTTTCATGAGCAGGACACGTTTGCACTGTGGCGTCCATGTTTGTGTACGCAGCGTGAGCGGAAGCGTCTCAGAAATCTGTGATGTTTCACAATCGTGTCCATCTCCTTGCAAGCCGTTGGCCACACGCTTTGGAGAGCGTGGTAGTCTTGTTTTATATCTTCTTCGATTTTCGTTGCCGAGCCGAGCGTTGAGGTGCCGACCCGACATTTTCCACACTGGCTTTCTTCTCTCTGCCCTTAAACACAAAGCTGTCAACGATCTCGCGATGTTCGATCTTGTGTTGTTCGCGCACGCGAGCCTCCTCCACTTTACGTAGATATCCTCCGAAAATAACAACGTCTGCAACGAGAACAATCAATGCAGCAAAGAGACTGAGAAGCACTCTGAACCCGTTGTTCACGTGCATGCTCGATCCTGACCAGTACCACACGGCATAGCCTGCAGACGCGGTTGTAATGAGAATGTTGAACACCGTTGTGAGCTGGTGTTTGATCTCCTTCGCGCCGGCGGCGTTGCCTGAGCCCCGATCCTCGTGGCTGTAGCTACCAATGGAGTCTGTAACATACGAGGCTGTACTCGCGCCCATAGTGTAGGATTGATACTCGCGCTCAAGTTGTTGGTTCCGTAGTCGTGCCATGAGCTTCGTGTACCCCTCAGTCTTCTCCTCCGCCACTGGAACCGGCTCCAGACACGGAACCGTGCTGCTGATGTAATACAGGATGGACTTCTTTTGCTGTTGGACGCGTAAATAGAGGTCTTTCAACTCGGAAAATTCAATGGTCTCGTTGTATTTAGACGTGTCGTCGTCACTACGCTCAAATAACTCGCGAATCGCCTCGTTAACTGCGTATTTCATTCCCCCTTTCAACCTCTAAATCATCTCTAGAGTGTAGCTTTTTTTTCATCGCCACTGAAAAGATTTTGAATCAGGTTATTGTTCATAAAATGGGGCTTCAGCGTAGCGAAATCGCCATTGGGCTTTGGAATCACATGGCCACATTGGTTTATTGTGATATTTCAAATAAAAGTGCACATTTTCCCTTGATAAACGCGTAAATTCAGCTTTACCTATGTGACGCGTCAGTCATGAGCATTTCTCTTTACTCTTGCTTTCTTAGGTGTGACAAGCAAATGGCGAGTAATGACAACTTCCACCATCCATTCCCGCATCCCTATCAAGTGCAACTGGATCTCATGAACGCTATCTATGATACACTCAATAATAATTACAAAATAGGCCTCTTTGAGTCTCCAACAGGTACAGGTAAAACACTCAGTTTGATCTGTTCTACGATGACATATTTACGCGAACAAAAGAAACTGATCAACGATGGCGCAATAAAGCAGAAACTGGACCATGTAGATGAAGATGATGATGACCCCGAATGGGTCAAAACCGCATACAAGGAAAAAATCATTGACGAGTATCTTACTCAGGCTAGATTGTTCGAGGACCATTTGAAAGAAGTGAAGCAACAAGGTACAGTCATCTTGACCGAAAAGAAAGGAAACTTCAAACAATTCAAAAGGCGAAAAAGCGATGATCAATCCTCTAGTAAGCGGTCGGCTGAAGAAGATACCAATTGGGATGATTTGTTGCCGGATGACTACGAAATGACAACTGCAAAACCCATGGGCTTCGACAATGACGTCCTTCAAATGATGAACAACCTAGAAAAATCAAACCTTTCACACAAAACTAACCAAGTACGTCCCTCGAGCATCAACGAATCCAAACTCAAAATCTATTTCGTTTCTAGAACCCACTCTCAGTTGAGTCAGTTCTCATCTCAGTTGAGAATGACAGACTTTCCATCATCCATCGACAAAGAAACGTCTGAATGCACTAAGTATCTACCGCTTGGTTCAAGAAAACAACTATGTATCAATGAGGAAGTTTACAATCTTAACGATCTACCAGCAATTAACGAAAAATGTAAAGAACTACAAAAGGACAAGGAAAAGACATGTCAGTATATGCCCAAGCCCGAAAATGAAGAAGACATTGCGAAATCGCAGCGTCTCAATGACTTAATTATGGCCGATATTCACGATATTGAAGATTTAAATGCCCTTGGCTCAAAAATGGGTATATGTCCATACTATTCGTCCAAGGCTGATATCCCAATCTCCGAAATCATATCCATGCCCTATCAATTGTTGCTCCACAAGGAAACTAGACAATTTCTAGGAATCGATTTGAACGATTCGATAGTCATCATTGATGAGGCTCATAACTTGATTGATACAATCACTAGGATCTACTCCAGCTCCATCTCACTTAAAGATTTGGAACTTGTTAGAAAAGGTTTGAAGAACTACATTAAGAAATTCATTCTCAAGATGTCTGTTGGAAACAGAGTAAATTTGACTAAATTAGTAAAGTTAGTCAACGGGCTCTACAAGTTTATTTCAAAACATGAAACCGTCAAACCTGGTGAGGAGGTCAAGAGAGATGAGATTTTTGAGCTTGATTCCAGTGACTTATTGAACACTTACACCATGGAAGATTATTTCAACAAATCCAAAATTGCATACAAATTAGAATCATACATGGCTAAAATCGATGAGAATTTCAAACCCTCCCTACAAGCACCACTCTTATTCAAAATTCGTTCTTTTGTTCAATGCTTATCAAATCCAATGAAAAGCGGTAAATTTTTCTTTGACAACGAGAACGACACAATCTCATTGAAATATCTGCTTTTGGACCCAAGTGAAGATTTCAAAGATATTGTTCAAGATGCCAAATGTGTTTTACTTGCGGGTGGTACAATGGAGCCAATTGCTGATTTCACCGAATTTTTGTTCCCGCAAATTCCAAAGGATAAGGTGAAATCGTTCTCTTGTAATCATGTTATTCCAGATGAAAATCTGATGGTTTTTCCAATTGAAACGCATGGTAACACTCGATTTGAATTCACGTATCAGCTTCGAAACGATCCCAAGCTGATTGATTCTGCAGGTAGGGCGCTTTTGAAACTACTGCCTAATGTGCCAGATGGTGCTGTTGCTTTCTTCCCGAGTTACAACTATTTGGCGCAGGTGATCAAACAATGGCAAAAATCTGGTATTTATGATCAACTTCTCAGAATCAAACCCATTTTCCAAGAATCCAAAACTGCTTCAGTTGACCAAACACTCAATAATTTCAAAGAATGCATTCAAATAGAGCAGAGCGGGGCACTTCTCTTGTCGGTTGTCGGTGGAAAAATGTCTGAAGGTATCAACTTTTCTGATGAGCTTGCACGTTGTGTCATCATGATTGGTATGCCTTATCCCAACGCATTTTCTGGTGAACTGATTGCTAAGCAAAATTTCATCGAATCCACTTATATCCAGAGAGGAGCGACAAGTTCTCAAGCAAAACAAATGGGAAGAGACTTCTATGAAAATCTCTGTATGAAGGCTGTCAACCAGTCTGTTGGTCGTGCCATCAGAAACATCAACGATTATTCCGTCATCTATCTCATTGATTCCAGATACTCGTCTACTAAGGTCAACTCTAAATTGTCACAATGGATTCAAAAAAGAGTCGTTGGAAAGCAAATGGATACTGAAGCTGTTGCAGCTCAAACTCGTTTATTTTTCAGCTCGAAAAAGCGTTGATTATTGTCTATTGTATTATTTCTTCTAGGTGATTCCATCATGAGCAAATAAAATTCTGGTTTGAAAAATCCATACAACTTCAAATTCGTATACCTGTACACATTTTTCTCTTTACAATACAACAAAATGGACGTTGAACCAACTTTAGAAGATTTAGTTACCCACGAAACCCTCAAGTGGGTTTTTGTCGGTGGTAAGGGTGGTGTTGGTAAAACCACCACCTCTTCGTCCATCTCTATTCAACTTGCTCTCAACAATCCTACCAAAAACTACCTTTTGATCTCCACTGATCCTGCTCACAATTTGTCCGATGCCTTTGATCAAAAGTTCGGCAAGGATGCGAGATTGGTTGAAGGTATGACCAACTTGTCCTGTATGGAAATTGATCCTGCATCGTCAATGGAGGAATTCTCATCTTCAGGCAAACTTATTGATTCTAACGACCCATTGAGTTCTGTTATGTCTGAGGTGACTTCTTCTATTCCAGGTATTGATGAAGCATTTTCTTTCATGGAAGTTTTGAAGCACATCAAGAATCAAAAGGCTGCTGAAACTTCCAGTGACGTGATTAGATACGATTGTATCATCTTCGATACTGCACCAACTGGTCACACCTTAAGATTCCTCCAATTGCCAGCGACCTTGGAAAAGCTTTTGGGTAAGTTTGATGAAATCACGTCCAAGATGGGACCATTGTTGTCAATGATGGGTGGGGACCAAAAACAAGAAATGTTTTCAAAATTGAGTGAGATCAAGGAACAAGTGAGTGAAGTCAACAAGCAATTCCAAGATCCAGAATTGACCACTTTTGTTTGTGTTTGTATCTCCGAATTCCTTTCATTGTACGAAACTGAAAGATTGATCCAAGACTTATTGAAGGGTGGTATGGATGTCAACACCATTGTTGTGAACCAATTACTTTTCGCTGATGACGATGAATGTAAGAGATGTCAAGCAAGATGGAAGATGCAAACCAAGTACTTGGACCAAATGGACGAATTATACGAAGATTACCATCTGATCAAAATGCCATTACTTGGTAATGAAATTAGAGGTCTACCAAATTTGAAGAAATTCTCACAGTTCTTACTCAAGCCTTACGATCCAAAGGTCAACAAGGACTTGGTTTTCTCCATTGAAGAAAGATAATTTATAACTCATTATTTTGCTTTTGTATTTCTGTATTAATGTTGTAACTTTTTTCTTCAATGTCATATGTATGCCAAAGCTGTAAAGTGCCTCTAGTGATCGATGAATCTTTGCAAGAGCTCTCACACGCGCAAACTAACCTTTTAGCAATGCCTTATGGTGGTAAGAATGCGTCAAAACAGCCTGTTACGGAAGAATTGTACAATGAATATCCGAAAATACCAATAGATAGACAGCAAATGTTCAAAAGGGCGATAAAGTCCACATCGGACTCTTCATTGGCAACCAACGATAAGTCTTCCTTTGTAATGTTGGACCAACGACAACAACAACAGCCGTCTCTGCATGGTGACGTGTTGTCTGGGAGATTAGACTCTTTGGATAAGATCTTTAATGTTATTTCATCAAGATACGAAATTGATTATCCGGTCTGTAGAGATTGCGCGGCAAACATCATGGCACAATTGAAAGAGAAGATACAGACGTTAGAAAAGGAGAATGACATCTATTCCCATTTTCTCAAACGACTCACTGCACAGCGAGATCCTGATGAAAATGAAGTTAGGGCCACATTGGATGAGTTAGCAGAATTAAAGGCTCGTGAGAGTGAAGTTTTACAACTTTTGCAAGAAGAAGACCGTGTGAATAAACAACTAAATAATCAAATTGATCAAATGGAGAAGCAATTAGCAGAGTTAAGGTCAAGAGAACAACAATGCTGTATCCAGAAAAACAACTATGAATTAACCATATCGTCTCATTTAGATAAACTTGAAGCTTCCAAGGCGAGATACAACCAGAACAATGAACTTCTGGACTCTTTACGAAACACCAACGTCTTCGATACTCTTTTTGAAATATCATACAATGGACCTTTTGGAACAATCAATGGAATGAAACTTGGTTCACTTCCCGAAGCCAATGTGACGTGGCATGAGATTAACGCGGCATTGGGCCAAATCATACTACTTCTAACCACGTGTCTCAACATCCTTCAGCTGGAGTTGAGTAAATATAAACTCATACCAATGGGTTCGACATCACGAATCGAATATTATCAAAAGGACGAAATAACTGGTGACACCATGAAGACAGAACTCAAATTGTTCACCAATGGTGAGTTTTCCATAGGCGGGTTTCTAAAGCATAACAATTTAGACAGAGGCATGGCGTGTCTTTTGGATGTGATCCGTCTAATCGCAGAACATATGGCTCAATTGGACTCTTCTAATATCATTCCATACCCAATCGAATCAGATACAATTGCAGGCTTGAGTATCCGCCCATCCAATCGCTCCAAGTGGGAAACATGGACCACGGCCTGTAAGTTCCTTCTAGTTGATGTCAACTGGATCAAATCGTTCTGTGTGGCGCAGTACTTGAACCAAGATGTGGCGCATGCATGATTACGTAACACCACCGGAAAAGAAAGAAGAAAAATTACCCTTTTTAGCTCAATTACTTACTCTACATTCTTAAACTTTACTGTAGCCTTTTTCTTTATAATCAAAAGGCTGTTGGGAACTAATGACTGTAGTCACATGTATGGTGATCCACGATGGTCAAAAGAATTTGTTTGATCTTGGAAAATTGAGAGCGTCTTTGCTGAATCTTTGTGGAAACTTAGATTTGACACTAATGGATATTGATTATGTAATTAATCAGATAACTTCAGGCTTGCCGGAGTCACTCACTGTTGATGAATTAGTACAGCTAACGGCAGAAACGTTAGCATCGTTGACTACAAAGTATTATCAGTATTCTCACTTGGCATCAATGGTTCTTCAAAAAAGACTGAGAAGCAAGCTATCTGATAGCTTTTCCTCTAATGCACAAACGTTACATGATTATGAACGGAACTCTGATAAGAAGTTGATTAGCTCGCGTGTTATTGATATTATTAATCAGCATTCGGAGCTCATCGATAACGAAATATGCCATGATAGAGATAACTTGATTGATTATTTCGGGTTTCGGACTTTAGAAAAATCATATCTGTTGAAGACAGACTCGCAGGTCCATGAGACAGTCCAGTTCATGTTCATGAGGGTTTCTCTTGGTATTCACTTGAATGATTTGAAGGCTGTCTTTGAAACGTATCATATGATGTCCCAAAAGTTCTTCATTCATGCTTCTCCAACTTTATTCAACTCGGGAACGGATTTTGCTAATCTGTCATCCTGCTTTCTCGTTTCTATGAATGACGATTCTATTGATGGTATTTTCAAAACTGTGCATGAGTGTGCAGTCATTTCCAAGGCATCAGGTGGTATAGGATTGCACCTTTCTAATATCAGAGCTAGTGGCGCCTACATTGCAGGAACCAATGGCACATCATCTGGTTTGGTTCCAATGTTGAGGGTTTTCAATAACACGGCCAAATACGTGGACCAAGGTGGTAATAAAAGACCAGGTGCTTTTTGTATGTATTTAGAGCCGTGGCATTCAGATGTTTTTGAGTTCTTAGATCTACGAAAAAACCATGGAAAAGAAGATTTCAGAGCAAGAGACCTGTTCTACGCTTTGTGGATTCCAGATCTTTTCATGAAAAAGGTGGAAGCGAACGAAGATTGGTGCTTGTTTTCTCCTGATCAAGCTCCAGGATTGATGGATGTTTATGGTGACAAATTCAATGAGCTTTATGAAAAGTATGTCATTGAAGGCAAATATTCAAAACAAGTTAAAGCTAGGAAATTATGGAAATCAATTCTCATAAGTCAAACAGAAACTGGGAACCCATTTTTGCTCTACAAAGATGCCTGTAATCAAAAATCCAATCAGAAAAACTTGGGCACCATCAAAAGTTCCAATTTGTGCTGCGAAATTGTTGAATATTCTTCCCCTGATGAAATTGCAGTTTGCAATTTAGCCTCGGTTGCGTTACCAAGTTTTGTTATCAATGATAAAGAATATGATTTTGAAAAACTTCACCAAGTCTGTAAAATCATTGTTCGCAACCTAAACAAAATCATTGACACTGGCTGTTACCCTTTAGAAAAGTGTTCAAAATCCAATTTGAGAAATAGGCCAATTGGTTTGGGTGTTCAAGGATTGTCTGATGTGTTTTTCAAATTGAGAATGAGTTTTGGGTCCCCTGGATCGAGAGAATTGAATGTTAAAATTTTTGAAACTATATACCATGCCTCTCTAGAAGCGTCTATGGAACTTGCAATTAAAGATGGCAAATATGAAACATACGATGGCTCGCCATTATCAAAGGGCATTTTTCAATTCGATATGTGGAACACTAAGCCAAGTGATTTGTGGGATTGGGATTTGCTAGCAGAGAGAATTTCTCAACACGGTGTTAGAAATTCGTTATTGGTTGCGCTTATGCCAACAGCTTCGACATCTCAGATTCTTGGATTCAATGAATGTTTTGAACCAATCACGTCCAATATATATTCAAGAAGAGTTTTGTCTGGTGAGCACCAAGTTGTCAATCAATACCTTGTGGATGATTTGGTTAAACAGGGTCTTTGGAACAATAATATCAAGGACCAAATTGTTGTCAATGATGGTTCAGTTCAAAATATTGAAGGTGTTCCAGATGACTTGAAAGAAATTTACAGGACCGTTTGGGAAATGTCGCAAAAGATTATCATTGACATGGCCGCAGATAGGGCTCCATTTGTTGATCAATCTCAGAGTATGAACTTGTTCATGGAAGATGTTTCATACGGGAAACTCACTAGTATGCATTTCTATGCTTGGAAAAAGGGTCTCAAAACTGGTATTTATTATTTGCGAACCAAGGCCGCTTCTGCTGCAATTAAGTTTAGTATTAGTACCGATAATTTGAACCCAATTAAAAGAAAGCAAGTTGATAATTTAGAAAAGATGGAGTCATGCAAAAGAAGAAACATGTTTTTGAAATATAACACCGATAGAGAAGACACTGAAGGGGATGAAACTGACGATTCTTTCAATATCTTTGATAAAAAGATTATTGCTTGTAATTTAAATGACCCAGAAGGGTGCGAATCGTGTTCTGCCTAAAGTTCGCATGTAAATAATTGTTATAAATAATCTATGTATAATAAACACAATTTGCTTTTTGAATTAATTCAATTTCAATTTGAACTTAATGTCGCCTCTATCGGCCCCGGGTCTGATTGGAATTTGTTGGAATTTACGAGGATACTTTTCTGCTGACCATTTGGATTTTCCGCCAAATGAAACGTACCCATGTTCTTTATCATAGTTGAATTGCATTGGCTTGATAGAATTGCCGCAAATGAAGGTTTCGTCGTCGCCAACTTTGCAGTAACCTTTAGAAGATTTAATATTGTAACCACCAAATGGTGCCTTGATAAGATGGAACGTAGCGCATTGGCCGGATGTGTACCAATGACCATTGGAAATCAAACATCCTTGTTGGCCTTCAGGCCTGAGGAATCCGTCAAGACCACCAGTTGGTCTTGCTGGATCATGAGTATTGGTAGGTGTTGGAGGCTCGAAACCTCTCTTTGGAATCCACTTGATTCCATTTTGCGGACATCTTGAATTGAGTAACGCAGGAATTGGTTCATATTTACCTTCAATGATGGAGCCTTGAAGGTGGTGGAAATACCAAACTTCCTGTAGCGCGTTAAATCTGTTACATTTGATGAAAACCGGTTGGCCAAAATGGGCGCTGAGAGTGTTTTCAATCTGGTCTCTGGAATATGTCTGTTCTAAGGATGGCACAATTCCATTTGCCGCTAACCAGTCGTGAGTTGGCAAGCCTTCAAACAAATTGACAGACCTTTTAAAGAAGTCCACAACGTTTTGGTTTTCAATGTATCCGTTAGGGTCGTAGCAAGATGGTTTAATAGTGCTTAAACAAGTACCGTGTTTGTTGAACTCGTGAATCCATAATTGGTCATCATTGCCGTTGTAATTTTTCCAAAACTTTTCCATCTTCCCTAGCAATTCAGTCTCGTCAAACTGCTCCAAAACCTCTTTGACACTATCGATTTCCATTGAGTGGTCACAAAATTGGTCAAAATCACCATCGCATCTATCGGGCCAGAGACCATGAAGAGTAAACATATCATCCGGACCAATTGGGGGATAATAGTCCCAAAACTGTGTTTGCAAAAGAACACCACCTGGATATTCAAAACAACATGAATTCTCAACAACAGTGTCATTCGAACAAGATAAGGGTAAGTCAACGGGGCAATGTTGGATTTCAGAGGGTGAAACGCTATTGAATGGATATTGCCAACCTAAAGGAATAAGAGACGCGTTTGTAGTTGCGCTAAAGACCATATAGGCCCCAAATGAAAGCAATTTCATTTTGTAGATAAGAAAACAAAGTGGTGGTTCATTGCACTATTTTCCTAATCGGGAAAAAAAGATAGTGATAACGTCAACTTTGCTCATGAAGATTTATATGATTTTCATATTTCTCTCAAACTTTATATTATATCTTTAT
This sequence comes from Saturnispora bothae, assembly GCA_030462855.1. Classification (NCBI taxonomy): domain Eukaryota; kingdom Fungi; phylum Ascomycota; class Pichiomycetes; order Pichiales; family Pichiaceae; genus Saturnispora; species Saturnispora bothae. The sequence goes on along the minus strand of JAKVQQ010000005.1, from coordinate 361,197 downwards.
AAACTGGTTATTACTAAGGGGCTATTCGTCATCGGATTCGTCTTCATCTTCCAAGACGATTTCTTCATCGTCAGAGCCCATTTCGGCCTCTCTGGCCTTCTTTTCAGCCTCTTCTCTAGCTTCCTCTTCAAGTGACTCTCTGAGTAACTTTTCTTGTTCTTCCTTAACGTGTCTGTTAGTGGCGATGTAGGCACCAAGAGGAGTTTGGTCCCATTCGACGTCTTGTAAAAATTTGGAAACCTCGACCTTGTTCTTTGGACCGTATTCAATATTGGCTCTCTTGGTGTCAATGTATTGGGCATTCGCAGTGAGTTTGTCGACAAGAATTGACAATTGCTTGTTGAATCTAGGGTTCTTGGACTTCTTGAGATACCTTCTGAGTAAAATCAAAGGCGGAGTGGTCAATTCTGGGAATGCAACGGATTTAGAGTAGAGAACAAAGTACTCACCAATCAATTCGACTATTTGTTCGCACACACCATCGATGAAGACCTTTGTGTTCAAGTACTGCTTGGTGACCTTGATTTCGACATTGAAATCAATGGCTGGTAACTGTTCAATCTTTGGTCTTCTGGACAATTGGTTGGAGTTCAGGACTTCGCTGATCATTGGGAACAATGGAATGAACACGCCGGTGTTTTGCGATAATCTGATCATCGATCTGATGAGGTAGAATCTTAATGGGAAGAACTGTGCGGTTGGAATCAATCTGATGGTACCGATGGTGACTTGAACCAAAGGATAGATCAATTGTTTCAATGGATTTTCAACACCCTTCTTCAGTTGCAATTCCTTCTCGGCATTACATTGGGAGGAGATGACTCTTGACCAGAAGTCCAAAGAGTGACAGAATTGCCAGTTGTAGATTGACTTGTAACTGTCTTTAGTTGGGGCGTTAACAATGTTTCTTAAATGGATGGCCAACTGTCTAACGAACTCAAAACCGATTTGGTAACCCAGAGTTGGATTGAGACCAAACAATTCGGCAGCAGAGTTCTTTTGGAAGTTGATCAATGACAAGGTATGGACATTGGTCTTTCTACAGTGCTTAATGAATGAGGAGTAGGACGCTTTCAAGATGGTTTCTAAAACAGCCTTTGGGTATTCCTTAGAAGCGTTGTTCATGAAAGCGTAGGCGGAGATTTGGGTTTCTAACTTCTTAGCACCGGACCAGATGTTCACAACACCATTGACCACCTTCTTGAGGATCTTTCTCATTGAAATCAAGTATGGAAGCAATTCTTGAACAGATTGCAAGACTAAAGCAGTGGTTTCAGTGTTGGAAATATCTGAGAGGAGAATGATTAATGAGTTTGAGTGGGACTTCACTAACTGAGTAACAGCGGTAATCTTCTTGGCGTTACCATTGATGTTTCTAATCCCATTCGAGGAAACCTTGTATGGGGTAAGCTTTTGGATAGCTAAAGGTAACTTTTGCAAAACGAGGATCATCAAATGGTTGAAAACTTTTTCTTCAGTCACTGCGTATTTGAAATCTTCGTCGTCGGGGTGAAGAGCGGCCTTGAAAGCCAAAACAACAGTTTTCAAGACGTTTAAAGATGGCGCATCGGCAGACAAACCTTCGGACCAACGTTTTATCATTTTCATGTCGACTGTTATTCTTTGAACGGTCTTTTCTTCGTCTTTAGCTGCACCGGATGCACCCTCTTCGTCGGATTCGCCATCGTCGGACATCGCATCTAGTGGATTTATTGGCTTAAAGTCCAATAAATCTTTATCGTTCTTCTTCAAGTATGAGTAGAATTCAGGATCCTTTTCCTTCAAAGCATCCATATCGATGTCGTCCTCTTCTTCAGATGAAGATTCTTCAGATTCATCTTCTTTCGATTGTTTCTTAGCTTTACTTGGTTTTTCTTCCTCGGATTCTGAAGCTGATAATCCATCAGATTCAAGAGCATCATCTTCCTCTTCTTCTTCTTCTTTTTCTTCAGATTTCTTTCCCTTTTGGTTAGGAACCTTCATTCCCTTCTCAAAGTATTCTTGCACGTCCATATCCTCGAAAACCTGAGCGTTTTGCTGGTTCTTGTCAACTGGTGCATGAGAAGCCCCCGACTTGTGAGCCCCTCTTCTTTGCTGGAGTTTTTTGGTGTGCTCCTTGTTCTTCTTACGCTGTCCAATCGCATTTTTCAAATGCTTCGCCTGGAACTTCTTTGTAGCTTTAGACGTGGCCATTTTGATATTTAAAGAGAGTAGAGATGTGAAAATTTCAGCTTTAAAAATTTTTTTTCATATTTCCCTTTAAGGAAAAGATTTAAAAATTTAAAATCTCAAGTGCTCATTTTCTTTATCTTAAGATTATAAAAGGTGGCATTAAGTGGGGAAATGGTGGGAAAATGTGTATTCTGAAACCATAAATGAATTGAGGCAACACAATCACATCTATGGACCAAAAATTGGATTTGAAAACCCGTTTTGACGCGTTATTTCTTGAAATTGAGCAGAAGGCAAAAGAACGTTGCTATAATCAAGTCCAGAAAGAGATGTGAATGAAGACAAAGGGAATTGAAACAAAAAGCAAAACCCCAAGTTTAGCCAGTTTTATGAGTTGAAAATAGGAGTGAATCCTTTACCAAATGTCTAAAACCCCCATCTTGAGGTTTAAAAGATAGGTTCACACATTGAGAAATGGAGCGGATAAGTTGAAATGAACGCGCATCATGTTTAAAGCGACATCAGAGCAAAAATTGTGCGATTTGAAGACCTGGTACATTTTCGTGCAAAATAGCGTGAGATAGAACACAAATAACGTCAACTCGAGTAGGAGATTCGCACTTGCAAGACTAAAAATTACATGGGGTATGCGAGAAGAGTTAATTGTTTGATAAAAAACAGACTTTTTGGGCCGTAAATTTGAATTCAAAGCCATGATAAACCACCTTGGCGTCTAGTGGCCAAAAAATAGGACTGATTATCTTGCCTTGGCGTCCACAATTGAGAAAGTGTTCAAACAAATGAAAATGGGCCTTTGCATATTTTTTTAGAGTCCGAACGACCGATCGGGCCGATGTTTTGTTGGTGTGAGCCGTTCGTATCAGCGTATTTTTTTGGAAACTCCGAACTCAGACTCTTTTTTTTCCACATACAAGGCTTTAGTGCTGAATGACTGCACAGGAGTCGCCTACGAGCTGTGAATCGCTAGCAGAACCGTTAGCCAAAGAGGCAAGAAGAGCGGTTCCAGCATGTACTAGATGTCACTCCTTGAAAGTTAGATGCATTCCTGTTGATCCAGAGGCCCATTTCGGACTATGTTTGCGTTGTCAGAAAAGTAAACATGAATGTAAGTATGACCTGGAAACAAGTTCCAGAAAAAGAAAAACGATTAATCAGCCTCCAAGTATGGCGAAAAGGCTTCAAATGAAATCGCAGGAAGTTGAAGAATTGAAACAAAAACTGCATGACCAGGAACGAGTCATCAGAAATTTGAAGGGTTTTGAACTCAATAATGATTATTCGACAAGTCTCAGCTCCAATGAGCGCTTATTCAAGTATGGGAAAGAAATTGACCTATTGAAAAAAATCATCAAGGACTCTAAAAACGAAAATGCTAAAAATGAATTTGTAAGTGTGAGTGAACAAAGAACGATTTTGAGTGAACAGTTTTTGCCATACAAGCATTATGACATTATTAAAGAGGGACTTCTCACAGAAGAAGAATGTCAACGATTAATTGATGTTTTCAGAAAATCTATTTTACCACGATATCCATTCATCGAGATTCCATACACAATGACCGTTGCCAATTTGAAGCAAAAGGATTACCTCTTTTTTTTGATTGTCATATATATCAGTCTTATGGCTGACAACGAATCTTCGTGCACCGTTTCAATTGAAACTCATTTAGAGCTTGAAGGTTTAATTTCAAGATCACTTTCGATTGAAATTTTGTCAGTTGGTACCAAGACATTGAAATTATTGAGATCTCTATTGTTGTATTGCATTTGGTATCCTTCTCCAGAACTATTTCAACATAGAAGATACCATTTATTTACCCTACTTTGCTCATCTATTGCAAACGATTTAGGCTTAACTGGTAGACCATATGTCTTCTATAATCGTGAAGATGGCACATACCAAAAGACAGAAGTGGGTGAATTCAGAGATGAAGATTCGACGGGTAATGAGATCAAGTCAATCATTTTGGTGATTTACATTTGCATGGGGTCGATTTCCCTATTTCTTAGACGTCGAATTTTGTTTCAATGGACAGACTACATGAATCGCTGCTGTCTAGCATTTGAAGATTCCAATAACATGAATCTACAAATTGTTGCCCTATACGCGAGAATGAATTATGTTTTAGAAAAGGTGTATGTGAATATCCATTCCACATCGGATCAAATTACAGTTATGGAATTGAGCACCGCAAACAACCAAATCTTGATTCAAGAATATCAAGCACAATTGAATGAGATCAAACAGCGAATCCATTCCACAGTTGATGAAAATGATGAAACATACCATAGCTTAATGTCTTATCTTTACTCAGCACAAGCATATCTTTATGAACCAGGCATACAAGCATTAATCAGAAGCAAGGGGGAACTCAATGAAGGCCACAAGATGATCATATATAATGCATTAAGTAGACTATGTGATTCGTGTAAGTTGACGCTGGAACATTTCTTGCAGGTTAGCAATGAGGCTATTACATCTAATCCATTGTTTCATTCATCAAGGGTTATTTACACAACAGGGATGTTATTGAAAATCCGTCATCTGGGGTTGACGATACCTAAATCCAACAGAACCGGAATATTTACAGATGGTTCAACTGAATTGATTCAAACCTTGATTAATAGATTCGATGTCACAATCCAAGAGTATCCAAGAAACCATTTCCTTAAAAAGGTCAATATTGTTTTGAGTCTATTCACAAGTGCATGTTTGCATCAATGGTATGGTTCGTATAAAGATCTCTCTAATCAAATTCGTCTTTCAGATCCAACTTTCATTGATCCCAGAGAGACTGAGCTCAAAGGCTTGAAAAAACAGATTGTTAATGCTGAACAGTTGAATTTTCCATTTCAACAAGTCTCCGAATCTGGTTTCCCCCGCAAGTCCAATGAGCCCGATTACGATGCCATACTTCCCTCGCTTGATGCCATTGATGAGTTCGAACAGCAGCTACTGGGTCTTAACGATGAAATGTGGACGGATCTCTTCTTCCAAGATGGCCTCAACTTGTGACTGTGTTTTTGTGCTCAGCGCGGGATTTTGTGTGCGGTGTCCGGGTGGATTGACGCAAAAAATTGGATTTTGTGACAATCTTCTCCCACTCTAGAAAAAAAGCGAGGATGGAAATTTTTCAAGCTCTACCACTATTTGAAGTTTAAACACATTTGAAATGGTTGCCGTATGTATAAGATAGAGTGTTGATGCGAACGTGCTGATGTATTATTGAGAGAGGGAGTTGATTGCCGATGGAACGCATATGAGTATCAGCTCGTTGCTGACTCCCATTCGACCAAAACTCTTGAGAACTGCACCAGTCACAAGGAAGTTGCATCAAAACCCACAACTGGATCATTTTACTAACATAGTTTATTTCTACAGGAAGTTGCTGTTCCAAAGCAAACCAGAAAGGTTGCTAGACCACAAAAGTTGAGAGCTTCTTTAGTTCCAGGTACCGTTTTGATTTTACTTGCTGGTAGATTTAGAGGTAAGAGAGTTGTCTACTTAAACGAATTGGAAGACAACACCTTATTGGTTTCCGGTCCATTCAAGGTCAACGGTGTTCCATTAAGAAGAGTCAACCAAAGATACGTCATTGCCACACAAACCAAGGTTGATATTTCATCATTGGACGTTTCCAAGTTCACCGCTGCATACTTTGCTAGAGAAAAGTCATCAAAGGGTAAGAAGTCCGAAAAGGACTTCTTCGGTGAAGGTGCTGCTAAGAAGGAAGTCAAGGCCGAAAGAGTCGAAGACCAAAAGGTTGTTGACAAGGCACTTCTTGCTGAAATCAAGAAGACTCCATTATTGAAGCAATACTTGGCTTCTTCTTTCTCCTTAAAGTCCGGTGACAAGCCACACGCCATGGTTTTCTAAATTTTATATAAGAAAAATGTTTATAATATAAAGTAAGGAAAAGTAGATCTGAATAATTAGAAAAGAAGCAGCTGTTTGAGATTTGTGCTATACAAACGATCGAGTGGTGCTACGAAATTCAACACCTTATCTATTGTTCTCACTGATATTGAGGGGAAATTATTCAAGGTGATATGTTTCAATCGTTGAAAACTCTCCAAGCTGAAACGCTGAAAAGTTTATCTTCTTAATTTAATACATTGTCATGACATTCATCTTCGTAATTTAACGCTTTTTCATAGGGTTTATCTTTATAATTTATTGCTTTCCATTCTTTTTCAAAAACTAGCTATGAACATATTGTGTAAGTTTCATCTCCAGATACAAAGAAACCATTATTGATGCTGAGCGCTTTTCCATTTCCTTGAAAACAGGGCCGTTTTTCCCCAAATTTTTATCATACGCTTTTTATTTAATTTGCAAACATTTGGACAAGTTTTTCGTCCTTTTAATGTCCAGCTAAGGCCGATTTAGTTACATTTCTCATATTATTTCCTTTTACGAACAAATTTCTAGAAACACTGTGTAAAATTTTTTTTATATGAAATTTTTTTATTTCATTACCTTTCTTCTATTTGAATAATTAACACTAACTTAATTAATTCATCATCACATGTCTAACTTATTACCATTAGCTACATACAATTTGGCTCTTGAGCCATTTAACCCACAACCATGTCAAGTTGATGAATATCCAATCACTGTGAGAATCACCATGGCTGCTATTGATCCTGAATCTGTTGATGGCAAAGACGAACCATCTACTTTGAGATTGCTCAAGAAATCTGAATTGCCATTGGATGACGATGATTACTTTGACATGGGCTCCTCTGACGAAGACGATTCTGAAGAAGAAGAGTCTGAAGAAGAGGAATCTGAAGAAAAGGCTGAATCTAAGGACTCTGAAGAAGATGACGAAGAGGAAGACGATGATGAAGAAATGGACTCTGATGAAGAAGATGAAGAGGATGCTGTTGAAGAACATGTTATCTGTACTCTTTCTCCAAAGACCGGCTACCAGCAAACTTTAGACATCACCATTACTCCAGAAGAAGAAGTTTACTTTGTTGTCACTGGTTCTTACAAGATCCACTTGACCGGTAACTACGTTGATCATCCAAACGACGAGGATGAAGATGATTACATTTACGGTGACGATTCTGATGAAGATGACTACGACTCTGATGAATACGATTTGACTCCAGATGAAGATGAAATCTTGTCCGACGTCGATTACGATTTGGATGAGTTAGACGAAGTTGAAGACGTCGAAGGTAAGATTGAAGAATTAGTTGAAGAAGAAGAGAACCAAAAGAAGAGAAAGTCTGATTCTACCTCTGAAAAGGAATCTAAGAAGTCAAAGAAGGAAAAGTCTGTGAAGTTCAACAAGGAATTGGAACAAGGACCAACCAAACCAGCTAAGAAGGAAGAAGCTAAGCAATCTAAGAAGGAAGAAGCCAAGCCAGCTAAGAAGGAAGCCAAGAAGGAAGAGGCTAAGCCAGCTAAGAAGGAAGCCAAGAAGGAAGAAGCCAAGCCAGCTAAGAAGGAAGCCAAGAAGGAAGAAGCCAAGCCAGCTGCTCCAGCACCAAAGAAGAAGGCCCAAACCATTGCTGGTGGTGTCGTTATTGAAGACAAGACCGCTGGTTCAGGTCCAGTTGCTAAGAAGGGCCAAAAGGTTGGTGTCAGATACATTGGTAAGTTGAAGAACGGAAAGGTCTTTGATAAGAACACCAGCGGTAAGCCATTTGTGTTTGGCTTAGGTAAGGGTGAAGTCATCAAGGGTTGGGACGTTGGTGTTGCTGGTATGGCCGTTGGTGGTGAAAGAAGAATCGTCATTCCTGCTCCAATGGCCTACGGTAAGCAAAAGCTTCCTGGCATTCCACCAAACTCCGAATTGACTTTCGATGTTAAGTTATTGTCCATCAAATAAGCATCCTGAAGCATTTATAGAGTAACTAGTATACAGATATTACATAAAGTTAATTTTTTTAATCATTGTCTCGCACTTTTCCACACGTTATAAGCCTTGTTATCTTTCTTTATGAGTGAGGTGTTTGTACTTTTGATTCCACTATCAACCACACTAAAAATGTAATCTTTTGGATAATGATGTTTATCAATGAGATGTAATCTTCTCTTTTTGTGGTCTTTGAAACTTCTATCGCAGTCCTGCACAAAGCATTTGAATATGCTTTCACCCTTTTCCAGCCGTATTTTCGAGAATGGATCATGGTTTTCAGTGAGATGACAATCGAGAATCTTATCAGTTGGATAATTTTTCTTGCATTGAGAGCAGATATGCGTATGGCAAGAAACGTAGTGTGCTTCGTAGAGTGTTTGGTTATCAAAAACGGTCGGATTGACGTCGCAATGCGGTGGCAACTCGCAAGTTACCTGTAAAGCTAGAAGTTTGTTCAGTTTCTGTTTGGCACGTCTTCTAGCCGATTTCGAAGGTTTTTCAATTTCGATATTTTCTTGGACATTAGCTAACTTCAGTGCGGGTTCGTCACAGTCTTGTTCCTCCTCTCTGGGACGTTTCATCGGCGCATTATCTGACATTTATGTGGAATCCGAAGGAAAAGAAGCACATTTGAAAAATTTCACACTATAGAGAGATGTTCTAATCATTACAAGATCTATTGATCTGATGAAAAGAAGCCTTTCCGATGGGGAATACGAGCCCGCCTTTGAGGTTCCGTTTAAGAAGCCCAGTGCTGTGAATATAGCCAATTTAGCCCTTGTAAATAGCCTCAATGACGGCCATTTTATGGGGCCTGTAGACAAGATGTTTGGTCAAAGACGGGCATTTCCTATAGAAATTGATCTTTCCAAGGTGGATTTAGACACTTACCCCACCAGTGTTGAGGAATATCTTGGGCAGGTGCGATTGCAGAGCGAAATGTGTGCAGAAAGCGAGGATGACGACGACAGCGACGATGATTTTGTGTTTATCGCGCCAATCCGCAACGCTAAGCACCTGCCGCAAGATGAGCACAAAGATGACGTTGGGGACCATGCGCATGCTGCTGTTCAAGCGTTTAGCTCTCGTCGAAACGAGTACAGGGCGTTCCGTAAGAACCTTACTGACTTAGATGCCATTGATCTCCCCACAACGGCAAAAGAATGGAAAAACTTTGTATGGGACACGTTGTGCGAGAACGAATACGTTGCGCAGATTGTTGAGGAAGGCTATTCGGGGCTTTTGCTTGTGTATTTCACGAGATGGCTCTCACAATCGCCAGATGTGAATCTACTGGCGTGGATTTGGGGGATTTTGGCCGCTTTTGAGCCATCTAGCGCATCAGAAAAATCTCTACTGCGCTCTCTTGCAAAAAAGACGGCCAAACAGGCCCAGCAGGCCCCGCAAAACGGAGACTTGAAGAGTCTACTGGCCATCATGAGCATTTTTTTTGGTGAGAAAGATCTCGTGGAAAATTAAATTGCTTCCTTCAGTATCAAGTTTATCTTTGGAAGTACCATGAGCGGGATCCAGAGCTTGTTGAAGACCGAAAAGGAGGCACAGACCATTGTTGCCGAAGCACGCGGCTATCGTGCCGAAAGACTGCGCGCTGCGAAGGCTGACGCACAGGCTGAAATCGAAGCTTACAAGGCGAAGAAGGCGCAGGAATTGAAGGACTTTGAGGCCCAGTTTGCTGGAGCAAACGCACAGCTTGAAGCCGAGGCTGCCACTGAGGCTGAGGCTGGTCTTGTGGAGATCAAGAAGCTTGCTGCACAAAAGAAGGACGCTGTTGTGAAGATCTTGGTTGACGCTGTTGCAAATGCCAAGCCAGAGATGCACGTCAATGCTTGAGTTGCGAGTTGCTGAAGTGTGTGCCGCATGTTTGTGAGCCTTGGTTCGCTTAGCGCACCTTCTCAGCTGTCGTCTCTTTCCTTTGGCGGGATCTTCCTGCATTGTACCGTCTAGCACCTCCACGTGTATCTTTGACATGCCATGCAAGCATTGCATGTCTAGCAGACACACTCCCCATATCTAGTATCTATAAGCTAATCATTTCATTGCGATATCGTGTCTGTCTCTTGCGTCCAAAACCGGTTAACTTGTGTGACGACGGTTTTGATACTGTGAAACACATTCAATATTGGTATCGTTGTAAAGCTAAAACTTTGGCGATGTCAACTAGCTAGTCGACAAGATGTTTCTACCCTCGCCTATTTAGCGTTGCTAACATATCTTGTGTTTCTTCAAAAGATATTTTTCACCTTCCAAACTCATCATGAGCACTTAATATACCCCCATTTAACTCCTCTCTGGCCCGTTTTTCTCAAATAAAACCCACACGTACAATCAAGGCAAATTCAAGTTTCAAGATAAGCCCATTGCGGACGCAAAACACCCCAAATAGTGTGTCACGTGACCGACTACCGCTGTGTCAAACACACCTCGTTTTTTGATTTTTCCCTCACATGATAAACACCTAAACGAACCCAACAATATAATGGACACTAAGGGCTCTAGCGTCGAGGTTGTACGCCACAGAGTTAGCAAACGTAGAGGTCTGCGTCTGCGCATCAAAAGATGGTCTCTTGCAGGAATTCAGTGGCGCAGTTTTATTCTTCTTTTTGTCGTCCCAGCACTCGGTTTAATCACATACGCCGCTAAAACACCTGTTGCAGTCCCAAACACGCTCTGGTTCACGTACTGGTGCTATGCTATCACCATGGTTTGTTTCAACGTGTTATACCACCGATATCTCTCCCACCAGGCGTTTGAATTCACAAATGATGCCATTGTCCATGTCTTAGCCATCGTTTCCTCGGGTTCAGGCCTCACACACGGTCTCAGTTGGTCTTCGCGTCACCGCGGTCATCATAGGTATTGTGATCAGGTCGATATGGACCCGCATTGCATTCGAAGAGGACCCTTTTTTGCACACATGGGTTGGCTGTTGTTGAAGCAATCAGCGAAGGTTCAACGTGTTCTGGACGAAGCAAAACCGGACCACACTGCGTATGAGAGCATTTTCTACTGGCAAGCCAAAAACTACTCCACCTTATATATCCTCATTGGTCTCATCGTACCTACAGCAATCTGTGGAGTGTTTTGGGACGACTGGGTTGGGGGGTTTGTTTTTGCAGGGGTTTTGAAAACAGTTCTTTGTCAGCATTCTATCCTTTCTGTGAACTCTCTAGGCCATTCATGGGGGTTCAGAAGCTACAATGACGAGACTAGCGCCAGAGACAACTTTTTGCTCAGCATCATTTCGTTTGGAGAAGGAAACCAAAACTTACATCACGAGTTTCCAATGGACTACCGTAATGGCGTCGCGTGGTACTCGTATGACCCTATCAAATGGTTTATTTGGGCGCTTTATTCCATCAACCAGATTGAGAGTCTCAAGTCGGCTTCTAAAGCCAGTATCGATATGAGTTATGTTCAACAGCAGCAGAAATTATTAGATAACAAGAGATCGCAACTCAACTGGGGGATTCCGATCGAAAGGCTACCTGTGTTTTCACCTGACCAATTCAGAAAAATGGCCAATGAAACCAACGACAAATACCTCGTCGTGATCAGTGGTATCATACATGATGTGACACCCTTTGCACAAAATCATCCTGGCGGTGTTCCTCTCATCTCTGCATCTCATGGAAAGGACGCTACCATGGCATTTGAAGGTGGAGTCTATACCCATTCCAATGCTGCTAGAAATCTACTCGCTACTATGCGAATCGGTGTTCTTTCTGGCTCTGAAGATATATACTGGAAACAACAGCGCAAAGAAAACAAAACAAAACCACTAGACAAAGACGGCGAGGGTAAGCGTATTGTGCGAAGACAAATTCATTCCACAGGTGGGACAGCCGGTGCGGCTTGAAACTTCAAACATCAAGGTCACGTGACTCGCTGTGACTAACATCCACCCACCACTACAAAGTGGGATTTTTTTGAATATTCATCGAGAGAAAAGTTTGTGTTCTTGTTAAGTGTGATGTTTGTTCGAGTGGGAAGAAGAGCGTTTCATAACACTGCTAGACGACTCCAGAATGAGTCTACTGTCAAACCGGCCGGTTGGTCTTCTCTTTTGAAGATGGGATCAATTGTTTCCACTTGTCTTGTTACTGGTTTTTTGGTTGGTAAGGCTCTTGATTCAGAATCGCATTCAACAGCGTCCATTACACCCTTGAAAGATCTCAAGCCTTTGAAGTTTGCCAATCATGATCGTGTGCAACAAGCATTGGGACTGATTCTAGAAATAGTTGGTGAATCACAAATAACAGTATCGGCCAATGAACTCAAAACGCATTCCAATGATCCATCCAATTTCATTCCTTCAAAACCAAATGAGTTGCCATATGCAGTTGTTTATCCTCATAGCATTGAAGAAGTGTCGAAAATTGTTAAAATCTGCTACGATTATTCCATTCCTGTCATTCCATATTCCGGAGGTACATCAATCGAAGGCCATTTCATCCCTACTAGACGTGGTATTTCAATTGATGTTTCTAGAATGGACAAGATTTTACAAGTTCATCCGGATGATCTTGATGTAGTTGTTCAGCCGGGTGTTGAATGGACTCATCTCAATGAAGAACTGGATCAATATGGGTTGATGTTTGGTCCTGACCCTGCTCCAGGGGCTCTTATTGGTGGTATAATTGGAACCAATGCTTCTGGTACCAATGCCGTCAAGTATGGTGCTGCTAAAGATAACGTTCTCAGTTTGAAGGTTGTTCTTGCTGATGGTACCGTCATCAAAACCAGACAAAGACCTAGAAAAAGTTCCAATGGGTACAATTTGACCAATTTGTTCATTGGTTCAGAGGGTACTTTGGGTATAATTGTTGAAGCCACTTTGAAACTGCATGTTAAACCTGAGAATGAGATTATTACTTTGATCAATTTCAAGGAAATTAAAGATGCCTCCAAGACAGTTGCGGCGTTGTTCAAGAAGGGTATTTCCTGTAATGCAGTGGAGTTCATGGACAATAGACAGATGAATGCTGTTGTGGAAATGGGCGCTGGTGGTGACAGAAAATGGTCTCCAGACCATCTATTACTGTTAAAGTTGTCGGCCGTTGACGATAGTTCCTTGAAATCCATTGTGAACCAAGTCACCAAAATTGGTAAGCAAAACAACGGTTTCAACATTCAAGTTGCATCGAATGAAGAAGAAAAGGAGGACATCTGGAGAGTTAGAAAGACCCTTCTTTGGAACTCTCTTGGTTGGGCCAAAAAGTTTAAACCTAATGCCCAAGTTCTACCAACGGATGTGTGTGTTCCTGTCTCCAAACTACCTGAGCTCATTACCAAGTCCATGGAAAGGATGGAGTCTTCCAACTTGCTTGCCACTGCTGCTGGTCATGCTGGCGATGGGAATCTACATGTCTTGGTCATCTTTGAACCGGATCAAGTTGCTGATGCACATGCCGCTGTCAACTACATGTCTAAATTGGCTGTTGAATTGGACGGGACAGTTTCTGGTGAACATGGGATCGGTGTCAGTGAAAAAAGAGAGCTCTTGGAAATGGAATTGGGTACAGAGACTATTGATTTAATGAGAAGTGTCAAATTGGCTCTGGACAAAAAGTGCATTATGAACCCGGATCACATTTTCAAAATCGATCCTACTGAAAACAGACATCCTTTTGATACTTAGAATGGTTCATTCTGCTTAGTTGTGTATATAATGATTTAATACTTATAATTACGGGATTTCATGAGTTGGAAGATTTCAATTTTTTGACCAACTCTATTTTGTCACAAACATGGCAGATTCAACGTTGAAAACGTTGCGAGGAACGTTGGACACAATTGAAAATGAGTGGATTGATCTTTTAAGAACCAATTGTAACCCCCTAGACATTGCTACGCCTCTTTTACAGGACCCTCATGGTCAAGAATGGACGGATTTCCAAACATCCAAAAAACAGTTACAAAAAGACATTAGATCAGCAGTGAATTCGCACTATTTGGCATTCAATGACTCGGTGGGAGCATATGGGATTGCTGAGGAAAGTTTCAGCCAATCACAAGAAACATTGGCCCAGATCCAATCTCAATTGGAAAATGTAGGATCTTTAGTGAGTAAAAGAAATGATCTGATGGTTGATCTAAACAACAAGAGAAAAAGCTATGCGACTTTGTTGGAAGTTTTAGGCAAAATCCGCGATGTGAACGATATGGTGGTCAAATTGGAGGAACTTGTGAATCAAAGACAGTTTGATCCTTCGATTAAACTCATGAAAAAAATTAAAGATGTGAGCAACGATTGGGGTCTTACTAAGATCGATTCGTTGGCAAGTCTGTTTAGTAGGATTCAGTTCTGCTCTGATTCTCTTTTAGAAGCAGCAGTTGATGAAATCAGTAATCTGATTTATTCCAACAATGATAATGCAGCTTATAAAGGAATTGATGGGTTTCTCAGGTCATTGCGGGGAGAACGCATATCTGACACATTTATCAGTCAAATAGAAACTCTCAAGTTCAAAGATATTCAAATCAGGTTGGAAAGTGGGCATAAATTGGGTAGAGAAGCTGAAATTTTGAAATCTCTTGCAACTAGAACCGAAAGAGAAATCAATAAAGTGATTAAAAATTCAATTGAACAGATTAAACATCTATATCCATCACAGATTGAATTGAATATGTCCACTTCGATCAAGCATAAAAATGAATTTGGGCCGACTGGTGGTCTCAATAGTGTTATAGTCCACGAATTATTTGAAAAGATTTTCAAGAGACTGGGGTTGAGTATGCAAAAACATATCATCATCTATGAATTGGCTAAACTTGATGGCAACTCATACAACATCGAGAAGATCTGGGGGGTTTATCAAAAGAAATTGGGGTTGATCATGTGTCATTACATCATCAATGAAGATATGTTCCAAGAGGCTGCAGAAATGACACATCATAATACCAAGATTAACTCTCCATTTACAAAGACACCAAGAGGGTTTGAAGACTCGGATGTGGACATTTTATTCCATTTCAACAGTTTGAATTTGAAAAAATCAAAAAGCGATTTGATACTTTCATTGAATTCCATTTTCACTCGTGGAGCAAACGATTTAGCTAATGATGATGATGATAATGAACTGGTTATTGGGTTGGATGAATTTTCCAATACTAATGGTAAATTGGATATTCTCGTTAACCCAAACATTTTTAATATGGGTGAGATGATTGACGAATTTGTCCTTTTTATTACGAATATCCAAGAGTTTTACCCATTGGAAAATGGGAAAAATATCAAGTTGTTCTTTGATCAGTTCATGAATGCCATTTACATCCATCAGTTGGAAACAGGGATCATTTATGAATTTGAGAGGGCCTGTTCCGCTACAGATCCAGAGTCTATTAAATTGTTTGCATTCAAGGTGCTTACTTTTTTGGACACATCATTACATTTCAAGGAAAGATATGTTGGAATAATTCTTAATTTATTGAATTTACTCAAGAACAAATTCATGGTCATTCGTAATGATTTGATCAATTCTACCATCCCTGATTTGATCAAAATGTGGTATGCCAATGAGCAAATGAACAAGATTTGTAAGGATGAAGTTGATTTGATGTTAATGGGGCTGGTTTCACCAAGCGATGAAATTGCAAAGAATTTGGACATGGAAAAGAAACTCAAGATGATCCAACAAAGATGTATTGAAGAATCGATCAAATCACAATCGACGTTAACTAAGCTTTCTCCATCTAAATTCATGCCTAATGAATCTATCAATGCGCTAATTCAAGTGATTGGGTCCATTTCCGAAATTACACAATGGTTACCGAGACTCAAAAGATACGTTCCTGAATTGGGTAATGAGATTGATGAAGTGTCTCAATTGAGGGAAGTTTGGACACTCAACAATGATCCAAGTGCGGGATTTATGCATGAAAAGAACAAGATGTTTTTGGCCTTGAATGATGAATGCGAAGCTCAATTTGAAACAATCATTAGAAACATTAATGATGTGAAACTGGATTTGGAATTGATCTTGAGATATGAAATAAGATATGAGTGTTTGTACTGCTTGAAGAAGTTGCTGAATGAATGTGATTCTGGTGTTCACAAAGACATTGATGGTCAAGATGAAGAAGTGTGCGAGTGTGTCGATGACTTCTGTGAGCGCATAAGTCAGGTCTCACGGATCATTGATGACTACGAAATTGGCAGCGAGGGCAAGGTGTGGATTTTCTCCGGCCTTGGAACATGGATTGATGGCCTCATAATCAAGGAATGCAAAATGGTGAGAAGAATGGCCAAAGGTGGATGGGTTAAAATCATGGTCAATCTTAGAGTTTTACAGCAACTGGTGAGAAAGGTGGATTTTGGGGCCGACATTCTTCTAACCTGGGGTCAGAGCGTTCTCAGCAGATCGCTCGTCTACTTTTCTCTTGGTTCCGAGGGCGGTGACCAGTTGGTGAACAAGTTAAGTGGTCAGCTGGACATTAAGCAGTGGGCATTCACCAAGGAGGAGTTTTCCACGATTGTCAGACTGCTGTACAACGACCGCAGTGAAGAGAAAAGACGGTTCCTGCTGGACCGTATTGTGAACGGTAGCTGATGATGAACGTTATTTATTATGTAAGCATTATTTATAAAGAGAGATAGTTAGCAAAGATCGTCGTATTTTGGTTTTTTGGTGTTTGCACTGTCTTGGAGAAGGGACCGGCGTTTGAGGTTATCGGAAGCGTGTGTTTCCTCGATTTCCTCGCTATCTTCTTCCAAAAGCTGGTGCTGAGCGTTTTTCTTGTGTCTATGAGTGTGCTGTGGAGGATGCTTGAGATGTGGTGTAATCGACATGGGGGTTCTAGCAAATGGGAATTTGAATTGTGACGGCTTATCGAGCGTGAATTCGCCCTTTTCCAGCTCGATAGGCTTGGAAGGTGTTTCTGGCACAACTTTAGCGGCTTTTCCGCCCGTCAATTCGGTCTTTTTGTCCATGAGCACACTTCGCACGTCCTCCGTGCTGCTGCCTGATTCTAGCAGGCCTAAAACGTCATTTAAGCAGTCTAGATAGCCCTTAGCGTGGACCATCTGTGTTTTTGTGTTAGAAAGTCTATAAAGCGCTGCAATCGAGCGTGCACCAACCTTGAACTCTTCGCTGAGTTCCTTGTTGATGGCCGCCATTTCTAGCTCGCCCACTGGCTCTGAAAGTGGCAACGTAGCGGACAATTTCGACAGATCCATAGAGATAAAGAGACGAAAAAGTGCACAAGACCTATCTGGTTTGAAAATTTTGTATGGAGTCTCTATAGAAAACGAGCAAAAATGCTCATGTGCTCATGTGCTCATGACACTGGCTTAAAGATTACAAAAAGTCTCTAAACAGTCTAAGCGTCTCTCATTCCGCCGGGGACGATCTTGAAGGAAAGAACGTCGTTTTTGCCAATTTCCACAGTGTCGTCAGGCGACACCCGTCGGCCGCCCACACCGTCGATCGACGCTATGGTGACTTCACCCATAACATGTCTAGCTACGGCACCTACCTTGGTGCCACGCTTGAAGAGCACGCAGTCGCGGAAGACGTGGTCTCCAGAGTTCCCCGTAAAGGTGTTGATGTTTCTCACTGTGAAAACAGGGATCATGTCCAATGCATTTGCGGCTTCTTGCAAAACCTGAACAACCCCAGTGGACCCAAACCGGTATAGCACGAGATCGCGGATGCTCTCTATCTTGTCACGGAGTTTTTCATCAAGCGGCTTGAGCCCACTGTCGGCGCCCAGGTCCTCACACGTGTCCACAAACTCAGTTCCCTCCTCGTATTTGATGTAACCTTGCTTAGCCAGTTTTCTGAGAAACACCTCGGTGATGGCACTCGTCACAACGGCCCTCGTCTGTGGATATTTGATCAGAATCTTGCTCACGTTCTTGTCTGCGTCAGGGTGGTCAATTTTGTTCAAGGCGAGCACGGTGGGGAACTTGAAAGCCATAAAGGCTTTCACCACCTTAGTGATCCATTCTTTGTCCCAGTTTTCCAGCGGTGGAAGGTCTTTGATGGAGTCGATTGCCTGTGCAATCAAATTAGCATTAGCACCGTAACCACCAAACTGAGCACGCAACGTCTCCACAACCGTGCTCTTCGTCGCAGTGTGTCTTCTCACAATGGACCCCCATCTTTTCAGAAGATTGTTCTCGATCCACAGTCTAATCTCGTCCTGGAGCCATTCAATGTCGTTCAATGGATCATAGCCTCTGGTAGCTTTACCTTCAGCGTTTGTGGTCCCACTCACATCCACAACGTGGATCAAAGCATCGGCCTGTCTCAAATCGTCTAGAAACTTGTTCCCAAGACCTAGACCCTGGGAAGCACCTGGAATCAAGCCTGCAACGTCTAGAAGTTCAATGGGAACATGTCTCTTACCATCTATGCACCAGCCATAGTTGGGTTTGCACAAATCTGACTTGCCAAACCTCTTACATGCACAGTCCACCTGTAGATACCCTGTGGCCCTATTGGGTTCGATGGTTGTGAACGGAAACGCGCCCATTTTCGCATTAGCATCTGTGAGCGAGTTGAGTGTTGTGGATTTGCCACTGCTGGGCTTGCCGACTATCCCAATGAGCGGATCTCTAGGCATGTTTGAAGTACTAGTGAAAAACGTGTGAAAAATTTCATTCACAAGATAAAAAAAGAGTGCTAGCAAAGACATTATTGGCTTGAACAACAGTGTTTCAACGCTGAATGCATCAATAGCACCTCAAGCAATCTCAAAAACCCCAAAAACCTTTTTTCACGCCTGATTTTTGGCTTCTAAAAGCATAGATCTTGAATTCTAAAATTCGCTCAGCATTATTTTGCGACAGTCTGCCTGTTGTTTTTTTTCAATACTTGAATAAATCCACTCAAATAATGTCATTTTAGGTCATAAACACACCTATACACTGCCCCATTTATGGAGTATGCAATGGTGGTGTCAAAAGCTGGTAATTTTTAAAAAACCATTATAAAGCTAAAAGAACTATATATGATATCATTTTGTACGTGGTAATTATAAAAATGGACATTTTTACAAGGCTTCAAAAACGGCCGCAAACAACACGATCGCTTCCGCAGACATTTTTCATCTATTAGACCCAACAATAACTCCCCTTTTCATCTTTTGAAACCTGACTCAAACACACTTCTTATGAGATTGCTGACGTAAGCTTACGTAACTGGGCTAAAACCGTTATCTGATAAAATAAAATGACTTTCATTCTCTCGTTCTTTTTTACAAATATCAACATGGAAACGCTGTGTGAGCCAATGGAAGTGGACGTGGCAGAAGAAGCAAGTGTTCTGGAAAAATTACAGCTTATGATCAATGAGAAACCAAAAAATACCAAAGTCGTAAGCCTATGTTTGGAAATCATTGAGAATCCAGACAACGACCTAGTCCCGGAACTGTTCAAGTTGTGGCACGATACGTTCAATTCGCTATGGATAGAGTTGGCAGAGCAGAAACTGAATTTAGAGGCGTTGCAAGTGGTTGAATTTGATCCGATTGTGGAAGAAACTTATCTTCTACCCAATGTCATGGCATTCAATCATCTTCTTTTGTCTATCATTATTTGTCTCCGAAAGAGCGGCAAAGGTGTGGAGTTTCCAGAATCTTTGATTAAAGGCTTGCTTTCACTCACAAGGTCCAGAGATTTGATGACTAGAATGCTGTCCGTTGGCCTACTAATCACCAATCCTCAAACAAAATACAAGACCATTTCAAAAATCACGTTGCCGTTGGTTTTGGACTTGATCAAACGAGACACCTCAGATGAAATTCTTCATCCATTGATACCCCACGACTTATCGCCGATTTTCATGCTTAAATCTCTATTGGATAACGATGAAGATATCATTGATAACATTATCGATAACAGATGTACCGAAACCATATATGCAAATATGATGACCTTTTTCCAATCAAACGATAGAAGGTTGGCCCCAGACAAATTGGAAAATATTGCATGTTCTTTGTCAATAATCTCGCTTGCTTGTAAGAGAAGAAAACGTTGCGCGGATACAGTCACCTCTCCACAGCTTGCAACTTTGATTGATATTTCCTTAAAGCGACACATCGAAATGGGTCAAACATGGGCCAAGATGGCACAATATCATGGAAAGCACTCACTAGCCGATCGAATTAACATTTATGGTCTATCTCAAAAAATCACCACTTCTTGTTGTGACTTGCTGATTGCACTCAGCAGATCAAGTAAAATCTTGAGAACTTTCATCAAAGATCTGGAGTTGACCGAGTTGTTTTCTAAAATATTGTCCATTGATGTTGACACGCTACCCAATGAGCAGGTCAAACAAAGTGAAATTGATTTAAAAGTTAATGTATTAAGTGTCATTGCTAATACTATTGTTGAATTTTCTCTAGAAAACGTCCATTCTGGACTGGGAACATCTAAAACGCACGATCTCATACAATATACACTCAATTGTCTATCATCAAAAAGTGCAACTACAGAAATGAAAGAAAAATGCTTATGGATCTTGAAAAATGGTTTATTCAGTGACAACAACTCTTTCAAATCTTACATTTTAACCATTCTACCCTATGAATTCATCTTTGAACTTGCCGATGAAACCAACGACTTGGCCATCAAGAAACAAAGCTTTGATATAATGAGAAACATAATTGCTATTTCTAATGAGAATACAAACATCCTAATATCCCATTTCAGGTCATTACCAGAATTGAAATCCAAATATGGTGACTTTTTCAATTATATCGGCTCTCATTTAGAAGCATTTGAGTACCTATCAAGATTTAATAGTTCAAATGAAGAATTGCGCGAATCATCTAGGCGTATTTTACAAACAGTACTGTATTTGATAGTTCATTTATCTGGTTCTAACAAGATTATCAAATCTCGCATCATGTCAGAAACTAAAATTTTGGAAACGTTATCTAAAATTTTGAATAGACCAGTTCATGCAAATGAAGCAGAATGGGAATTCAAAACTTCAGTTGCATTAATTATCACCAACTTAATCAATCCAAATGATAAACCAAATGATGAACCAGACATCAATCAATCAAATGATTTGAAGATGAGAAAACGTATGCTCATTGCGAAAAACTTTGATAGAATGTTGAACAATCTTTGTCAAAGCACCACCAATATTGATTTCCAAGAAAAGGCCCGCCTTGCTGTTTTCAGATTGACGGTTGGTGAACAAGAGTCTTGAGTCTACTGATGACCTTTTATATAAACTTATTAATTACATACATATACCCCTTTATCCTTCGATTTCCATATTGTCATCTTCATCTTCAATCTCATCAATACTAGCTCTTGAATTACCTGGTTTTCTCAACCATGGGAAATCTTGGATATTGTTTATCGGAGTAGACAAAGTTTCGCTGTTGAACTCGCTTAGGAATTTTTTTGTATTCATCTTCAAATTGGCTTCAAGTGATTTTTCTAGAAGATCATTTGCAATTGAGTCCGTTGGTGCTATACTCAAAGCCATGTGTAATTTATCAATTGCATCTATGAATCGGCCCATCTTGAAATAAATTAATCCCAAAGTGGAATATATATTGGAGTCTCTCTTAGCAAGTTTCAAAACTTGATTGAAATGTGAAATGGCCTTTTCGTAACTTCTTTGTTTTCTATAAACATGTGCCAAATTACAATTGATCGATACCCATGGTTTTGATCCATGATCCAGATCATTAGTTGCTGCAAGGGCCCTATTAAAAAACATTTCTGCCTTTGTGAAATTTTGATCATGGTAATGTAAAACACCTAATTCATTAAGCAACAATGGATCCGTTGAGCAAATCGTGTAAGAATAATTAAGATATTCATTAGCCAATGTGTAATTATTCATTTGTAAATATTGCATACCCAAGAACAAGTTAGGTAAATGGATTCCTGGGAACAATCTTGATGCCGTGGCATATGCTGAGATTGCTTGTTCGTGTTCACCATCTGCTGCAAAAGCATGTGCAAATCCTATCCAAGCAGGTCCAAATGTTGGATTAAGAGCTGAAGCTTTTGAAAAAAACACTCTAGCCTCTGAGTTCTGTCTAATGGAGAAATAATAGATTCCAATTGCTAACCAAGTGATGTAGTGATTTGGGTAGTGCTCTGCCAATTTGTGCGCAATGAGGAAAAGTCTATTCTTACCTCCAACTTCATAGAGACAGCTGAGATAATTGGACATGGCGGGTATATTCAATTCATCCTTATCAATGATTTTTTCACACAACTCCAAAGATTCATGGAACTTGCTCTGAATAAATAGTAATTCTGCTTGAGCTAGTATTATATCTGAGTTTTCATTCAAATTGTATTCATCACACAATCTCTGTTTGGATTCCTCAAATAGGTTGACGTTTTGGTATTTATTTAGCCTTGTGATGTAGAGCATTTTGGCCAATTCCGAGTTGTTGTCTGCATCTTCAAATGACAGACTATTCAATAAATCCCATTCTTCCTCTGGCGTTAAAAGATGATTAGTTACGAGTTTATCAAATGCCTCGTAGCATTTAACATCAACAAGAACAGCTTCACGATAACATTCCTTAGCTTTATCAAAATTGTTTTGTTTAGCAAAGATTTCACCTCTGAGAAAACATAATGAAGCTTCAACTTTGATGCCACCATCTGTATTTTTGACTGGCAGATCCTTTTTGAACGGATTCACTTCGCCAATTATATCCAATGCTTCGTCTAGTTTATCCATCTTGAACAAGGATAAACCTGCAATGTATTTACAACCAACAGAGTCTTCGTAACCTAATAGAGTATTTCTGGCAACTTGATAGTTGCCATTTGAAAAATGGATCTGAGAAAGCCAAAACGCGTCGTTGGGATCCTTGGTCATTGTCAAGATCTTGTCGCCAATGTACATTGCAGTAGTGTATTGATGCTGGAGAAATGCGTCGTGTCTCCAAAGACGTAACTTATCTGCTTGAGAAATGGGCTCTTCGTCGCCGATATTTTGCCCGCTAATGCCTCCAATCTGCGGGTCATTTTCCAAAATTGAGAAGTTGTGTGGTCCTGTTGCTGAATTGGACTGCGGTGACGATTGATGATATGAGTGGGAGAATGAAAGTGTAGGTTTTTGGCCCTGAAGCCCGTTTTGCGGCGTTCTAAGCGGGTCCCGAATTTTCTTTGCCGCCAGCAGCGGCGAAAACGTCAATGTCGAGTTGTTGGGCGAGTTATTGGACATTTTACCTACTTACGCAAGAAGAGAGGCAAATCAAACAAGATCAGCAAAATAATAATTATGCATCAAACAACGAGAAAACGAAAATGTCAATGGTTTGACGCAAAAAAGATATTCAGTAGGCAATGCTGGGTGTTTTCTTGCTGTGAAAAGAGTGAGAAAGACAATGGTGTAAGTTTCAAGCACAAATTCCGCCATTTTAAGCCATTTTTGAAAAATGGCTTAAAACAACCCCAAAAAACGGCACACCACCATAACAGGCTCCTACAAGCGATACCCCGGCTTTGGACACGTCATCTCCGCTGCTTGGCGCATTATCCCGGCAGCTTTTTTTTTAGTCACCTTCCCAATTAGGCAACGCGGTAAGAGTCATCTCACATCTGTATAAAAAGTGAAAAATTCAGCCATTATCTATTAGGTTCTAACAGTTTCTTTTCATATAATTCCCCCAATATGGCCAAGACCATTTTACATTTGAGAGCCGAAGTTAAGCCAAGAGAAGCCAGAGCCGCACTTTCCCCTGCTGTTGTCAAGGAGTTGCTTGAAACAGGCGATTTTGAAATCTACGTCGAAGAAGCACCACAATCTACCTTCTCCTCAAGCGAGTACAAGCTTGCGGGCGCTAAGATCGTTCCATTTGAGTCATGGAAGTCTGCTCCAACTGATAGAATTGTCATTGGTTTGAAGGAGCTCAGAGAAGAGGAAACTTTCCCATTAGTTCACAACCATATTCAATTTGCACACTGTTACAAGAACCAAGGCGGTTGGGCTGAGGTCTTGGGTAGATTCCCAAGAGGTAACGGTGTGCTATACGACTTGGAGTTTTTAGAAAATGACCAAGGCAGAAGAGTTGCAGCTTTCGGTTTCTATGCCGGATTTGCTGGTGCAGCTCTAGGTGTTCTTGATTGGGCATTCAAGCAATTAAATTCCGATTCTCAAGATTTACCAGGTGTGACTCCATATCCTAACGAAAACCTTCTTGTTGAACACGTCAAGAGTCAACTCGATAAGGCTGTTGCCAAGACTGGCAGATACCCTAATGTCTTAATCATTGGTGCTTTAGGTAGATGTGGTTCAGGTGCCATTGACTTCTGCAAGAAGGCGGGTATTCCAGAAGCTAATTTGATCAAGTGGGACATAAATGAAACTAAGAAGGGTGGACCATTCCAAGAAA
Source organism: Saturnispora bothae (assembly GCA_030462855.1). NCBI lineage: Eukaryota > Fungi > Ascomycota > Pichiomycetes > Pichiales > Pichiaceae > Saturnispora > Saturnispora bothae. The sequence continues at coordinate 336,776 of JAKVQQ010000005.1, read as the reverse complement.
TCGCCGATGCGGACGTTTTCATCAACTGTATCTACCTTTCTAAGCCAATTCCACCATTCATCAACTTGGACTTATTGAACAAACCAGATAGAAAGTTGAGAACCATTGTGGACGTTTCTGCAGACACCACCAACCCACACAACCCAGTTCCAGTTTACACGATTGCAACTCAATTTGACGAACCAACTGTGTTAGTTCCAACCACCAAGGGTCCTAAGTTGAGTGTGATTTCTATTGACCACTTACCTTCATTGTTGCCAAGAGAATCGTCTGAGTTCTTTGCCAACGACCTTTTGCCATCATTGAAGCAACTTCCAAACAAGGAGACCGCTCCAGTGTGGTCCAAGGCCAAGAAGTTGTTTGATCATCACGTTGCTAGATTAAACAAGCCAAAGTTGTAAGTTATTCTTTCAGTTATTCATTCATTCTATATAATATATCAATACTCTACTCTCAGTTATAGCGGCTACCTGGTCCCTATTAGGTTTCTCGATAGATGACAAATCCTTGAGTCAATTCTCAACTGTACGTTTTTTCTATATCAATACTCTACTCTCAGTTATAGCTACCTGGTGTCAATTCTCAATGATTCACTCTTTCTATATAATATATTAATACTCTACTCAGCTAAATGGTCCCTGCTATTTGGATTCCTCAATAGATAACAAATCCTTCTTCGCCTTTCTTTGCTTCTGTCTTGCACGCTTACCCTTTGGCTTGGACTTTCCTTCCATTATTTCGGCAAGCCCCTCAGCATCACTTTCATATTCGCTTTCTGTACCATAGCCCTCCTCAGTCTTGGTAGGATCGTAAATTGGTTTCATGGTTCCGGTCTTTTCAATACCCTCTTCAACAACGCCAACAACATTGAGTCTTTCACCGGTGGAGTAAACCGCAACTTGATCCATCAGATCCAAGTCCCAGATGACAATCTGACCATCCGAAGAAATGGAAACCATCAAGTTGTATGTCTTTTCACCTCTGACTTCCTTATAGAAAGAAATACCTTTAACTCTAATAGAATGGCCTTGTAACGTGTGTTTTGGCTCTGGCAACTCTGGTGTAACGCTTGGATCTCCAGAAATCTTCTCTTGAACTGGGAATGTTTCTTCCTTGAAGTCCCAAAATTGCACCGACCCATCACTCATACCCATGACTAAATAATCAATACCATTAAGCTGCAAGAATTCCAAACACATGATCACCTTTCTAGCACTGGATTTCCAAAGCGAATAGAGCTTACCTTCCCTTGTTTTCCAGACCATGAGCCTATTTCTGAATCCAACCACAAACCATTCACCGTCAGGACTGAATCTCACATATTCCGGCTTTTCACCTCTAGTCCATGCACCTTTGAGTTTCAAACCCGATGCCTTTTTGCCTGTCATCAAATTCCACAATCTCACAGTGTTATCATCACCAGTGGAAATAGCAATTCTGTTAGATGGATGAATGGACAAATCATAAACTGGTCCCTTGTGACCTTTGAGAATCTTGAACAACTCCCAGTCTTTTGTCCTCCAAAGAAGAATCGTACCATCATTTGAAGAGGAAAGAAGCCAGTTAGCATGCTTGTGCAATGGATAATTGGTTTCCTTGGTATTTTCGTTGGAAAAGCAGAGCTTTGTGATAGAACCTTGATGTTGCAATAGGGTTCCCAACTCTTTTCTCTTTTGTAAATCGTAAATACGGATGTGTTCATCATTGGCTCCTGTGACTAAATATCTCTTAGCAATGTCCATCGTTTTAATAGATAATGAGTGTGCAGCAAAATGGAAGATAGGAAGAAAATGGGGCTCTCTGGTGTCGTTTTCTTCCTTGTTGATTGGTAAAGTTAATGAAAGACACAATAAGGAATGTTCATACGAACCCACGAGGATTCTAAGCTGCAGTTCCTCTTTCGACATGGCTATCAAGCGATCTTCCTCTATAAAAAAGAGTGAAAAAAAATTTCTCTTTAGACATTTTTCTATAGAACACTTTTTGATCTGATAAGAAAACTTAGACCTGGAATTTAACGGGATTCAAATGGAAATTTGACCATATTTTGTGATCCATGAAATTACAGACCGTTTTTTGATGAATTGGAGCAAAAAACAGAGAAAAACGACGTCTCTGAGCACTGATTCCAAACAAAACCCCCCAAAATACGTTTAAAAATTTTCAAAAAAATTCACAACCATTCTAAACAGCACCAGAACACTTTGGGACCTTTGAATTGAGCTTCAAACTGCCCACTCCACCAGAATTCACGCGTCAAACCCGTTTTCAAAAATGAGCAAATTTTACTGCTTACGTAAGCGGTGTTGCAGTTTGAGAAAAATTTTAGATTTTTCCCAACAAAAATGACGTCTGATTGATCCAACCTCTAAGACAATGGACTCGATTATGAACTTTTGGGGCGCTGTACCCCTGACAGGGGCCTCCGCGTCTGAAGAGGCAATGCTAAAAGACTTGCTGGGCGAAGAAGGGTTCCCTAACACTCCAGTGGGGGCCTTAGAGCCTACAAAAGAAGATATCCAATTTAAACATGAAACAACACCTACAATCACCGTGAGACCAGAGGACTCGCTTCGAGAGTACCAGGAAGCTAAGGATCATCTCATGAATGTGGAATTTGGCTTGGCAAACAACACAATCTACGTTCCAGAATCGAAGTTAGGCTGGGATTATATTTCTGCCAAACCCATCATCAACAGCGAAGATACAGAGGTCAGCTCAACGATGCTTCCAGAGGAGTACCAGAAAGTTTGCCATCTGCCAGAAAGTGAGTTCAAGTACAAGCTGGCAATCAAAGATTTGCCAAACTTTTCCAGAGTTGAAACTCAAATTAAAATCAACTTAGAAATCAGTCCTGCACCTAAAGAGTTCCTTGTGCATTTGCCAAGAGATACAATTGCTAAGCCAAAGTTCACTCTGAAAAATTACGACCTGAACAAGGACATTATGAAGCACATGCTCTTTCTGGACACGTTCGTCGTTAACTCAGATTCCAATACATCATCAGGAAACATCAAGTCCTGCAATGCCTGCAGACGTTGTATGAGAAGAGAAATGAAACGTGCTTCGAGGAAAAAGAAGGGTTTGGAAGATGATTCCTCCAATTGGGATTTGAAGCTCCCAAAAAGAGCCATCATTTTCAATGCCAAAGAAATTGTCTCTTTCCCAACTCCAAGAGGGGGCGCAGATGAAGCCAGATGCAAGCAGCTTGAGCTACTATCCAGAATCGTGTGTTACTGTCGTCACCACCAACAAGCCAATGGGTTCAAGCTACTGTTTGTTCTAAAAAACAGCGAAGATGACATTGTTGGTAAATGTTTCTCTGACCCTATCATGATCATGGACAGAAAGAAGTCTATCAAAACTATTGACCCAACTCCACAGTTAAACACAAATTTGAACGGTCACATGAGCTATGAAAATGACATGCTAAGCAACACCGACAATGGTGTCACCACTGGTGAAGATATCGACATGGCCACAAGTTCTTCAGTTTTCAAGCTACTAGATGACCATTCGGACTTTTCAGACGTCAGTAATTTTGTTGCCAACAATTCTGAAAATGCTCTCAACATGCTTCTTAACCAATCCATAATGGGAGGTGAAGATAGACCTTCAAAGAGATTGAAGAGAACTTGGTCACCACCAGGAGGACCCCTTCATTCAGATTATGCTTCACAGGTTGAAATTCATCGTCATTCATCAGCACTCAGTCTGGATCCAAACCAAATAAATATTAAAAAGGAGGCCATTTCACCTTTAACTTCAGATACCAACTCGCCACATAATAACATGCTTTCATCTGCTACTTCTGGTAGTATAATAGGGGGGAGAACTCCTGAAAAGATGCTACAGACTCAACACCACAATAATTTGCATTCTGCCGTTATGTCTGATCTACCAATGATTCAAAGAATCATTCCCGCACAGGGTCCTATTAGGGGAGGGATCGAAATTACTCTTCTTGGAACGAATTTCCATTCAGGGCTGCAAGTGAAGTTTGGTACTAATTTGGCGTTGACAACACAATGTTGGTCGGAAACTACAATGGTTTCCTATTTACCACCTGCCAGTCAGCCAGGTCCAGTTTTGGTGACTTTTGAAAACATCAATTCAGAAGTGATAAATCCTAATGCGCATCAAATTTTCACATACACCGATGATACAGACAGACAGTTGATTGAATTGGCCTTGCAAATTGTGGGTTTGAAGATGAATGGTAAACTGGAGGATGCAAAGAATATTGCCAAGAGAATTGTTGGTACGAGTTCTGAGATGCCAACTGAAAATTCACCTTTGAACACCGCTACGATGAACCAGGCCACTTCAGGATCTTCAGCTATGTCTCTTGGATCAACGTCAGACGCATTTACTCACGACCACATCAATTGGATGGCCACAGCTTCCAAGCAAATGAAAGAGTTATCCAAAACCAACATGAATCACGAGGAAATTCTAATGAAGTTCCTGGGAATTGTGAATTTACCAAACTCACCAGTTAGCTCGCCAAACTGGGGGGTTTGCACAAATGAAGGTCAAACCATGCTTCATTTAGCCAGTTTCATGAATTATGATAAATTGTGTGGATATTTGTTGAAGCAAGGTGCCAAAGTTGATCCACTTGACAAGAACGAACTCACTCCTCTTCATTTTGCGTTCCTCAAGGGTAACAGAGAAATCATCAATTTACTGTTCAAGTACGGCTCTCGGGTCAGACATGAAGAGCTGTATAGAATCAGCGATTCTAATGTTTTGGACTTGTTGAGTGAGGACAGAAGAATGAGTGTTGATTCTTACAGCGACGACGAAGGTGAACACTCGATCGTATCGCCAAGACAGAGAAGCGAAGAAACCAACCCAGCGTTTGAGGCCGAAGACGAGAGTGATATCCAGGCGGACGACGAAGAGGACGAGGATGTTGAAACGCGTTCTGCTCAAGACCCTAGTGCCAAGAAGGACACGAATCCATTTGGTCTCAACTTGTGGATTGCAATGAAACAGGCAATTGTGAACAAGATGGACGAGTTGGGTGTGAGAAACGTGCAGGAGGATGCGCTGAACTGGATCAACAGCAACACGGCTGTGGCCGAGGATGCACTGAACTGGTTCAACAACAACGGTGCCACAGCTGCCGCCGGCCAAGAGGAAGACTTACCTTCTTACGACGACTTATTCCCGGATACTGGCAACGCACTGAGGTCCTTGATGAACTTCCGCGGCCACAAGACTGCGGAGGAGTTCCAGCTCCATGCTGAAGATGCTGGTGTCACCACTGACGACAACGAGTCGTCATCCACTGAGTCTGCAATTGTCGTTGCAAAGAAACCTATTGTCTCCGATTTGCGTCTTCTTCTCTTCTGGCTCCCTATGCTTGTGGCTGTCTTTGCTATCATGTTCTCTTTCCACTGGGGATACCTTGAGTTTGACCATCCGCAAGCCCAAGAGTTTATCGATCGGGTCAAGACCCAATTTGGTGCTATCATTCTCGGCCAAGAACGACTTGCACAGCTTTTGAACGCCAACATCGCCTACGGCCGCCACCTTCTTAATGACGTGAACGACGCCATGCTGACTGCCGTGGGCCGCTAGGCCATCACCCACCACCTTTTTGTATGCTTTTTAAATTACTACCCACCTTCAAATCATCAAAGTCACGTGACACACATTACGTAATATAATCACGTGACGCGTCACGTGACCTTTTACGTTTTCCCCAGCCATTTGACCGAAATAAAAAAAGTGTCACTATGACGGAGTGATTCTCATGTTTAGTGTATCTTTCTTATGTGGAAAATCACAGATAAATTACGTAAAGAAATCTACAAGTGTGCACAATTGCCCCAGACGGGGGTCTCATTAAGACAAATGGTTCAGTTTGGGCCTAGGCCGTCGCAAGGGACGCTTTTCCATGCAAGTCACTTTGCTATCAAGGAACTTCCCATCAGATTGAGTCATCGAGTGCGGGAATTGGAGAACTTACCGCATGGACTGGCGGAGGAGCCAAGTATTCAGTTGGTTCGCGATTGGTATGCACAGAGTTTCGAAGAATTACAGGCGGTAGAGACACCAACTCTTTCTGAAGAACTGAGAGAGAAACTTCAGATCGGTGAGGCACAACAAAGTCACAGTGAGGGCTCAGATAGTGCAGCGGTTGATTATGGAAAAGAATGGGTTTTTCAGGATGACGGAGTGATTGTGAACAGAAAACATAAGAATCAGCAATTGAATAGAAACACCAATACCAGTAATGATACCCAAGGAATGTCGAGTGAGATGGCTAAACATCGTTATTATGTGAATTTGCCTAAAGATTATCTCTATCCGAACGAAGTTATCGAATACAACAAGCGCGTGACGAAGGTTTTAGTGAAAATCAAAGAAAGACACGATGCTACGGTGACAACGTTGGCTAAGGGTGTACAGAACTGGAAAAGAAAGAATTCAAGTATTTACATTGACACCAACATCAATCAGTTTCTCGACAGGTTCTACATGTCCAGAATCGGGATTAGAATGTTGATTGGACAGACCATAGCTCTCAATCTTCAGGCACAGAAAAGAATGCAGGATGACGATTACGTAGGCATCATTTGTCTCAAATGCAACATCAGCGACATTGCAGAGGACGCAATTGACGCGGCACGCTTTGCGTGCGAACAACACTTCAATATCATGGAGGTCCCCCAAGTGAAACTCTATTGTCCACCAGATTTGACCTTCGGTTATGTACCAGGTCATTTGGTGCACATGCTTTACGAAACATTGAAAAACTCGCTTCGGGCCACTATCGAGCACCACTCGAAGCTGCATCCTGAGATCTCCTCGCTCGAGGACATTGAGTATCCACCTATCAAGATCATTGTGGCCAAGGGTGACGAAGACATCACCATCAAAATCTCAGACGAGGGGGGAGGAATTCCTAGATCTGCGGTTCCTCTTGTCTGGACCTATTTCTATACCTCTGCAGAACGAAACGCAGACCTCTACGCACTCAATGAAGCTGCTGCCGCTCCATTCATGGGGTTGGGTGTGGGATTACCACATTCTCGACTCTATGCACGGTATTTCCATGGCGACTTGAAGTTGATTTCCATGGAGGGCTATGGAACGGACGTGTATCTTCATTTGAACAGATTGACATCCAGCAGCGAACCGTTGTATTAAGTAATGAGTGCAGACCGTTGGTGATAGTGCAGCGAGATTACAGAAAATGGATACAGGAAAATTTTGGCCTAAAGCAACAAGTCATTATTAATCCATTAGTTTTCACACAATCTTGTTCCTACTCTCTCTTTATACACCTTTGTACATGTCTATACTCATGAGCATATTTCCCAATGGGGTAATCGAATTTTTTGTCTACACACTCATGAGCATATGTTCCCAATTGGGTAATTAATTTTTCACTAAAACCCTCTCTCTAAAGACGATTGTCCCTAAAACAAGCGTCTAAATGTGGAGGTTTGTACGGATAGTGCGACCTACGATATGGAACAGCAGCCAGGTGACTTTGGTGCGGACTACAGGCCATTTTACGCGGCATAGAGCTGCCGCTTTGATGGAATTAGAGTACAATGATGATGAAGATATCGAATTGAATCTAGCACGAGATGCCAATGTTCAATCCAAAGAGGGGTTCATAGATAAGATTTTAAGACAAAAAAGGAGCCGCAAATTCACACGCAAACTGCGAGACAAGTATGGTATAGAACAGTACCATTACGATTTGAAGAACTTTGATTTGAACGGTTTACCATATGAAGATCACTGTCTGGAGGCCCAGACAAATTTCGACTCAACAGAGACTCTTAACGGATACATAGAAGACTTGCTTTCTAAGTCCTACAAGTCCAAGGACGATTTTCACGCAATCATGACCAATTTAATAAAGAACATTGATGATTATCATATGTTGGTGGACGTGAAGACGTTCAATCTCTTCATTCGTTACCTTGTAAGGCGAGGAAAGTGGGACCGAATATACAGATTGATTGATACAATGCCAGTGTACAACGTTCATGCAGATAAGGAAACGCTACTTTGGCTCCTCAAAGGATGTCATAATGAAGTTGACATTGAGAAACGGAGAGCCAACATCCGGCGTGTGCTTTCTTTGGGCATCTACAGGTGGAAAATGGAGTGTTCACGCGATGTCAAGATGATGATCTGGCTTGCGTTGCCCTACGGCGACGATTGGCTGAACCTCACTAACGTCATATTCAGAGAGGGTCTGAGCGAGTATCTGTCTGAAAAGACCGTTTTGAAGCACTACATTGACAACATGGTGCGCTATCTACGCTCTAGAAAGCACAGGTCGCCATTGAATAGCTATCTGGCTTTGAAGAAGATGTTTTACAAGATACCCACAAATGGCATCAACGTTGTATTTCCTGGAGACATAGCATTTGCCAGAATTGCTAGACACGTTTTACGGAACGAAGACTATTGTCAGATGCACAGATTACTCACTGCTGATGCTCTGAAGGCAGAAACGTTGGACATGGAACATCATGCCAGAGTTGCAGTGGAACACATCATGAACAGAAACGTGCCGCGGCCGTACTTGGACGCAATAGTGTTTATGAACGAGGTACTGGCACTGCGTCCAGACCTTCATGCTGCTATTGTTGGTTCCATAGTGCGTCGTTTATCCTTGGTGAAGAATAGTTCAAGCATAGTGTCCCGTCTAGCGACGTCAGAAACGGGAATTTTTGCGCTCCGCTGGGACCAATCTAACTGGGGCAGCTTTAAGTCGCCGGAAGCCAAACAGCTGGCCCTTATCGAGCAAATTTACTTGCTTCACAATTAGGTCTCTTCTCTCCATAGCTTCACTATAAGCTTTCTATGGTGAAAAATTTGAAAATTCAATCTTCATAGTAGACTCTTCATACAGTATGCTGAAACAGTGTGTTAGAAGCTTCCATATCGGACGTGCGGCCCTACAGTCGTCCTGCAAGGCCGGCACTGCGGTCAAGTTGAATGTCGTGAAAGGTGCGAAGCCGATTGTGGCGCTAGAAGACTCCGAGTATCCTGAATGGCTTTGGACGATTCTCGACAAGGATGCCCAGCTCGAGCAGCTGAAGCAGGAAAACCCATTCAAGTACAAGCGTAAGCTTGTGAAGAAGGCCAACGTTGCCAACATCAAGATGCAAAACTTCATGTCTAAGAAGAAGTAAGTAATGTGTGTATCCATGTAAATATATCTATATAACGTTAAGACGTACGAAATCGTGAGTTGAGAGGGTAAAATTGCAGTGGGACGTACAAAGAGAGGTTTATTGTGTATGGGTTCAATATGGAGTCTTCAAAGGCTCTACAGCCTGCTTTACTGGGCCTCTCTTTTTCATCTTGAACCAGACATGAAAATCTCTAGATCTCAGTTTCCAGCACAGTTGATGAGACGGTTGGCCTCTAGTTCCATTCCTAGGCCGCCTATTTCTAATACAGCTTTGAAAGAGAGAAATTCCAGCTCAAACAAGTCCTCTGAAGGCTCTCCATTTGATTCATCTTTGTCTTTCCAGCTGTTCCTCATTGTAGGCGCTATGGGCGCAGGTTATACGCTTGGAAAGACATCTATCACGAATGACCCACCTGCTACGTTATTTCCCAAAGGTTCGACCACCACATTGGATGATCTCAAGCATTTTAAAGACGAATTGAACTACGATCGGTTCAAAAGATGCATTCTACGTATTTTAGAGACCAAGGGGGTTGCTGTGGACATGAAATACGGTAAGAATGAGTCTTTGATGGAAGAGCCATTCTGTAACGCGGATATCGCGTCGTTAATGAACGAAATAGACGGTCTAGGCGACGTTTTCTTTGGCAAGAACGAAGAAGTGTACAAAGACAAGCATTTCAAGTGGTATGTGGAATCGCAGGAGGACATTTCGTTGATCTTGAAGCTAGCTAATGAGTTTTCAGTCCCTGTTTACACTGGGGCCGTTGCCAAGGCGGAGTCTGGGTTGTGTTTCGAATTGGACTTTTCCAGATTCCAAGACGTTTCTGATGGTTCCATTGCTTCTAGAGCCATTGATTTTAACTTGCCTGCATTGGATATTTTTCTTCTTTCTTGTGGGGTTTTCAGCAAGACCAAGGCCATCAACGGACTTGCACCTAGCTCCATCAAAGAAATCACTGCAGTTTTGCCAGATGGCGAGATTCTCACTGCACAGAACGATATCAGTGGCTCCAACGCGGTGAATCTTCTTACAGCCATGAATGGAGAGTTGGCTCTTGTCACCAGTGCCAAATACCACGAATCTATGGTTGACCATGACACACATCTTGTCATAATTGGCACCAACTCCACCGACACTATCAACGCCACTGTTGCTGAAATCGGCAGAAAACTTCCGCAAACACCTGTTGCTGTGGTGGACTCTCAAAGTGAGCTTACTGCGGTCCATGGTGCCTACTCAACGTTCATTCTTTTCAAGGCCACACCTTCAGAACTTAAGTCTCTCAACAGAAAATACACACTCGGCCAAACCTCCGCAGAACTCGGGATAAAGACAGTCACTTCAAAGGATGTGTCCAGACCTTCGGTCATTGTTCCTGCGCGCGGAGTGCTTGCTACACAGGACATCCGTGCTGAGCCATTTTTGGTCCTAGACACAAATATTGAAGCTACTTCGCCATTGCAAAGCTTACAGCGCCGCTTGAAATTTGCAGTCGACTCTAAGCTTATCCTCAATAGGGGTCTTGAAACTGTGGTTGCTACAGACAAGTGAGAGGCCAACTATCTGTACATATTTGAATTTTATTGCTTAAACATAGGATTACGTAATTTTTTTCTTTTCCATTTTTCAACCTTTATTATAGCACACATTCAATAATAATGGCGACTTCAAGAGCTAAACGGGCTCAAAGTGCCAGGAAAACGGGCTCAAATGCTTTAGGCGATTTGAAGGATGTATCGGTTTCAAATGGAACGGATTTTGACGATTTTGACCCGCTTTTAGAGGACAACAACATTGTAGAACCAACTATTACGTCGCCGGAGACCAATAGAAGGGTAATAGGTGACGCAATTGAGCCGCTGGATCCAGAACCAGACTATGCTAGTTTGGGATACACTCTTTCAAACTATAACCCGCATCCTAAGGCGGTAGTTGAACCATTTCTAGAAGATTCCAATGATAGACTGATACAGGCAAATATGGAGGCATTGCAGGGCGATTTGAACTTGCTGAAGAAGCAAAAGGCATTGATTAAGAAGGAAACATCGAATCCCAGTCCAATTCCCGGGAAGAAATCGCCATTCATTGTGAAATTATGGAGAATGATTAACGATCCTAAGAATCAAAAGTACATCAATTGGATCAACAACGGTGAGAGTTTTCAGGTGATCGACAGAGAGGCGTTCATGAAACACGTGCTCCCTCAATATTTCAAACATAACAACTTCTCCAGTTTTGTTAGGCAGTTGAATATGTACGGTTTTCATAAAATCCAAGACATTGCGCAGGGGACATTGGCAGCTCAAAGCGATGAGATCTTGCAATTCCACCACAACGATTTCAAACAGGGTAGAGAAGATTTGTTGGATAAGATTGTAAGAAATAAGCCAAAGGAAGAACACACGACAGAAGAAGAATTGGACATCAAACAGCTTTTAGCCCAATTGGAAATCATGAAGAAGAACCAAAAACTAATGGCTGATGACCTCATACGTGTGAGAAGAGACAATGAGATGCTCTGGAAAGAAAACTTCATGGCCAGAGAAAAACATAAGGTGCAGTCAGAAACTTTGGACAAGATCTTAATGTTCCTTGCAAGTGTGTATGGTAACAACACTTCTAAATTGTTGGACCATGTTTCAAACACTTCTGGTGGCAGTGGATTAGACTTGCAGCCGTTTGTTCAACGAAATAATAAGAACGACTCCACAAATTGGTACGACAACATCTCAGACGTGCTAGGAACAGCGCATGGGTTTGTTACTACGCCCACTGGGAATGCAAATGCCAGTGGTATTGAGCCACTTGCCCAATCTCCTACTAGTGTCAATACAGGCCCTCAATTAGAACAGTTGGACGATCCACTATTTGCACAACCAACCGGTGGAGCCCTCAATGGATCGAATCCGAACAAACCTCCATTGATGATTACCCAAAGAGCGCATGGGTCCTTCTCTTCCACCTCTTCACAAAAGCCTGCTCTGACACCGTCTCTGTTAGGCCTGGAAGGTACTAATGCTGATGTGGCAGTGGGAACACCTAGTGATTATGGAGTCCCTGCTCCAACTATTCATGAACTTAATGACGACGATAATAACAGCAACGTTGACGCCTCCTTGGAAAAGAAATTCCATATTCCTATCAAAGAATACACTCATCCAAGTACACCAGAAGGTATCATGGGAACAATCAATCAACATCTAATGGAAAATGATAATGCTATAAGTCAAGTGAATGATTGGATCAATAGATATTCAAAAACGGGCCCAAGCACGGGTAGTATTTCAGGGAGTATCCCCTCTCATCTTTCAGGTGATGACTTTTTGCAGAGTCCATTACCTATAGATCCACAAGAGTTGAACCTGGAAGGCGATGGTAATGTTTCTGAAGACCCATTTTTGAACCCAGAATTGAATCCTTCAATTGAAACACCTGAATATGTACTAAGCAACAAGAGACTTGCCGAGGCTGCGAACAATGGCAGTGCAAAAAAGATCAAGAAATAACCAAAGCTGTCATTTTTATTTAATTTTCTGTATTTTATTAATTTGATCTATAAATCATTTGTATTTATATCTACATGTCTATTGATTCCATCCAAGCAACTTAGCAGTATTTTGGAATCTTTTAGAGTTGTCGTTAATCTTAAAAATCGGATTACCAACTTCCCATTTGAGTTCCTTGTGAATTTGCTCAAGGAGTTCCTTACCGGCAGAGCTAATACCTTGGGGAGGTTTTTCAATATTGTGGACCATTGCATAATCATTGATAGCCCAAAGAGCCCTCTTGGAAGGATTGACGTATTTATCTTTGCCCGTTTTTGAATCCAAAACTCTTGAAATACGAACGATGTTGGACCAGTTTTCAAAATACGGACATTCTGTAAGATAGTTATTGAGTAGATGGTATTTCAAATGGTATTCATTATTCTCACCTGTCAATTTGAACCATAGATCGTTGAATGCAAAGCAAAGAGCCAATTCGTTTTCTTCACAGAAATACTCAATAAAAATCTTATAGGTGTCTAAGTTTACGAGGTTAGTCTCTTGTGAGCCTTCGACCAAGGCCCATGCGTCGTCTATTCTGTTGGAAAAGAGTGAAGAGCGAATGAGAGAGTTGAAAAGGAAGGGGGTCATTTCGACCTTGCATTGAGAATAAAGGTCAGTGAGCTCCTCTGGCTGAAGCGCATCAGTAAGCTTAAGAATGGACTCATTAAAAATGGGTCCAATTGGCACCTCGTATTCGAGCATCATGTTTAACAATCTCAATTTAGAGCCTGGCGATTCAAATAGAGTGAACATATAATACCAGGTGTTGATATTGATTTTTCTATTTCTGTCTCTTGAACTTTCCAGTCGCTTGATACGGAACTTGTACACGTTTTCTGAGTTCTGAGCCATGATGAAGGCATTTAGAAAGTCTGCGTCTTCCACAATGTCTGTTTCTTCTTGCATGATTTCTAACACTTCAAATGCCACGTTTGATTTCAGCATGAAATGGAAAAGCGACACCATTTTCACGTAGTTTTCTTTTGAAATCCACTGCGGGTGTGTTCTGACAAGGTTCAGCACTTTGCCTATGATTTTACCGTGTAAACTAGGATGATAGGAGACTGAAGTTAACTTTCTAATGTACTCGTTGATGGTTTTCTCTGTGATATTTTTTGGATTTCCTACCATACTATACACCATAGGAAGCTGTGTGTACTCGATGTACGGCATATCCGTTTCAGGAACTGGAATCGTTGATAAATCTTTCATTAATTCAAGCAAAGTCTCTTCTTCAATGGAAACATCCAGGTTTTTGCTCTCCAGAATGGTCTGAACTGACGTCTTTGTTCGTCTAATGGCGTTAGCCCCCGTGGAGCCCATTGCAGCTGCTAGAGGATCCTCTTCGTCAGCCGTCAGAATATCATCTGTGTCGAAATTGAGTGCACGGTGTGCCATTTGTGTTGTTCTTTTCCTCACTGGAACTGCCAGCTGCCTGTTAAGTGTGGGGAAACGTCTGATTCCGGCTGTGAGGCCTCTAAGGCCTGTTCTTAGCAACATTCAAAACGCAACAGAAGAAGATGTCATGAATAAAATTCTGAAAAACGCAACAGAGAAAAATGTCATGAACGGAAATGTGTTTTGAAACACAACAACCAAAATTGTCATGCCACAATCTCATCCACCGTTGAAACGCAACAAAAAAATTGTCATGAGCAGAAATTCATTCTTTGTTTACTGATCTTCTTCTTCATGTCAGTGGTGAAACCCAGCAGCGCAGCCGCAGCAGCCAAGCGGACACGGTCCAAAATGGGTTGTGTGCATTGTAAGAAGAGAAAGAAGAAGTGTGATGAGATCAAACCCATCTGTACGGGATGTCTGAAGAGAAACATCATTTGTGAATACAAAGATCCACATTCTACGGGCCTTTCGCACGTAGAAACTGAACGTCCCAGTGCGGGGCTCACAGACGAAGCCATTCATGCTCTGGGAATCAAAAACTCCACCGGTGACGGGATGCGGGATTTGAAAAACGTGAAGATTTCAACTATCAAAGGCCTACAGACGATTGTTGGAGAACAAGCACTGGGGATGATCCAGAAGAATTCAGGTGGGGATTTCTTTGAGTTGCTATTTAGCAAAGATCCTTACTTACAAGAGGTGTTTTCAGCTTTGCCGCTGAAATCGTTAGAGATCAAATTACCGGTTGAATTGACGTTTGAAGAACTCTCCCATTTCGAGTACTACTGCAAGACCATCTTGCCCAATTTATGCATTCTACCGCAGGAGTTTAACTACTATGCGAAGATATATATTCCCTTGGCGTTGAAAGAAAGCTCTGTTCTGTACACGCTTGTAGGATGGGGGTGCAAGATGAAAAAGAACCACAACTTGAATTTCCAAGTGGAAAACAAGGACGCCGATAAATACATAGAGCTTGCAAACGAAATTATTGCTAGGAACACACAGAGTCTGGACAAGGAGAAGTTTATTGCCAATCTCGTCTGTTACATGATCTTGGTGTGTATGGAAATCTCGTTTGGAGACACGGCACATTGGTCGAACTACTTCACACTGTGCTTTAACATGATCAACAAGATGCCGGGGGATTTCAAGTATTTGCTGAACTTATGCTCGGTGGAGGGTAATCTTCTAGCAGAGAACTTTGCGTATTTTGATGTCATGGCCAGTCAATCCAACGAGAATGGGACGTTTTATCCCATCAATGACTACAAACAGCTATTTGCATCCAACGAAAACACACTTAAGATCCATGACCCTTTGCAAGGTTGCATTAGGCCAATCATTTTGATCATCGGCGAGATCGTTAACGTGCTAGTCGAATTTAACACCATGCAGGTCAATCTCGATCTACCAGAATGCGATAGGTTCGAAATACTCAACAAGATGATGAAAAAATCCGATGAACTGGATAAGGAGGTGAAATTTACCAAGCCGGACTTGACTTGTCTGCCCTATTTGCAAACGCCCGAGGAGTTGGAGTTCCATTTAACTCTTTTCGAAGTTTACCAATTGGCCACACAAATATACATCAGACAAGTGATACGTAAATTACCACCAATGGTGCCCGAAATTCAAATTCTAGCTTACAATTTAAGAGAAGATTTGCGTATTCTAGTGAAATCACCACGATTGAAAAACAGTTTAGCTTTTCCAATGTTGCTACTAGGTATAACAAGTGTCACGACGCAAGACCGAAAAGATGTGAAGGAGATGTTTAATGTGCTTATCCAGGTTTGTGGATATTTGAGTTCATACCAGAAATTGTTGTTTGTTGTTGAAAAGATATGGAGTTTAAACGAAAATGGGATCATTTATATTGATTGGTTCAAGGTGACCAAACAGTTGGGTTGGAGGTTGAACTTGGGTAGGTGAATAGTTTTCTTGGTTTCCAGGCGTGTATAATAGATTCAATAAGATAAACTATTAGCTGATGGAATGTGATTCTTGTTCTTCGCACTAATTGATTTGGTTTGAGGAATATAATTCTCGTTGTTTCCACTTTATGAGTTGGTTATAGAATGTGATTCTTGTTTCAATCATAGAATATGATTAATGCTTTTTCCCACTTTATGATTTCATCCATATAATATGATTCTCTTTCTACTGGCTCAACGATTTGATTTATAGAATAGATTAATTAATAAAAAAGAGTTAGAATATGAAAGGATTCAACGCGCTGCGCTGAGAAGCTGGACTTCTAGTTAGACTCGAAATCTTTAGTTTTAGTTTCAACAACGATTTCTTCAGCAGAACCTTGGTCTTTGCCTTCGTAAGCCTGAGCGCCTGAATGAGAAACATAATCATCGAGAACTTCCCCGACATTGTCATCCAAATCTGGTCGTCTACCAGTAATGAAATCCATGTCTTGGTACTTAATAAAGCCTTCTTTGAAGTAAAGTAAATCGTAAGCAGCCCAACTGACAAAGAAGAGTGGGAGCATGATGTAACCGTCGATGAAACTCTTGTAATCGAAAGGAACAAAACAAGACCATGATTGAACCAAGGTAAGGACAACACCAATGACAATTGCAACGTAGTTGGCCCATGGGAAAAGGAAAGCACGGTATGGCATTTCAGTCAATGGGAAACCTTGAGACAACCAACCCCATCTAAATCTCAAGTGAGTGATGGAGATTGAGGTCCACACCATGAATGCGGCAACACCAGTAACATTAACAATGTATCCATAAGCCACAGAGGAACCGGAGGAGTATGAGAGAATAGAGAGGAAACCTAGTAAATGGACTGAATGAACCGCAATGTATGGAATACCCTGTTTGTTAACCTTAGTGAAGATCTTTGGACCGTAACCGGCACGGGACCAAGTGAACAAGGAACGTGAAGCAAAGTAGATGGCAGAGTTGATGGAGGAGAAACAAGTAATCCACACCATTGTAGTGACGTAGTACTTACCGTTTGGCCAGCCGGCATTAGCAAAGGCGATAGTCATTGGAGATCTCATCACCTTATCGGCGGATGTAAGCATTGGATCGTTGTAGGCGACAGTGATACCGTAGAAGATGGAAAGACCAAAGTAGACGTAGAAAACACGGAAGACTGTTGACTTGACAGCAGTAGGAATGGCCTTTCTAGGGTTACGAGATTCAGCTGCGATCACAGAGACACCTTCGACACCTGAGTAGAAAACACCTGCATACACAAAGGAATTGGCAATACCTTTGAAACCGTCTTTAAGTGGGAAGTTTTTGAAAGGATTATGTGGAGAATGGCCCTTGATACCACCTGCTGCAAAGATAATGGCGAAGATGTAGTATCCAGAGAGGAAGAGCAATTTCAAGAACCCAAGATAGTATTCCGCTTCACCCCACCAAGAGACGTTCAGACATTGGAAGACGGTGAAAACAAACCAGAAGATCAAATACCAACCGTAGGTAGGCACTGTGGTGGAATAAGTTTCCATCGCGGACGTAAGAGAGGTGTATTCAGCGATGATGTTAGTTATCCAAATGATGACGTAAAAAATGGCCACGGTGGCCCCAAAACCCTTGGAAACGTATCTGGAACCTAGAATGGCAAAGTTATTGTCAAGGAGGGCGTTCATTTCACCAATGGAGTTCATCATTGAGAACACTAGAATACCAACAATTGCAAAACCAACAATCAAACCAACGGGACCACCTGAAGCAAGTGCAGACCCCATACCAATCATAACACCGGGACCGATAAGCCCACAAAGGGCAATCATGTTGATCATTCTGTTTTTCAAACCGGCCTTGAGACCAGTGTCCAATATTTCATCGCCGTGATCATTTGTGTGATACGCAGTCGAACGCTGGGCCGCCAGCGTGATGTCAACGTGTGAAGGCTGTGAGAACGTGCTTGTTAAGTTATTCAGCATGGATTACTGTGAGAGAAGAAGCTGTGATCTCAACTCAATGACGGATCTCTCGCCTTATATGTACTGCGGGTCATGATAAGGGGAAATGAGTAATCGGGGTTGAAGCGGATATTACATGTGGCTAAACCGCGCTTGAAAAGACTTTTATTGCGGCACCGATAGCGCGATGGCAAAAGACGTGATAGGCCGAGTCGGTGCTCCAATCTGGGCTCTGGAGGACCTTTTCTATCTCAAAACAGGGTCCTTAGCGCAGTTTTACGGAAAATTTTATCGCTACTTTTTCCGCAACCGGTAAGCGATGCCCAACGGCTATGAAAAAGAAACAATTGCTTGGCGTTCTGGAAAATTAATCCGGAATTTAAAAAGCACGGCATTGAATCCTTGAAGCGGGGGGCCAGTTTGTTTTTCCAAGTAGACATGGCCAGTGCAGACCTGAACGCAGACTTGAACATCGATGCCCGCTTTGAGGCGCTAGCGTCAAAGGTCCCTATTTGTGATACCCACAATGATTTCCCCTATCTTCTGAGATCGCAGCTGCACTACGAGCTACGCACTCCAGGCTTCAACTTCGACACGCTTCTCACTTCGCACACTGACCTGGTCAAGATGAAGCAGGGCCGCATTGGATTGCAGTTCTTTTCCTGCTGGATCGAGTGCAAGGACGACGATTATCTGTACCAGGACTTCAACAAGACGAATTCTGTGGTTAGAGACACTCTGGAACAGATTGACGTTGTCAAACGGTTGGTCAATGCGTACTCTGAAAACTTCAAGTTTGTCCACACCGCCAAGGAGGCGCTGGAAAACTACAAAAACACCAATGGAAAGCAGATCTCCATCACCCTCGGTGTTGAAGGCCTGCATCAGGTGGATCTTTCTCTAGGCGTGGTTAGACTTTACTACGAGTTGGGTGTTCGTTACATCACTCTCACACACAATTGCGACAACCCCTTTGCCACTGCAGCCTCTTCCATCACCGGTGGCCTCGAGGACAAGGGCTTGACTCCGTTTGGTGAAGAATGTGTTCTGGAAATGAACAGATTGGGTATGATGGTGGATTTGTCCCATGTGTCCTACAAAACCATGGTAGACACCTTGCGCGTGACCAAGGCTCCAGTGATCTTTTCCCACTCCTCCGTCTACGCGCTCTCTCCACATCTCAGAAACGTTCAAGACGAGATCTTAGATGCGGTCAAGAAGAACGGCGGTGTGGTGTGCATCAACTTCTTCCCAGAGTTTCTCAAAAAAGAGGGCCAGAGCGCAGACCAAGTGACAATTGAAGACGCGCTCGACCATGTGCTTTACATCATCCACCGCATTGGTTGGGACCACGTAGGCTTTGGGTCTGACTTTGACGGGATCCCGTGCGGGCCTAAGGGTTTGGACGACGTTTCCAAGTATCCCGACCTGGTCAAAGCGGTGTGGAAAGCCACAAACGCTTCTGAAGAACAGATTGCCAAAGTCATGGGCCTCAACGTGGTGCGCGTGTGGTCCCAATGCGAGGAAGTTGCTGAGCAACTCAAGAATGAAGGATGTCCTGTAGTTGAGGCCAACTGGGACCAAAGAGAATGGGTTTTCCACGATTACGTCAAAGTGTACTTCCCAGAGATCTTCCCTGGGTCCATGAACTGTAAACCGGGCAATGTGTACAAGAAATTCGACCTTGTTATCAAAGACAAGACGGAAGAATAATTAATTATAGCTGTGTGTAGTTGAACTCCGAAACACTCATTTTTGCACTCTAACTCGTTGAGACGCGGTCCAATCTGCTTCGGACAAGATTCAGTCGATAGAGCGTGCTTTTGCGGATTTGTTCCAGTGGCCCAATCCGCGCCACAATCTTTCAGTGGCCGTCAAATTGGAAATGCGCCCTCGAAATTCGGCCATCAGCGCTTAGAGATGGATCTTCCGTGAAGAAATGGACTCACTCAATATCTCCGTTTTCTATAAAAAGCCTTCTCCAAGTGGACACTTTGATATCCACGCTTTTTCTTTTGCATCCTCCATTCACTATGTCCACTATCACCGTCTTAGGTTCTGGTATCATTGGTCTTTACACCACTTATGCCCTCATCAATGAAGCCTCTGTTCCAGCTAGCAAAATCACTGTCATTGCCAAGCACATGCCTGGTGACCAATCCATCGATTACACCTCTCCATGGGCAGGTGGTAACTTCTCATGCATCTCTCCAAATGACGCTGCAACTCTGTCTTTCGACAAATACACCTACAATCATTTATCCGAAATTCAAAAGAAACTGGGTGGACCATCCTGCGGGCTCGATATGAAGCCGTCAACAGAGTATTGGGACAGCTATCCAGGTGACAACAAGATCAACTCGCTCAAAAGCTACTTGAAGGATTTCAAGACGATTCCTAAAGACGAATTGCCATCTGGAGTTGCGTTCGGTATCTCCTTCACCACATGGAACTTCAACTGTCCAGAGTTCTTAGCCAACTTCAAGGCGTATTTGGCCAAGCTTGGTGTCAATTTTGTTCAAAAGGAGCTTACCCACATTTCTCAAGCTTACTTACCTTACACTAAGGTTATCATGAACTGTACCGGTATCGGTGCAGCTTCATTGGCAGGTGTCAAGGACACCAACGTTTATCCAACCAGAGGTCAGGTTGTTGTGGTGAAGGCACCTCACATTCAAGAAAATAGAATGCGTTGGGGTGACGATTATGCTACTTACATCATTCCTAGACCTTACTCCAAGGACCAATTGGTGCTTGGTGGGTTCTTACAAAAGGACAACTGGACTGGCGATACGTTTGAAGCAGAAACACAAAACATTATCAAGAGAACCACTGAACTTCTGCCAAAGATCCTCGATCAGCCTTTGGAAATCATCAGAGTCGCCGCTGGATTAAGACCAAGTAGACATGGTGGTGCTAGAATCGAGGTGGAAGAAACTGAAGAAGGCAAATTCATTGTCCACAACTATGGTGCTTCTGGTTACGGCTATCAAGCAGGGTTTGGTATGGCTTCTAAGGCCGTTGCTCTGTACAAGCAAGCAATCAGAGGCTCTAAGTTGTGATTTCTATATATTAGTTTTGCTCTCACGATTGTGTTATTGAAGTCTTGGTCAGGCTTTCACTTTAATATGCCGTGACTGTCCTCAGTGTTGGCTTCATGGTGCAACTTTTATAATTCTTTTATTTGAACTTTTATTTTGATTGTCTACTGGCGCATGTGGGCTTGCGGAATGTATTAAGCTATATAAGTATGCAGACGGATGTCTGAGCGATCCAGCTAACCATGCATATCAATATCTAAGCGATCTAGCTAACTAGCCATGCAGATCGATATCGTCTACCAGTATTTCCATCCTTCGTGAGTGGTGCAGCCAATTCTCTTTTCAATCTCATCTCTGGATGCCAGACCCAAAAGCTCTTGCGAGGACAAATCAACATCTTCTAAAAATGCAACACCCTTACCCCCCAGACTGGTTTCAAAGGTTTCAAAACCATTGGCAGTAAACTTTTCCTTGAGTTGAGACATGTTCTCAGCCGGAATGTTCTCCTTCATGAGCGTAATTGCACATCCACCTCCACCTGCACCAGTAAGTTTGGTCTCACCAATGTTCATCTCATCACAATAAAGTTTGATTCTTTCTAGATTAGGATGAGAAACTCCAAGTGAAACTAGTAATCCGTGGTTGATACGAATCAATTCAAAGAGTTCTCTCTTAGACTCGTCGTTCAAGGGTTTAATCATCAAATTGTATGCCTCTCTCGCAATGGCTTCCATTGCTTCTAAAATGGCCCCTGATGTTTTAGGATAATCGGTAGTGATTCTAGCAACGTTTGCAACAAGATCGGCCGTGCGCCTTGGAGTACGTGTATTAGTTAATAGAAGATCAATTTGAGGGAAGTTTCTCATTGAAGTTCTCACGGCAGGAACATTTGCCATTCTTTGAAACATGACTGCACCACCATGAGTTGCAACAGCATTATCAATGCCTGAAGGGTTTCCATGGATACACTTTTCACCCATGAACGACCATGCATCTATAAACGCACAATCTGGTGAATCGTTTTTAATTTGGTCCAATGCACCAAGTTGCGCTTTAGAAACGTGGCCGCCAATGTAAGATAGAGCACTAGCTAGACACACTGAAATACTAGCTGAAGATCCAAGACCTGCGCCAATTGGCAATGTTGATCTCACAGTGAATGTCAACCCTCCATCAACTGTATCTGGACACAAACTAACAAACAAATAGAGGAAAGCGTATGCGGCAGAATAATGCAATGGCGAAGTAACATCGACTAGAAGCTTTGTTAATTCACTCACGAGCTCTGGATTAAGTTCATCCTCTGGCATACCTTGTTCATTTGAAGTGAGGTACCATGGGAAATCTGATTTCATCCATGAATGTGAAAATCCAATGTCTGGAAACTCTAATCGGACAGTTTGTTCGTCTTTTGGGTCCTTAGAAACCAATAGATAAGTTCTAAGTGAGAGGGCTGCTGCAATTGCAGGCTGTAGAGATGTGTTAGTATTGAGATCTAAGCGAGAAGGACAAAAACGGCTCTAACTCACGCGTTTCAACAGATTTTGCACTACATACTTTGTTATACACAGCAGAGTGCTCGCCAAATAGAATCGCCTTACCTGGGGCCGACGTAAGGAATGGAAAGGCGGGCATTTTGTGGAATTTAGCCCAAATATGTAATGAAAAAGTGGTGCATACGAGAAAACGAGAGATTTTTAGACGCAGATTCTGAAATGGGTTGATAATAATTCTTTTAACTGTATTGATGTAAACTTTTGAATTTTAAACAGATAGCCAGTAAAATTTTACATTTTCCAGTCAAATATGCGCTCTTTGGAGGCACAAATGGTATAACTACAATGTGTTTTATTTTACAATTTTAAAAAAATATTGATAAAATGATCATTTAAAGGTTTTTTTTAAATTATTAAAAACCTATACAAAACTCGATAATTCCTGTGTTTTAAATCTCAACTTTCACCTCTTTCCCATTCATTCTTTGCTGAGCGTTTTTCCCTTTTAGGAAAATCTTAAATTTTTTTTTTTTTCACTGAAACTTTTCACATTAACATCAATCTCTACAGGATGTCTGAACAACAAGCCCCAAGTAAGGACTCCTTACGTGTGAAATTCTTCACTAGAGACGATGATGAAACTCTCCATTGTGCTTCCAATCCGCTATTTGTTCCTGTTTCACTCAAGAGATTTGGTCTTTCTGAAATCGTGAACCATTTATTAGACACAGAAACACCAGTTCCATTTGAGTTTCTTGTTGATGGTACCATTCTTAAAACATCACTACAAGATTACTTGGTCTCTAACGGTCTTTCAACCGAAACTGTGCTCACTTTAGAATACACCCGTGCAGTTTTACCACCTAAATTCTTAGCATCCTTCTCTAACGAAGACTGGGTCTCCTCCATTGATTCAATTGGTTCCATGACTGCTAATAACATCACCACTGCTCCAAAAATCTTGACTGGTTCTTATGATGGTATTGTCCGTATCTGGTCCCAATCTGGTACTATTGAAACACAATTTGAAGGCCACTCACAACCTGTTAAGGCAGTTAAATTCATTTCTCCTCAGAGATTTGTCACTGCAGGTATGGATAGATCTATCAGACTTTGGAGAGCTTCTGCAGTTTCAAATGATGAAATTGTTGAAGAAACTCAAAAGGGTAAAACCCACGCTCTTTTGGATTACCATAAAGATACTGTTTCATCTCTTGACGTTGATGTTGCTACTTCCCGTATCATTTCAGGTTCCCACGATAACTCCATTGCCTTTTGGTCAACCAATCCTAAAGAAATGGAAACTGTTGAGTTTGATGAATCGCAACGTCTTTCTTCTGCTAGTAGAAAGAGATTAAGATTGGCACAAAAAGATACTGCAGTCAAGCGTAAGGCCCCACTTGCAATTATGGATAATCATCGTGCGCCAGTTTCCGATGTGATGTTTGACCCAAAGGATTCCACCGTCGCTTATTCTGTTTCTGAAGATCACACTATCAAAACATGGGATTTGGTTACCTCTAAATTGGTTGATTCTAAGCAAACCAACTACTCATTACTTTCTATTGCAGCTTTACCACAATTGGGTTTAATTGCTACTGGTTCATCTGCGCGTCATATCAATTTGCATGATCCTCGTGCTGCGAAAGTGACAAATTCGCAACTTGTAGGACACACCAACATGGTTGTTTCACTTTCCAGCACAGACAAGGACCACATTTTGCTATCCAGTTCACATGATGGTACTGTCAAAGTTTGGGATGTCAGAGCCAACCAAAGTATGTACACTATTTACAGAGAAAGTGGAGAAGAAAAGAGCAAGGTCTTTGATGTTAAATGGGAAAAGGAAATTGGTATCTTGTCTGGTGGGTCCGACAAGAAGTTACAAATTAACTCTGATGTTAATTTCAAATAAGTCTATGTACCAAGATTAAAATTTATATAAAGTAATTGCTAAAGAATAGAAGAGAAGAGATGTTACTTGGATACAAGTGCAGCTTTCGAATTAGTGGTATGGGGTTCACTCAGAATTGAAGGTGGTTCAACTGTCCATGAAGTCCTACAGTTTTCGATTTCACCATGGAGTCCACTTTATTTGGACGTAAGTTCCACTGCCCATTTAATCACATCATTTATTTCGTAGCAAGTTCCGCTGTCCATTTAACCACATCGTAGTAGCCGCGCCATAGTCCCTTCTTGTTGGTTAGATATCCTAACAAATCAGTACCGTCTTCTTTAACCTTCCAACCAAAACTTTCAACTGCATTCACCACTTCTTCTTGTGAAAATTCCACCTGCGGTGCCGTTCCGTATTTGAGTGGACCAACGTTGATCCATTTCTTCTTGCCTTTGAAATTGGATGTCAAATCCGTAATGGATTCTATGTACGATAGGAGATTTTGTGCCGTGTCAATGAAGAAACATGTGACTATCACAATGTTTTCCTCGCTGTCTAAATGCGGCTTGATGTCAAATTTGGTGAAATCGCCTTGATGAATGTGTAGATTATCAACATTTTCACACGGAAGCGTGAGAGTCACTGGTCTGAACTGGTCATCTGTTGTGAGATGGTTGGAGTATGTGTGCATGTATGGATAAATGGTGCTTGCACTCTCTTTTCCCATGCTCATGGCATATTCATGCATCAGAACCATGAGCCATGAGTATTCCACCGCATGAACAGATTTGGGTCCTAAAAGTGCCATTTCATGTGCTACACGACCGAGTCCTGAGCCGGGAACAATTATGCTTGTCTTAGACAGGTCTATCCCATTCTCAATCTGAGTGCAAATGTATTTCAGTATGGGTTCAACTTCGTCTTCATGGTTTATGGAGTAATCTCTTGCAAAATGGCATAGAGCTTCCACCACTTGAGAATAATTGTTTCTATTTCCACTGCGAGTGGCTAGTGTCATTTCCACGTCATCTATCTCGTGTCTAGCAATTGCATTCTGGGTGATTTTCTTGAGAAATTGGTCGTTCAATGCTAAAGTTGAATCAAACCTCTTGATCTTCTCTACATAATGAAGATTTGATGCTATCGCCTGGTGTCTTGCTGGCATTTTGCGCAAAAGAAGCCTACGTCTATCGTTCCATTTGATACCATGCTTAGTGTAATCGTGGAGATCTCCCAGTGCGCTCAGAAGCGCACCACGGTGTTCATTTGTGGTAACTGCGTTTACTGAATTTGTCAAGGTCTTTAATGAATTAAACATGCGGGAGTCGCGTAAAGTTCCGGCCAAAAGTAGTGTCAAAATAATCTTATTGAAAGTGGCGTTTGGATTTAAAAACTCTAGTGCCAAATGGACCAGAACTACGATTGATACACGCGAAATAAGACCTAGCGTGCCTTGGTTCATGAGAAAAAAAATCAAAATTCAAGCTTTGCTATGGAGAATCGTAGAGTCTTTGTATGGGAATCTTGAATATTGGGTGTGATTTGCACAGCATGGCGAGATTTCGCAGGATTCTCACTGGAGCAGGGAATAAGGGCTCTAGTGCCAAAAGATGGGCCCAAAAGGTGCTTCATCCGGAGAGAGAAATGCCACTGTTTGAAGAGGCAATGAAAAATCGCAATATTGACGATGCTACAAGAGTTTTGAGTGTGGCATGGTGTGTTAAAGAAGCAGTATACAAGACCTTGAACGATGAGGAGCAGAAAAACTTCAAAATGTCACAATGGTACAAGGAAAATGATTTGAGAGGAAGGCCGATTTTGGGGTGCGACGTTAGCAGACCCAACGAGCAGTTTCTGCTCACTTTGACGCACGACATGGACCTTGTTCAGGCTTTTGTGCTACGCCAGCTGGTTGTGGAGCCGGAACAGGAGAATTTCAGATCCGCTGATATCAATTATAAATGCTGTGGTAAGTGCGAAGGATGCCAGAACGGCAAGCAATGCACTTGCAATAAGCACTTGGGTGAGCATTGTGGCAAATGCCAAGGATGCAGATCTGGTGACCAATGTGAAAACAATGCTATTGGGCATGTATGAGGATCATGGAAAGTCATGTTCACATTTTCAGAAAAAAGCGATAACGTTCCACGTCCAAGCCAGTATCTTAGCTGTAATCTGCATCACCAGAATCTGGGAGAAAATTTGCATGCAAACATGCAAAGACTTAGTCGTCAACGTGCAAAAAATTTATACCACTATCATGTAAAATAGAATGCATTATGTATAATAGAACAATAAATAATCAATTAGCAGAAGTTGTAGAGAACATTACAAACAGCATACCGCTAACCAATAGAATATTCGAACAGCATGCACCCACGGACATGCAGCATTATTAAATGTAATATAATGTAGGAATTAAATAATGTATATAGTGAACACTTATACTGTATCCAATTATTCCCACTCAACAGTAGCAGGAGGCTTAGAGGTGATGTCGTAGGTGACTCTGGCAACACCGTCGACTTCGTTGACGATTCTGGAGGCAACCTTCTTCAAGAACTTGGCTTCAAAGACAAACCAATCGGCAGTCATGAAATCGGTAGTTTCAATGGCTCTCAAAGCAATGACTTGTTCATAAGTTCTTTGGTCACCTTGGACACCAACAGACTTGACAGGCAAGAGAGCAGCGAAAGCTTGGGAAATCTGTCTGTAAAGACCGTGAGCCTTGATTTCTTCAATGAAAATGTAGTCAGCTTCTCTGGCAATCTTGACTTGAGCTGGAGTGACTTCACCGAGAACTCTGATACCAATACCTGGACCTGGGAATGGGTGTCTCCAAACAAGATCTTCAGGAATGCCCATGAGTTGACCTAAGTGACGGACTTCATCCTTGAACAACTCTCTGAGTGGCTCGATAAGCTTCAACTTCATGTCATCTAAAAGACCACCGACATTGTGGTGAGTTTTGATGGTTTGAGAAGGACCCTTGAAAGAGATGGATTCGATGACATCTGGGTAGAGAGTACCTTGCAAGAGATACTCAATTTCAGACCCATCCTTTGGCTTGATTTCAGCAGCAACTCTTTCAAAGACGTGGATGAAAGTGTGGCCAATGATCTTTCTCTTCTTTTCTGGGTCAGTGATACCCTTCAAGTTGCCCAAGAATTCCTCACCGGCGTCCACAACAGTTAAGTTGATCCCTAAACCTTCATCCAAGGTCTTCTTAACGTTCACGGTTTCGTTTTTTCTCATCAAACCGTTGTCGACGTAGATGGCGTGGAATCTGTCACCAATGGCTTCCTTCATGAGCTTGGCACCGACGGTGGAATCGACACCACCGGAAACAGCACCAATGACTTCTGCAGTTGGGCCCACCAATGCTCTGATTCTCTTGATTTCAGAGTCAATGAAGTTTTCCATAGTCCAGTTGGATTCACATTCACAAATGTCAATAGCGAAGTTTCTCAAAAGAGTCTTACCTTGCAAGGAGTGAGTGACTTCTGGATGGAATTGAAGACCAAAGATCTTCTTTGATTCGTGCGCAATACCGGCGTATGGAGAGTTACCAGAGGTAGCGACGGTCTTGAAACCAGTTGGTAAGGAAATCAATTTATCGTGATGGGACATCCAAACTTGGGAGTTATCAACACCCTTGAAAAGAGGACAAGAAGGATCCACCACATTAACCACTGCAGGGCCGTATTCTCTCTTTTCACCTCTGCCAACGCCCTTACCGTTGATCCAGGCCAATTCTTGCATACCGTAACAGATACCCATGATTGGAACGCCCAAATCAAACACGGCAGGGTCGACATGAGGAGCATCAGCGTCAAAAACAGAGTATGGACCACCTGAAAGAATCACACCAACTGGTTTGAATGGCAGCTCTGCAATCTTTTGAGTACATGGGAGCATTTCAGCGTAAACATTGAACTCTCTCAATCTTCTAATGATCAAATGGGAATATTGGGACCCAAAATCAAGCACCAAGATGGTGTTGAAGATCTGGTGTGCTGGTGGCGCAACGGTATCGGTGGACATAGTACCAAAAGAGAGAGTAATTAAAGGAATCCAAGAAAAAAAAAAAAAAATTTTCTTCAAAGAAGTCAAAAACGGTAATTGCTCAGCAATGCTCAGCATGCTCAGCATGCCACTGGCAGAAATAGAGATAGAAAAATAATCAGATATTACAAAACAAGAGACGTTTCGCTGGTTCCAGAGCCATGTGGATGTGATCAGTAGAACTTGGCCACGCTGGTAGAAACATACGGTTCTTTCTGGGTTAGGTCCCACAATTCCTTGAGGAAGTCTTTCAAGCAGACGACGGCCTCATCAGAGGTCTGGAAGGAAAAGGCGATTCTGGAGCCCATGAGCTTAATGTGGTGTTTCTGGGCTAGTGGTGCAATCAAGGCTGGGTTGATCTTGTTGGCCTTCTGATCGAGGAAAATAAAGTTGGTGTCAACGGGAGATTCAAAAACGTAACCCAGGTCTGTGGCGTAGGTAGCCACGTCACGAGCCAAGTCGTGGGCCCTCTTCATTTGTGGCCAGTTGTTGTCGATGGCATAAGATGCCATCTTGGCAAGGAAACCGGACTGTCTGATCCCACCACCATTTTGTTTCTTGAAATGGTTCGCCTTGGCCACAAAGTCCTTAGGTCCAACTAAGACTGAACCAATTGGAGCACCAAGACCTTTAGAAAGACAAAGCGAGATTGAGTCGAACAGCGAGCCGTAGGTCTTCAAATCCACGCCGGTAGCAATGGAAGCGTCCCAGATTCTAGCACCGTCCAGATGAATTGCAACACCTTTTTGTCTACACCAGCTGGAAATACGCTCCAACTCCTCAAGTGGATAGACAATGCCGTGGAGCGTGTTTTCCAGTGAAACAACCTTTGTAGGAGCCCCATGAATATCACCATCGTCTTCAATGAAGTTCATCACAATGTCCTCCAGCGTGAGATAGTCCCCGTTGGCCGGTCTGACAGGTGTCACCATTGCCTGTGAAAGCGTGGCAAGCCCGCCCGCCTCGTGCACGTACACATGGCCACGGTAATCACATAGAACAGTGTGAGGAGGCTGTTTGAGATGGCTACGAAGCGCAATTTGGTTCGACAACGTGCCTGAGACACAGTAGAGTCCTGCCTCCATGCCTGTGAGTGCTGCAACCTTGGTTTCAAGCGCAATTGTGTCAGCGTCTTCGTTGTAGACCGAGTCCCCAAGAGTGGAAGCCGTGGCTAACGCCAACATCGCAGCACTTGGTGTTGAGAAAGTGTCTGAGCGGAATTCGTTGTGGTTTTCTGGAAGTTGTGTCATTGTTGGGAAGAACGAGGAGACACTCTAAGGTAGAAAACAGTAGGAAGAATAGATATCTATCTGAATAATTTTCTCAATGGGGAAGTTCCGATCCAGACAGAAAAATTATATATATGAGTAATTAGCTGGAGTTTTGGGGGGTCATAAGAGGTTATCAAGCGCGGTAGAGTTTTGGGCGAGGCTTGGAGAGTTCTGAAAGGTTTTTCAGGCTCGCAAAACGTGTTTTAGGCCCATCCGCAATCATTTTCAAGCGAAAAAACGGCATTTGAAGCCGCCAAAAAGATACACTGCTCTCCACAATTGCTGTAAATGAAAAATGTTTTTTTCAGCTTTTAGCAGCCCTTCAAAGTTGGTCTTCAGGGACGACTTTGAAAAAAACGAGAATAGTTCATGAGCAAAAAAATTTATATGGAGACGCGTCCTCTCTTTACGCGTAAGTCTTACGAAAAATGGCAGCTAGAGGGACATTGATTGCGGTTGAAGGCTTGGACAGGACGGGGAAGACAACTCAGACGAAAAATCTCATGAAGCGCTTTGAAACGATGAAAATAGAAGCGAAATTGGTGAAGTTTCCAGCTAGAGAAACCCCAGTGGGCAGATTGATCAACACATATCTCACCAACAAGACGTTTGACCTGTCTGATGAGACGGCGCACTTGCTATTCAGTGCAAATAGATGGGAACTAGCTGCTGAAATCGAGCAGTTGCTCGCTTCTGGGGTCACGGTGGTCTTGGACAGATACGTTTACTCGGGTGTTGCATATTCCAGTGCCAAAGGACTGGGATTCGAGTGGTGTTTGAGTCCAGATAGAGGTTTGCCACGTCCAGATTTGACAGTGTTTTTGACTTTCAAAGAATCGGGAGCAAACGCTGGGCGTGAAGGATTTGGTGACGAACGATATGAGGTGGGCGAGTTTCAACAGAAGGTGGCAGAGAAGTTCAAGGGATTCCGTGGTGAAAAGGAGTGGCAAGAGGTTGAAGTTGATGGACTGTGCATTGAAGATGTGTGGCAAAGGGTGTGGGAGAAAGTGGAGACGGTTCTCAAGGCAGAAGGTCCAATAGGGAAGTTTTGATTTTAGGGGGAAGAGGGGGGAATGATTTCAATTAAGGTGTGCTTTTTAGGGTGAGTGATTTTACGTTGTTACTTTAATGAAGGTATTCTGGTGATTTCAATGGAGTTGACTATGTGGTTTCATGCTGTGGTTTCATGATGTGGTTTCATTTCAGGTTCTGTTTCAGTGCAATGCACTACAAGTTTTGGAACTTCTATTGTTTGTTCGATTTCTCATTTGAACCCTGAATAAAACTAATAGGTTTACATTTAGAGAATGTTTCAGGAATGTTACAATTACTACTACTTTTTGTGTTTCATAGAATGAATTCAAAGTTGGTTCTTTACTTGGCATTGCCTTTTTATAATTCATTTTGGCATCATAAGCGCACTTTCGAATTGGAATAACTTCTGATCTTGTCCAAATATGTAACACATTCCTGCTTGTTTCACAAATTGTGCTCATGTCCACTTGAAACACAACTGCTATTTCCGTGATTACGAAACACGCATAACTTCAAATAGTGTTTCAAATTTAAACGCCTTGAATACAAGTCTTCCCGTCTCCTTCATAGTGTCCTTTCCAGCCTTAAGAATTATCTAGTTTTTAGCTTCGACACCTGCGAAGGCTCGACATTATGTGCTCAGCATCTTAAACATAGATTGGGCCACGAAAAAGGAGACATCTGTGGCTTGGGGTGGTATTGGTCTTTGAGGTAATGCAAACAATAAATTAACAAAGACTGAACTATGTAATGACCGGTATGCAACGCGAGCGGTTGGAGGTTGAATATACCCGTATTGATTATAAACCAGGTTGGAAAGGGAATCTATAAAAGAATCAATAAGTGAAGTAGTGATCCACTTAGTAAACGGGGCAGTAGTTGTCATAGTTGTAATTGAAATGGCAGTAGTCGTTAGAGAAGTGGTAGTGATTGCCGCGAATGGGTTAACTGTAGATGACGTGTGGGAAAGTTTGGCAAGTTAATTTGTAGTTGGCACACGTAGAGTCGGTGAGAAACAATAAAAAAGAACTGCGAGTGTTGAATAAAAACCTAAAACGGGTCCCATGTCGTATATTTGTAGGAAAATGTACTCGAGCCTTCGTAGATGTCGAAGTTAAAAACTAGGTCTATTATTATACTGTAGGCCAATTCTGTGGTTACTTATTCAATTTTAATTGTGACGCAATGCTATAGTCAATTTTTGACTTATATTTCAACTTAAGGCTGTGGTCATTTCTCTACCTTATATCCCAAGCCAATGCTTCAAAATATGATAAACATATTTCATTTGTACTCAACACTCGCTATTTATCTACTATTACACTTTCTACAATACGTGATCACATTCCATAATCAGTCCCCGATCTCAATAGAACACATTCAAACACTCAAAACTTTGCATATTCAATTAATATTGGTACAATAATACACAGACAAAGAACAATAATATGTAGCTCATTAAAAGAGCTCAGCAACGCTCCGGCAGAAACACGCATCCACAAACACATGCACATACACTGGCTACATGCACCGTTTCTTAACTCCCCACTCGTGCTCTAGACATTTAGATGAAACTTAAGTTGGCGTAGAACGCGAGCACAGAGGTGAAGGCAGCTTCAATGAGGATCCAGTTTTCAAATGCCTCTCTCAAGTGCCAAATACCAATGAAGATACCGTGGTTGAAAATCTGTGCAAAGGAGACGGTGGAAAACAAGTTACCCAAGGTGTATTTGGCCTCTAATGCGAGCATACTTGGAGGCACTGCGGCCTTGAAGATGACAATGGCAATAAAGAGCTTTGAAAGCGAGTATGTGAACGCATCCTGCGAAAAGTCGTAGGTGAAGTTCAAGTAGTAGGAACCCAATTGTGGCAAGACGTAGCCGGCCAAGACCCAGATGATCAAAGTTGCAAACGCACCCAGATTGAAGGTGGATGGGTCCAAGGCTGGCAAAGAAAGCACAGTGCTTGGAACGTAGTCCTTCACAGACTCTGGCAAGTATGCACCCACTGTAGTGAACTGGGCCAAGTAGAGGCCTAAGACAGCGGTTTCAACAAAGAAAGCCACGTCGTTGATTGCAAATGGGTCGGAGATGTAATCTCTGAACTCAAGAGACTTGTACTCGAGCCATTGCGGCAGCTTGTTCTCCTTGATTGCGTCTACTAACGCGATATTGTAAATGAACTCAATGTCGTCGTCCTCCGAGTCATATTCGGAGTCATAATCGGAAGAATAGTCGTCTGAATGAACTTCCACATCTTCAGCTTCGTCCTCCACGTCCTCTGACACCACGTTCTCAGTCTTAGGCTGAGAAAGAAGAAGAACCTGAACTGTCTCGTAGTACTTGCTGTCTTTCTTGAAAGAGCCTGCATTCGCCAATAGATAGGTCTTCACTGCCTCTGCAATTTCACTCTTCACCTTAGCAGCTCCCAAATCAATATTCAAGTCCTCGGCGATCTCCTGCAATTGTCCCTTCGTCTTTTTATTCAATGACATTCTGTATGGAAGAAACAAGTGATGGTAAAAACAAAACATGGCGAGTCTCTCTATTTGTTTACGTATTGCTATACACTTCCCAATCGGGCAATTTTCCTGTAATGCCAGTATTTGGCGTGTCCTGTGTCCTGTGAGCACTCGAGTGTGTCGAGAATCGCTTCTGCCGCCTCACTTTCCCCCTTGGCGCACAAAACGTCGTACCAAAGGGCCAAAAACGGCGCATTTGTCTTGTAGACAGTGCTGAGCGGCTCCAAAACAGGCCCCAGCGCTTCTAACGAGAGACCATGCTTGCGCACAAGCCCACGGAGATAGTTCCATGCACTGGGGTTTGTAGGAGAGCGTTGGACCGCTTCCTGGGTGAATTGAACTTCGTTTTCAAAGGTGCTCGGCACAAGCATGCGATGGCTCCACGCGGAGTTGTTACGTACATCTTTCTGGAGCAGTGCAGCGGTGAATTCAAGCTCTCCAGGGAGCTCAAACGTGCGCAGTAGCCAGCGACGGTGCGTCCACACGTGGTAATTCTTCTCGTCCGCCTCGAGCATGCGATCGACGATCTCAAGCTCGGCACAGACGTCATATTTACTGTAGTCACCCGCGTAGCAAGCACGCACAAGATGTTCAATCACCAGCTCGCGGTAGTGCCAGATCTGGTAGTTCTTTTCGTTCTCAAGAGCCATTGTGTTGCACCATTGTAACTCTTGCGCGAGAGACGGCTCCGTGAGCCGCAGCTGTTCGACAATGCGAAAGCGAAACTGCCAGGCAGTGTAGTTGGCAGGAACAAGGGTAATGGCCTGCTCGCACAGCGCTAGAGCTCTCTCAGAGTGCTCTTCCAATTCTATCAGAGCGTTCAGTCTGCCGAAAAGTAGTTTGAAGTCGTCCGTATAGAGAATCTTGAGCAGTGGGACATCCTGCAACGGTTCTATGGGCCGAACTGCAAGATCGCTGTAGTCAAAGGCGTCCATAGGGGGGTAGAAAGGAGCAAGAAAGGCCTGCCGTGAAGCTAGAAACGGCTTTGCCAGTACATTTTTCAAGCTTGAGAAATCTCCCGTCTGGGCGAGATCAATGGGCCTGGAAACTGCGGGAGAGTTAGCAGAGGGAGGAGAATGGTCTGGTAGACAGAGAAGGGTACATGAGATGCGGCCAAAGAAAAATTGCAAGCGGTACGAGGTTCTAACACCTCACGGTTCGTGTATTAAGTCACTGACAGGTGTGTCACGTGATTATCACGTGACTTTTTTATGTCACGTGATCTATTACGTAAGCGGGTTTTTCACATGCTATTGTGACGAGCAGCATTAGTGCTCATTTTTTGGTTTTTGGGATCCGTTTCTAACTTCTAGCTTCTATTTCACGCTTAGCTGCACATCTTAGAGTTTATTTCAGTGTTTAATGCTCATTTCTGAGCTTTAGATGCACATACTGAGCATTCGAAGCTCATTTTTTACTCTTCAAGTGCTCATTGCTGAGCATTTGGTTTTACTATAAATTGCGTCTCTCGCCCCCCCCTTAGAATCTTCATTTTTCTTATACAACTGGTTAACTCTTTTTGCTACACAAATCAGTGACTTCACTGCAGTAAACAAAGACGTTGCTCACATTTCTGAGCTTCATGTGCTCATTTTTTACCATCGCTGAGCATTCCATTTTACTATAAATTGCATCTCTCGCCCCGCTTCTCTTTGAAAACTACAGCTTGCTTTTACAGCTATTAAACATTCCTATGACCTCACTATAATAAGCAATGAAAATCTCGTCTTTTACTCTCGCTAGATACCCCGATCACAGCTCTAACAAATATATACACTACCTTTGGGCCCGACATTCGTCACAGTACCACTCGCCCCTCGGAAGCTCCTTTAGGCCAGTGCATGGCAAATGGAACCACTCTCTCTCGCAGCTCTCCCCGTCGCATCCAACCATCTCGCCGTAGGACACTTGCTGACAGTAGCAGTAGAGAGGCTCTTCCTCCTTTTTCGGCTTGTGTCTGGTTCGCTTAGGCTTCGACTCGCCCTCGCTCTGGCTCACAGCAGCAGTTGACACTGGCGCCACAGGCGCAGGCGCGGGTTGTGCTGCGGGTGCTTGTCTCTTTCTCTTGCCCTGTGTTTTGGCTCTTGGTTTCCGGCTCGACGGTGCAGGCGTGGCAGAATCATCCATGTTGGAGTCGTATTCGTCGTTGTAGACAAAAGAGTTGGCGCTCGCAGACGGCTTGCTGCCCTTCTTTGCAGCAATGGCCTCTCTTCTCGTCTCGCTTCGTTGTTGCTGTGCCGTCTTTGGTTCGCTCACCTTCATACTTGGCTCCCACATTGGACCAATGCGGATGATCTCTGGAATCTCGTTCGCAACCACCAGGTCAAACGACATCTCTATCCTCCTGAGATGCTTTATTGACGAATCGCTCGCAATGGTCGCAACATGCATCTTCTCTTCCAAGCACGGCATCAAGTCCTTCAAACAGTCTCTGATTCGCAGCAGAAGCAATGGCCTCTTAGGATTGCTTTTCTTCATTTGCAAAAACCTTGTAATGTACGCCTGCAAATGTGGAATCGTGTACACACACTTGGCGTCGATTTCCTTCAGCAAAGTGAAATAGGAAATAATATCGTTTGGATATGCCACTAGCGAATCTGTCAGCTCGTTGAGGCCGGGACAAATGTCGGAAACTGTGGCCTGCTTATCACCGGACATGTGTTTTAGATAAAAAGAGAATGCTGATTGATTGGAATATCATTTTTTTTCCCCGATTTCAGATGTGTGTCCTGCCAAGCTTGCGACAGGGCATTTGTCGTGGCTTGTCGCACTATCACCAAGAATTATAACCTATCCAAATCATTATCAAATGTGGGTTTGGCCGAGTGGTCTAAGGCGTCACGTTTAGGCCGTGATATCGAAAGATGCAAGAGTTCGAACCTCTTAGCCCACATTATTTTTTTTTTTTTTTGCTTGTGTCTAAACTCCCACATTTTTTTACTTGTTCCCTCGTATCTTTTCTTTTTTTGCTCTCCATCTCCAATTTAAATGGTTGCACGCTTCCAACTAACTGTTTTGGGGTGTTCAGGGGGACCTATAGAAGCGCACACAAGTGCATATTTGTTGTATCCAATTGATACTACTTTGGACGCGATCTCAAGAAATTCAAGCAATAATTGTCTTTTAGCCGTAGATGCAGGTTCTGGGTTAGCATCTTTGGCAAAGATAATTGCTAATCGCGACTCCTTGAAGTCAACAGGGGGGGGCGATGCTGACCATGCTGGTTTGTGCGAAACCTATGTGTTGTCTAAATCGATCATCAATTCCATTTCAGCTTATTTGATAACACATCCACATCTAGATCACATAAATTCACTTGTTATCAATACACCAGGATTCGATTGCCATAAGCGGGTTTTAGGGTTGCAGCCGACGACGAGGGCATTGCAAGAAAACCTGTTCAATGACATCGTTTGGCCAGACATGATTGGAATGGGTCTTATAAAGCTAGAAACTCTTGCTCCATACGTTCAATTGGAAATTAATGATTTTTATGATGTCAAGGTTTTCCCGGTGTCTCACGGTGTGGATTACATTTCAACTGCCTACTTGATTAAGGACAAAGCTTCTGATCAATACTTTCTCACTTTTGGTGACGTTGAGTCCGATTCTGTGAGTGGGTTGGATTTGAACTACAAGGTTTGGAAACATACTGGTGAATTGATAAAAAGGCGTCAATTGAATAGCATTATGATTGAGTGTTCCACTTTGGACAAGCCACCGCCTCTGTTTGGGCATATGACGCCTTCTACCTTGTTCCATGAGGTGTTAGCGTTGAGAAAAGTCATTTTGGGCGAGGGCCAATCTGACCAATTTTACAAAGATTCCCAGTATCAGCCATTGAAAGATTTGAAGATAATAATTGTGCACGTTAAGGAGTCCATTCTGGGAGATCCGAGAATACCAATAATAGAGAAATTGAATGAGCTCAATGATCTTCACAACACCGGTGTTAAGTTTGAGATGGCTATATCTGGTAAAACTTATACGCTATAAAAAAGCTATTCTAAAATCATAACTGGGGTATACCATACCCAGCAATATCCTTGGCGAACCCCCATTGCATATTTTCAACCTTGACGCCTGATTCGAGATTGATTTTGTTAGTTGATTTTTCAACAACACATAAAGTGTATTCCTTCCACGATCTGGCATCTCTATAGTATAGGACTTTCATGCAATCCTTTATAGTTTGAATTGCATCTTGCTTTGTTAAATTTTTAGTGTCTTCTTCTGTTTCCACCTTCTTTCTCAACAATGGAATGGCCAAATGCGTACCGAACCCGGTAGCCAATGATGGGGAGCCAAATGAAACACCTAGCAAGTCAACGTATTTCAAGAAAGCCTCGCCCTTGTCGTCAAACCCTGAGACTATAATTGCATTCCATAGCGGGTCCATCTTGGATCTCCTATTGTACATCACTCTGGTGAGATACTCGTGAACATGGTTGGCCTTCAAATGGATTTCTTCGTCGTAGCCTTGTTCAACAACCAGATCGTCCAGAATACGCTGGAGATACTGGAAATCGCTGATATCACCACTCACACCCACCACAACGTCCTCACCAACCTTGAAAATTCTTTGCAAGTCCGTCAGCTTCATCATGGACCCGTAGGATCCCATTGTGTCTGCTGCCATCACCACCCCGTCCTGGTACTTCACTGCAATCACCGAAGTACCTGTGATCATAGGTTGCTGCGTGTGCATTTGTGGGAACTCGTTCAGTGCCTCCTTCACGTTGGAAGCTTTGCCTGCGTTTGCAATGCGGTGGTCGTAAGCACCATATGTCGCGTCAGAAGGTCTACCCCAATGATAAGGGTCGTGATTCATCTTTGTATAAAGAACAGCTACACTTCAATTTAAACATTTTATTTGCCACTTAAAATTCAAGCCAAAGTGTTGCTTACGTAAGCGGCTTTTTTGAGTTGATTTGATTTTATTTTATTTTATTTCTCCGAATACCCGGGTTTGATACTTTTTGCTTACTACATTTGCAAATGAAATCCACACTGAGACTTCTCGCGTACGTTCCTAAGATCCAGTTTGTTGGCGGGCCTCACAAGGCGGTGCACGTTGCTGCGGGTGCCCACCCTTGTGCTCCAGAAGGCCTTGTTCCTTCAAAAGGCCGCTCTTGTGCGCCAATAGAGGTGAACATGGAATTCCAGTCCAGAAACGCGCTCTCTAAGAGATTCAGATACAGAGTTCCAGAAGAAATTGAAATGGACAACGTGCTTTCTGGTGGTGCTGACATTGTTTTCAGACAACCATTTTAAATACACATGAACTTTATACTATTACTATACACAACCTATTTATTACTCTCTAAACGTTAACTTATTGACTCGATCAGCTGGCGAAACTCGCGGGTTGTTGCAGTCTGGTCGTTGGTCTTGATATATTGCATCAGCCTTTCAAAGCCGTCCATGTATCGCTCAACCTCCTCCATGGTAGGAGCAAATTTGAAATTGAATCTGCTGTTCAAGATGAATTTGTGAATGCAATGCAGTGAAACCATTAGAATCTCGTATGGCGTACCATTAGTCACTGTGATTATGGACGTGCGAATCCTCGTAACAAGTCGGTTGTATTTCCAAACGTACATTTCAACTAATCTTCTAAATGCATAGTTTTTCATGATTTCCTTCTCGCTTCTGGATCTCGTGCTGATCACAATGATATTGACACTGGTTTTGAATCCGTCCTTGGTTCTGAAATTCACTAAAAATATAGTGTTCGATTCAAAAAACAAGGGGAAGATCTCATTATGGTGGTCTATTTCTAACAACTCGCTCAATTCTTCCTCGTCAAATTCTCTCTTTGTTCTTCTAGTGAAATCAACAATTAGGTTTTCCCTGATCAACAAAGGCCAATTATCTATATTCATGTCCGTGGCTTTGACTTTCTCGTTTGTCATTTTATTGTGCGTCCAGTTTTCAATGCCTTCGAGTATTATATCAATATCTTCTTTGCACGACATGAATGTTTGCATGTTGGAGATTTTAGAAAAGGACTTGGAAAGCTTTTTTTTGAAAAGGTCGTAAATGGTTTTTGGCCTTGATGGAGCCTCGCTTTCTGACTGCGACTCTGAATCGAGTTCTGACTCGCTCGTGGTATTTGCAGAAACAATAACTGGGTCTTTTTTTATTAGTGGAACACTACTTTTAGGAGAAGGAACTGCTTGTTTCTCAACTTGCTCAATATTAGCTTCCAATTTACGCTGTTTTTTCGCTTGTTCACGTAATAATTCAATTTCGTCCTCATCGTCTAGTTCATCCAAATCAATTGGTTCTTCAGACAAGCCCGAATGCTGTCTCTTGGCAGGAATTGGTTTGGTGACTTTCTGAACTTTCTGCGGCGCTTTCTTTTTGGGTTTTACCTCTGTTTTAGTCTTCTTCACGTCTTCTTTTGGCTCGCGATTATTGTCAGATTCAGACTCTAAATCAGATAATTCTTCTGATTTTGGTGGTAGCTTGGATCTGAATTCGGCGTCAGCATTGATGACATGGGGAATCAAATCGCTGATGTCAAACTGTCTTGGAGTGGTGCTAGGATCACAGAAAAGTTTGACCAATGTTTCTGGTCGTAAACAAAATGTCAAAATGATAGTTAGCAAATTCAAAGCATTTTCTTGGTCATGAGGATCTATTAAATCATAGGCCAACTTGGGATATTTCAATGCATCTCTAGTAACTTTAGCTTTGAAAAATTTGATAAATTGCTCAAGCTCGATACACGCCTCATTAGGAAACCCAGCGTGGGAACCTTTGGAACAATTAATCAAAATGATCTTATTGTAGATGTTGATACCAATGGCCAAATGCCATTGATTTTCCCATAAAAAGGGGTGAAACCATATATCCACTGCGTCTGAAGATTCAACGGATGGACCATAATTATCTTGCGTTCTGAAAATCCCAACCGAATAATTCGAACTTGATTGATTGTACCATTTATTCAGAATGATATTCATATTATGGTACATTGTGTCGTGATTCCACCGTCTTTTGGACGGCACCGGGTTGATCTTAGAAATGTCACAAGACATTTCTGTAAGATCATAAGTCACCATAGACATCTGCTATATATTATTTCATGTTAGTATTTTGTGCTTTGAAACAGCCCGTCTGGCTCTAAAAACGAGACGCGACTATTTTATTATTTTGCTTCCCGCCCCCAGTAGAGGTATTGCATGCGTAATATTGTTTTTTGTAAATAACGCCCAAAATAATTGGAATTTCGCCCCAATTTTCAGTTCCCATATTTGGGCGTTTTTACGCATACAAAGGTACTATAAAATAAACCATCCGATGGCAAATACATACGGGCAGGTCAAAAAAACTTTGGTTAGATTACAAGACAAAGGAAAAAAACAAGGTCGAGGAAATTTTTCTTCGGGGGGAGGGGGGGAAAAAGTACTACGGGCAGCTCAGCGCGACAGTACTGGGGATGATTTTGATAGAGAAAGC
Organism: Saturnispora bothae; assembly: GCA_030462855.1. NCBI lineage: Eukaryota > Fungi > Ascomycota > Pichiomycetes > Pichiales > Pichiaceae > Saturnispora > Saturnispora bothae. The sequence goes on along the minus strand of JAKVQQ010000005.1, from coordinate 295,951 downwards.
ATGTAAATTTCTTGAATTAGTAGTTGTTAACGAGGGTTTTGAGCAGAAGCTAAGGTGAAAGTTTGTAAATATTATTTAAGCCCACACCAGGAAGTTCTAACATTGCTTTACTTTCCTTCAATGAAGCTAAGATAGGCAAAAAGAGCCATTTTTGTTCAGGTTTGCACTCCGCCTGCAGGTTATGCTTTGCATTTCTTCAAAATCTGCACTTAATTTAGGTCATTTAACTTGCTTTAGTTGTATAACTAATTCTTATTTGAGATATCTGTGATTTTACCAAATCTGCTTTTTATATTCTTTTTTTAAGCACTTTTAATTTGGTGTATTCTTGACAACAAAAATGCTTAATATTTTAAAATCCAAGATTTCAGCTTGCTGTTCTAGGCCGGCCCTTTTTGTTACCAAAATTTTTTTGATCGATGCATTTGGCCAAGCGGTTAATTGCAACTTTTTTTGCAGTTCGAATCCCGCGAGCCCCTAGCCCCGCCATCCAACTTAAAAAAAACTTAAGTGACACTGCAAGAAAATATTTGCCTTCGGGTGTGCCTGTTTTCTTTCTGGCACTCAAGACAATAGGGACAATTGGGGATCGTTGAAAGGCTTTCTTTTGTCACACTATATTGAAATATCTTCCGATCCACACAGAGCCAAGTCTATACATCTCTATCGATACCAGCTCACTCAAAGCCCCTTAAATTACACTCATTAATTGTACATCCCTTGGAACGGTCTTCTCCTAATTTAATTGATGGAAAAGAGTGAAACTATTAAGACAAAGGGCAAACAACCAAAGACTCTCCATGTTGCTCATAGGAGATCGCCCTCAGAATTAACCTCCTTGATGGAAGAGCAATTTAATCTACAACGTCAATTGGAAATTGTTCAACAACAACAAAATCAATTGTTGCAACAGCAACACCAATTGAATCAAAAAGTTCAGTCTCATTCAAATAAGTATCAAGGCGCTGACGGATTTACTTACCAAAGGAGTAATCACCACAGAAAATCATCATCAACTTTTGATTTCGAAAACAACAACAATTCTCAGTCCCCTAGCAGAAACAATAATAGCAACAGTCACAGAAGATCTCAATCTTCTATTTCCTCAGTTGCTTCTCAAGGGTATGGCCATAACAGAAGAGCTTCGCTTGGCTTGGCAGAAGCCAAAAAGGCTGCTGCTGAAGTGCAAGCTCAAAGAAATGGTTATTCTCCCTCTAAATTATCAATGTCCTCTGTTAAACAATCTTCTGCACGCTCTGACGAGTTGATGCCACCACCAACATTCAAATTTCCAGCTGATTCAGACTTCAATGGCTCTCCTCCCCATTCTAGAAACATATCTTTGGATAGATCACCTCAAAAAAGTTTCCAATTTCCAGCCAAGGAAAATAATCCAAATGAGATCCTGATGCCACCTCAACCAATGTTTGCAGAAAGAAGACATCAATCTCAAAAATCAACGAGTTCAGATTTCTCAAATTGGGGGAGAAATGGCGGATTCCAACCTGGTCATAAACCAAGAAGTTCTGTTGGAGGTTCAGTTTCTTCTATTTCTCAATTTAATTCTCAAGGTAGAAAATCATTATTTGCTCCATACTTACCCCAAAGCTCCATACCTGAATTAATTGCCGATGGTAGATTAGTTATTGGTACTTTAAGAGTCAACAAAAAAAACAGATCAGATGCTTACGTTTCAACCGATGGTTTGTTAGATGCCGACATCTTCATTTGTGGTTCTAAAGATCGTAATAGAGCTCTTGAAGGTGATGTTGTTGCAGTTGAATTGTTAGTTGTTGATGATGTTTGGTCTTCAAAAAGAGAAAAGGAAGAGAAGAAAAGAAGAAAAGATTCTAAGTTCAACATCGATTTATCTGATGATGTCCATAATGATGCTACCTCAACTGGTGATATCAATAGAAGATTGAGCGACTTGAACAGAAAGGGTTCGCTCAAACAAAGACCGACACAAAAAAAGAATGATGACGTTGAAGTTGAAGGTCAATCCCTATTATTAGTTGAAGAAGAAGAAATTAATGATGATATCAAACCACTATACGCCGGTCACGTTGTTGCTGTTATTGATCGTATTCCAGGTCAATTATTTGCTGGTACACTTGGTCTTTATAGACCATCTCAAGCCAACAAGACTAATGGCGGCTCCAATGACAAGGATCACGAAGACAAACCAAAACCAAAGATTGTTTGGTTTAAACCAATCGATAAAAAGGTTCCTTTGATTGCCATCCCAACTGAACAAGCACCAAAGGACTTTGTTGAAAATCATAATAAGTATGCCAATCAAACTTTTATTGCTTCTATCAAGAGATGGCCAATTACCTCATTACACCCATTTGGTACCCTCATTTCTAGATTAGGTGATCAAGATGATTCTGAAGTTGAGGTTGAATCGATTTTAAGGGATAATAACTTTATTTGTGACGAATTCAATGACGGTAATTTCATGATTGATTTGCCATCCACTAGCGATGTTTTGAAATTGGATGACGGGAATAGAAGACAGTTTAATGATGACTATATCATTGCATGTACTCAAAATGAAACATTCTGTGACCATTCTTTCCATGTTAAGTCTCTTGACAGTGGCAAGATTGAACTTGGGGTTCATATAATCGATATATCAGAATTCGTCTTGAATGATTCTAACATTGATAAGAGAGCCAAGAAGAGATCTCATGGTGTTTTCTTACCTCAAAAGATTGTTAACTTGTTCCCAGATTCCATTAATGAAGAAGTTTCATTTGCAAAGGATAAGAAATCACCATCCATCTCTATTGTATTTGAAATTGATTTATCCAATTTTGAAATCGAAAGTGTTTGGATGGGAGAATCTGTAGTTTCTCCATCTATCAAGGTTTCTTACGATGAAATAGATACCATATTATCAGGTAAAAATGGTGATTCTGCCGTTTCTGGATATATTGAATCCTTATCTCATATTTCTGCTCAATTAAAACAAAAGAGACTTTCTAATCCAAACTTAAAATATACTTCCGTTTTACCATTATTGGATCAATTGGATGATGAGAATGTCAAATTGTCATTAGATATTTATGATAAGATTAATTCTAGTGCAATGATTGAAGAAATATTCCGGAATGTTAATTCTGCTGTTGCTCAAAAGACTCATTCAGGCTTAGGTGATCTAGCCATTTTGAGAAAATTCCCAATGCCAACATTGACCAAGTTCGAATATCATGAAAAGAAGATTGAACAGTTGGGTGTTAAATTAGATACTACTACTTCTAAAACATTCAAGAATTCAGTCTTAAACATTGAAGAATCATTAAAGAGAGAAATTGTTGAAACTATCTTATTAAAATGTATGAGTAGAGGCAAATATATTGTTGCTGGTAAATCTGACCAAGATTCATTAAGCCACTACTTATTTGATTTCCCTGTTTACACTCATTTTACTTCACCATTGAGACGTTATTGCGATGTTATTGTTCACAGACAGTTGAAGCATGTTATCAGTAACAAGCCATACACAGAAGACCCCGAAGCCTTGAAAATTATTACTGATTATTGTAACTTCAAGAAGGATTGTTCAAAAAGTGCCCAATATCAAGCAATTCATTTGTTATTGTGCCAAACCATTAACGATATGAGTCAGTCATCAGGTCAAGTTTTATGCTCAGGCATTGTCATTCAAGTTTATGAATCATCCTTTGATGTTTATTTACCTGACTTTGGTATTGAAAAAAGAGTTCATGGTGATCAATTACCATTGAATAAGGCTGAATTTGACAAGAATAATTCCAAATTGGAGTTATATTGGAAGCCGAATGTTGACTCAGCTACTTACATCCCAAGAGATGAAACTGAACCACTATCTTACCGTAATTCCATCAAGAATAAATACAGATGCACCACCAATGAAACATCTATTGATGAATCAAAAATCAGTGATGAATTATTAGAAAGACTTACTAAATTAAGTTTGAAGAGTCCTTCAATTGATCAATTGGATCTTGAAGAATATTTGAAATTATGTTCAACTAGGGTTGAAAATGATCAATACATTCAAGAAATTAAATTGTTGAAAAGAGTTCCAATTTTATTAAGATCAGAGATTGGTATGGCATTACCATGCTTGACAGTTAAGGCTGTTAATCCATTTGTTAATCAATCACGTTAATTGCATCAAATTTATCATAACTTCATAAGAACACCAACTTACGCCACTCATTTAATACCACTAACTTATATACGCTCATTATGACCAGTTTGTATTTTTGTTCTTTTTTAATTTAAAAATTATCATTATACTTATATTTCAATTATATTATAAACTCAGCTTGTAAACTGTCTATTTCTATTTTCTTAAAGAACTTCTCATGGAAGGAACAGAAGATATTCTTCTATTTTCTAAAGTTTTAAAACTAACATTTCTTGGTTGAGAATGCCTGAAACTCATAGAATGAGATCTATCTATCTCAATCCTCTTATCCAGTTGGAAACCTTGGACATATTGATCCTCAACGTCATCATCATTAACCCAGTTTTCCGTTGATTTTTCAATTAAATATTTAAAGGAATTGAACCAAATGTTGTGTCTTTGTCTGGTTGGACATGTAATCTTAATAGCCTTATCATGCGACTTAACAACAATAGATTTATGGTAAATTCCAGGAGGCAATGGATTATTATCATCAACAGATTCAACGGAAACAATGGACATAGCCTTGATTTGTGCTTTACCTGGATCAGTTAAAACTGGGTTACTCATAGACCAGTACAATGTTAAACTGTAAGGGTGTATCCAGAAATATCTTTCATGCCTGGAATCCGCAATAGAAGAGAATGGGCCCAACTTTCTGTAGTATTTGTACAAATATTCACCAATAATTGTTTGGGCAACAGCTGCAATAACTTCTTGCTTGTTAGAAATAATCGTGTTAACTGTATTCAGGGATGTTGCATCAATATTAGCAACGCTCATTTGTCTAGGAGGCTCGAATGTATCCTCTTCTGGAATTGTTGGTGTTTTTTGTATTGAATCTATCGTATTTCTGTTACCGTTCTTGAGCATTTGGTGACTCTTTAATAACTTATTGTAGTAAGTGTTTGAAAGAACAATGCAGGTAGTAACATCACACTCTCTTGCTATTGTTGTAGCAACATATTGCGACTTATTGATGCACAAGTAACCCAAGTCCTTAGCTCTCGCAACCAAATTTTCCTCTGTAATAGGTTTCTTCAAATCTAATTCACGTGCTTCATCTTCACTCAGCATAACTAAATTCAATTCGGCAGCTTTAATAGCTAATTCTTTACTAGTAACCGGTCTCTTCTTCAATTGTTTAATATCTTCTTCAGATAACAATTTCAGATCTAACTTATTGGCATACATTTGTAAGTCAACAATATTCAAGGATTCTGGTAACTCATCGATAGAGCTCTTCAATTGATTGAAAGCATGATCTGATTCATGTGGATTTTGTTTTAATGCAGACACATCATTTTTAACTAAGTTCGCAACAGGAAGAACATCAACGAGATCAGAAGCGGTTTCATTTTCATTTCCAGGCAAAATAGTTATGTAAGATTCTGCGTCATAATACTCACTTTGAGTGGTTGTAGACAAAGAAGTTCTTGATGGATTTGTCTTCATGTCAACGGGACCAATGACAGTAGAACGCTTCGAACTGACGGTGTAACCCAATGTATTCAAATGATTAATCATATCATCAACAGAAGCAGGCTTGTTTCCACTTTGACGTAGGTCTTCCAATTCTTGAACCTTGGAGTTGTATTTAGATTCTAGATCATTAATATCATTTTGTAAAACAGCCACTTGGTCCAAAGTGTGTACGGACGATGCTTCATTAGCTGTAACAAAAGAGCTATATGAGCGAACAGGAGCCAGATCCATAGTTTCCGCAGAATTAATGTATTTTCTGACAGCATCTAAAGCGCTCTCTTGAGAGTGTAATTCGATGTTGGCAAGCTCAATCTTTTCATTGATAAGTGCCAACTTTTTATCTAACTTGGTGTTCAAACCAGTACTGGTAACCATACCAGAATCATAAGAAGCTACTGAAACTCTGTTGATTTGTTTTTGAATGTCAGCCTTTTTCTTTTCTAGCGCCGCAATGTTCTCAATAATTGATTCCTTCTTCTTTTGAATGATAGCTTCCTTATTATAAAGCAAGTCATTGACAGAAATAGATGAAGAGCATGAGGAAACAGAAATTGAACTGGAAGGTCTTGATTCCAATTCCAATTTGTTTAATTGAGCCTTTTTGTTTTCCAATTGACTCTTAATTTGATCGGCTTCCAAAGTAGCATTAGCCAAGTCTTCATCACCAAGTGTGTTTTCACCATCCAATGCGGTATTTCGACTAACCAATTCTTCATAATCTTTGGAAGGAATCACTTTGAAACCATTTTTATCCATGGACTCAATGATCAAGCTTAACGAATTCTCTGGAATCTTAATGTCATCTTCAGTGATGGTGCCAACAGATGATGATTTTTGCATCCCAACACCCGACGATGGAAGAGGAAGCATAATAAACCCTCTATTAACAACCATTTGTTCTAATTTTGCATCATCAGTTTCATCGTCACTTACATCTTCAACATCTTTCACTGTAGGAGACTGAGCATTAAGTTCATCCCTCAGACCCTCAATGATGGAAGATTTTGATTCAAGATCAGCTTCCAATATATCGATCACCTTCTTCGATTCATTCAAATCAGAAACCAATTTGGCATTCAATGATGACAATTCTAACTCAAGGTCACTTATTTTTTTCAAAGAATCAGCTTTAGACATTTCCAAACTTCCAATTTGCTTGTGTTTATCATCAAGTTGAGCCCTAACATCGTTTATTTCATTCATGTGACTTTCAAGCTCAACATGCTTAGCATCAAGCTCATCTTTGACAGTAGCCAAAGCTGATAATTCATTCTCCTTTTGCTGTAGGTCGGAATTCAATTGATCATGCTGACCAAAGGTCAATGGAATTAAACCGTGTAATGTAGATTTGGATTTGACATAATCCAAACTTGGCTGATCTAATTCATTTTGCAACTTTTCAATAACACCTGCCTTCTCAGTCAATTGTGCCTTCAAAGATTCAATACTTTTATCATTTTCAACCAGATCTGCAGCAATCCGGAGTTTCATTGCGGACAGTTCTGATTCAAGGATTTCAACCTTTTTGGATGAACTATCTTCTTGAGAAACAATAGCTTCAACCTCTTTGTGCTTGGCATCCAACTGTTCTCTGATCAACAATAACTCGCTTTCAAGTTCAGAAACCTTGTTAGCAGAATCACTTGCGGCGACACTTAAAGCTTCGACTTCCTTATGTTTTTCTTCAAGTTGTGCCTTATGGTTCTCCAAATCTTGAGCTTGATTTAAAACTTCAGATATATTGCTAGAAAGTTCATCCTTATGAGATTGTAGCTCTAAGGCAGCAGCGGCAAGGTCTGCCTTGTGCAATTCAAGCTCCTTATCCTTCTCATGAAGAGCAGCGTTGAGTTTATTCAATTCAACAGAGCTCAATTCAATCTTCGATTGATTGTCTTCAAGTTTATTGGATAGAGATTCGTGCTCCGTAATAGGAATGGCAATCAGATCGTGCTTAGAAGATGCAGATTTCACATAATCGACACTTGGCTCATCGATTTGACCCTTTAATGATTTGATTTGAGCCAAAGCATCATCATGAGATTTTTTCAATTGAGCCAATTCTTGGGAAATTTGCTTATTGTCAGTCTCCAATTCGTTGATGACTCTCTTCTTTGATTCAATATCAGACGTTAATGACTTATGTTCAAAGATTGGAATTGGGATGAAACCCATTGCATTAGATCTAGTGGTGATATATTCAGTGGAAGGAGTTTCCAAAGTAGAGACTTTGGATTGTAATGAATCAATTTGAACCGTCTTTTGATGCAAATCAGATGCCAAACCTTCAATATATTGACTTTTTTGAGCCAAATCGGAAGTTAAAGTAGACAATTTAGTATTGAGACCTTGTAATTCAGCAACAGCCAACAATGTCAAACCAAAATTTGCAGCCTTAACCTTCAAATAATCAGGCGATGGGTTTTCGTAAAGACCCTTAATAGTTTCAACTTCCTTGAAATATTTAGTTTTCAATTCATCAATTTCAGCAACAAGTAGTTCTTTTTCAGATTTCACGGTTTCTAATTCAAGCAACCTGGCCTTCAAATCGGCAATGTCACGCTCTTTATCATCAATCAAAGAAGCAGCAGTTTCCAGTTGGGTTTTGTTTGAATGGAATTCATCTTTTGGAACAGTTATCAGGCCATGCAGTTGAGACTTAGATTGAATAAACTCATGAGATGGCGCCTCTAATTGAGCACTTAAAGATTTTAATTCTTCAACTTTGTCAAGGAGGTCTTCATTCAACTTGGTTGATTTCTGATTCAACTTTTCAATTTGAGAGACTAATTCGGTCTTTTCATTATCAAGATTAGCCTTAGAAGTCTTTAAAAGATCTAATTCTTTCTCTCTGGAGTTAACAATCTCCTTTAATTCATTTAATTCGTTAACTGAAGTAGTGTGAACCGTCATAGGAATCGCAATCAAACCATGTAATTCAGATTTAGTTTTGATATAATCTTCTGTTGGGTTTTCCAACATTTGATTAACAGCATCCAGATCTACTTCCTTAGATTTCAGTACATCAGAAACCTCTGATAATTTTGAACTAATATTCTTTAAAGATTCAAGTTCGGCCTCCAAATCACCATTAGCAGATTTCAAGTTAGCCACTTCAGATTGATGCAATTCCAATTCAGATCTGACATTTTGTAAATCCTCAATCTCCTTCAATTTCTTTTCCAAATTATCTTTTATTTCTTGATGTTCTTTATCTGGAATAGAAACCATACCCAATTCTCTGGACTTGGACTTGATGTAATTTTCATCAGGCTTATCTAACGATTCTTGAAGTTTTGATAACTCAGCAGTTTTTGATTGCAAATCAATCTTGGTTTGTTCAAGTTCTAATTCAACAACCTTTAAATCACTGAAATCCTTAAGCAATTTAGAATAAACATTTTGCAATTCCAAATATTCATTGTGCTTAACATCTAAATCAGTCATTTCATCGTTGAGAGTAACTATTTGGAGTTCAAGCTCAGCCAATTTATCAGATTTCAACTTCAACTCTTGAGATTCAACCTTCAACCGTTCAATTTGCTCATTACGATCCTTCAACTCATCACTTACAATTTCCAATTTTTTTGAAATCTCACTGGATTTAGTCTTAGTCTCAACCAGTTCACTTTGAACACTATCATGTAATTCCATAGAAATAGACTTGACTCCTTGAAGTTCCAAATCTTCTTTGATCTTATGAAGCGCAATAATTTCTGCTTCCTTCTTTTCCAATTCTATCGTGTTGGTTTCAATTTGCGAGTTCAAAGATTCATGATGTTCTATCGGAATAGCAACCATTTTATGAATAGCAGATTTGGACTTGATGTAATCTTCAGATGGATTTTCAAACTTAGTTTTCAAATCGTTAAATTCAAATTCCTTGGATTGCAACTGTGATTGAACAGTGGCAAGCTGAGTTTCAAACTCAATGTACTTAGCCAATTTAGATTCAATATCAGATTTTTCCTTTGATAAAGAATCCAATTCGGAGTGCTTAGATTGTAATTGCTTCGAAACAACATTCAATTGATCAGACTTGAATTTCAACTCAGATTTCAATGATTTATGATCAACCAATGGAATTGGAATCAAACCATGTAAAGTCGCCTTGGAATGGATATAATTGGCATTAGGATTTGCTAAAGAACTCTTTAGTTCTTCAATTTGACCTTTCATAAACTCATGCTCAGTCATTGGAACGGCAATAAGACCATGAGAAACAGCTTTTGATATAATATAATCGTGGGTTGGACTGTCAACTTGTGATTTCAACGACTTCAATTGATCATTCAGAATCTCATGTTCAGAAACAGGTAATAAAACAACATCATGAGTGGTAGAATGTACTTTGATGTAATCCAATGAAGGCTTATCTAATTGAGTTTTCAAAGACTTGATTTGATCTTGATTTGATTCCAATTCAGTCTTCAATGATTCATGTTCAGCCATTGGAACAGCAACAAATTCATGAGCTTCAGACTTTGATTTGATGTATTCTAATGATGGGTTATCTAATTGAAATTGTAAATCGTCCAAATGAACAATCCTAGACTCCAAATCAGCTTGTAGAGATGCTAATTTCGAATCCTTTTCTAAAGTTTTTGATTCTAACTCAGATTTAGTGCTAGATAATAACTCAATTTGAGAGCTCAATTCTTGAATTTGGGACTTCGTATCAGCAATTTCCTCCTTCATAGTGGCATGCTCATCAACAGGAACGGGCACAATATTAATCAATGAAGCCTTGGATTTGATGTAGTCCAAAGATGGAGCTTCAAATTCTGATTGGAGTTTTTCAAATTCAAGTTTCTTCAATTCCAATTCCTTGGAAATTTCATGTATATGGCCATTTTCCTTTTCCAAAGTAGCGACTCTTTCATCAATAACAGCCTTTTCTCTTTGAAGATTCTCCATTTCAAATTCAATTGATTTCAACTGAGCCAACTCTAGTTCCATTTTAACAATTTGTTCTCTCTTTTCACCAAGTTCGTTATCAACAGAATCCTTATATTGGTTTAGTTCGAAGATTTGAGCGCTCAATTGGGCCATTTCTAACTTCATTTTATTATGCTCTTCAACAGGAATAGAAATTAAGCCATGGTTAGAAGATTTGGATTTAATGTATTCGAAATCAGGATTATCAATTTGTGATTTCAGTTTAGCTAATTTGCCATTCTTTTCAGAAATTTGGCTATGCAAAGAGTCATGTAAATCAATTGGAACAGGTACAATACCATGTTCAGTAGATTTGATTTTAATGTAATCCAGTGCTGGAGATTCAATCTGTGATTGCAATTTAGTGATTTGGGTATCCTTTTCAGAAAGTTGAGACTTGATAGATTTATGTTCATCAAGAGGAAGAGCAATAAGACCATGATAAATAGCCTTTGAAGTTAAGTATTCAACATCAGGTTTTTCAATCTGGGTTTTGAGTTTTTGTAGTTCAATCTCAGTTTCATCGAAAATGTCTTGTAACGATTGAAGTTTGTCATGCTTTTCAGACAACTCAACCTTCAAGGAATTATGGTCTTCAACAGGAAGAGTAATAAGACCATGGAAAGAAGCCTTTGATTTAATGTAATCAGCATCTGGAGTGTCAATTTGAGTCTTGAGTTTTTCCAATTCATTTTGAGCATCATCGACTTGTGTCTGCAATGCGGCCAATTTGGCTTCTTTTTCAAGTAGAACCTTTTTAGAAGACTCTAATTGAATAATATTCTCGTCCAATTTCTTTGTCAAAGCTTCATGGTCAACAAATGGAATTGCAACAAAACCACATGAAGAAGCCTTTGATTTAATGTAATCAGCATCTGGAGTTTCAATTTGAGTCTTGAGTTTTTCCAATTCATTTTGAGCATCATCGACTTGTGTCTGCAATGCGGCCAATTTGGCTTCTTTTTCAAGTAGAACCTTTTTAGAAGACTCTAATTGAATAATATTCTCGTCCAATTTCTTTGTCAAAGCTTCATGGTCAACAAATGGAATTGCAACAAAACCACATGAAGAAGCCTTTGATTTAATGTAATCAGCGTCTGGCGAATCAATTTGAGCTTTCATTTGGAACAATTGAGATTGGGCTTCCTTAAGTTGTGACTCTAAGTTAACCAAGTTATCTTGGCTAACATGAAGATCAGTCTTAGTAGATTCCAAATCATTCATAAGTTCACTGTGTTGAGAGATGGATATAGCAATCAGTCCACTGTACTTAGCCTTAGAAACAATGTATTTTTCATCAGGTGTTTCAATTTGCGATTCTAATGACTGCACTTTACTATTAATGGTTTCAATTGCATTTTCTAAAGAGATGACTTTAGCATTGCTTTCAGCTAACTGAGACTTCAAACCTTCGTATTCAACATTTGGAATCATTAACATACCGATAGATGAAACCCTGGAGCTAAGATAATCCTTATCAGGAGTAGCAATTTGATTTGTCAGAGAATTGATTTGGTTGTTCAATTTACTGATTTCATTATCACTCAAATTCAATTGAGACTGAATATCATTGAAAGCATTAGACTTGGCAACAAGATTGGATTCAAGTTCACTCAACGCCTTGTTCTTTTGACCAATGGACTCTTGAAGAATCTTATGTTCAGAAATTGGTAAGGCGACTAAACCTAAAGAAGTCGCCTTTGATGTGATGTAAGAAGCATCTGGGGAGTCCAATTTGGAAATCAAATTGTCATGTGCAGTTTGTAATGCCTTATGCTTATCCATTGAAATAGATGAAGCAGCAGATTTACTGATGATGGACGGAGCCATTTTGTTATCTCTGTCATTTGGAACAAATTTAAGTGCCCCCAATGCAGAACCCGTGATACCACCAATAGCAACACCGGCAGCGGTAGAAATTGGCGAGCTTGGAACAGAAGATTTGTTATTCAAAGATTTCAAGTGTTGGATTTCCATTTCTTTCTCTCTTAGAGTTTCCTTCAATTCATTAACTTCATCCAACGTAACGAGTTTGACCATGTTATTATCAGAATACTTTGACAATTTGATTGGCTTGATTGGAGAAGTTGGTTGATCACGGTGGACAGCAACTGATTTTTGCAAAACATTGAATTCAGCTTTATTAACAGGGATGGATTTGTAAGAATCAATATTTGATAGGACATCATTGGCATTCAAGTTAGAAGGAACAATGATGACATAATCTGAGTTTTTGACAGGACTGCTTTGAGCCACCATTTCTTCATCAGAGTCTGAAGAGTCCAAAATGTCATCATGTTGCAAGTGGGGAACATTAGCGGCAAAAGAATCATCATTATCATTCCAGGCATCATTAATGGATTTATTTGGAGATCTTCTTGGAGATCTCAGCTTGAGATTGCGTGTTCTGAGTTTCTTGATGATGGCGTAAGCATGCTGTAAGTTCTTTTGCAAAGTTTCTTTATTTTGAGATTCCAGTTGTTGAGGTTGAATGTCAGTTATGATTGAATCGTCAAAGGTGTAATCGGCTTCATCGTCATCGGACTTATCATCAATAGGCTGGAGTTGGATTTGTTGAGCCAGTTGGTCCCTTTCAGACTTGATGGTTTCGTAATCGGATTTCATGTTCATAATGTTTTGATGCAGAAGGTCATTTTCATCGTTCAAGTTATCGTTTGAATCTTTGAGTTCATTGAGTTCAGACTTGAGAGACCCTATCTGCGACATCAGAGAAGTTTTCACATTGTCTCTCTCCAATTTCAAAGCTTCTAAAGTTGACTTGAGCTTGTCAGTGTTTTCATTGGAATCAACTTTTTCAGCTTTGAAATTTTTCAATTCCTGCTGAGCCTTTTCGTTGATCTGTTGCAGATTCTTCAGTTTGAGTTGAAGCTCCCAATTAAGATCATTCAGTTCTTCTTCGCGAGAGTTTGACTTTTCAAACACTGCGGTAAGATTAGAAAGCTGTTTTCTCAGAGCTACCACTTCCGAGTCCAACTTTTCAGCTTTGGCCTTAGATTGGGCATTCTCATGAGCCAATCTTCTCGATTCCACAAGCAAACCATCCGAAAGATCACCGAGAAAATCAACAGTTCTACTAGTTGTGTTCACCGGTTGCGAGTGCACTTGTTTTGCAATTTGTTTAGGCTGTGCAGACATCAATGGAGGAAGATGGATTTGATGTTGCTCGTTCTTATTGCGCGCTCCGCGCACGTTTCCAGGAACAAATTTCCGCTGGAGATCATCTAGCTGCAACTTTAAGTCGTGAGATGAAGACCTAGGCATGGAGTTGCCGGGTCCTTGGGACATTATGCGTGCTTGTTTAACAAAAAGAAGATATGTAAACACTGGTTTTTTGTAGATCAAGTGATTTTTAATTTTTTCGCGTTACTATGGATGATTGATTGACAGTGTTTTCTTAGAGAAATACAAAAAATGGTACGTGAGAGGAGGAAAAGAGCTTTATGAGAAGCTGAACATCTTTAGAACATTATTCTAACAAAACACGCTTTTTTTCAGCTTAAATTGAAACGTCTTCAGGAGAAAAAGGCTCAAGAGGCAGCATTTCACGCTGCAAATCCAAATAGCAGGGCGCATGTCACGACTGTGCCGCCGTCGATTTTACGTGCGAAGAGAGATTTGCAAGAATATCAGGATATCCCCTCGGTGCAGCTAGCAACGGATCCAAATACACCAATGGAGATGGATCTTCAAATCACTCCTAACGAAGGTTACTATGCGGGAGGGGTATTCAATTTCCACTGTCGTGTGCCACAAGACTATCCGAACTCGCCTCCGGAGTTTCAGTGCCTCAGCAGGATTTTTCACCCCAATATCGACGTTGAAGGCCATGTGTGCTTGAATATTTTGAGGTCGGATTGGAAACCTACGCTCACGCTACAGCTTATCTTTGCCGGGATCTTGCATTTGTTTTTGGACCCGAATCCTAATGACCCGTTGAACAAGGAGGCTGCGAACGTATTGGCGAAGTATCCGCAGGAGTTTGCGCGACTTGTAAGTAACTCGATGTACGGAGGCGTGATTGACGGGGTAGTGTACGACAAGGTGAAGAGTTACTGAGGGGGCTGGGATGAAAGGGATGAAAGAGAGGACCAGTGGCCAGCAGTGCTCGCTGGAATTGTGCTCTTAGGCAGGTCACGTGATCAGGGATGATTTGTCATTCAACAGATGGATGGGTTTGAGATATAGAGGTTGAGCTATGTACGTACGAGGAAAAGGTTTTAGCATTAGTTAGAGAAGCTTTGGTGGGGAGGTATTGCAACATTACGGTAGTCACGTGACATACTATTTTTGGTTATCTCTATTTCGTTGTCAACTGAGGAACGGTGTTAAGACAGGTCATGACAGATTAACTAGGTGTAAGTTAATGACCGGTTTTGGTAACTGCGCCGGTGTGGTACTCACGTTGCCTGTTATCTTATGTTCTCATCTTTTAAACCACTGAATGGTTTTGCGATATAGAGGTTGAGCTATAGAATAGAAGGGTAAGCAACATAATAGGAGGTTGAGCTATAGAATAGAAAGGTAAACTATATAATTAATAGGAAAACGGCTAAGCACTAGGAAAGAGATTAGCTAAACCTTGGTTAGAAAATGGTTTTGATGACTGAACCAATATACAGTGGTCACGTGACCTGTTATCTTGGGCTATTGTCATTTTACTGTTATCATCCCCCAAGCGGTGTTAAGACGAGTGACGACAAATTGAGCGAGCGCGAGTCAGACGCCCGTTTCGGTGGTTGCGCCAACATGGTGGTGGTCATGTGAGATGCTATTTTCTGTCACCGCCATTTCACCCGTGAGATGAATGGTATCGTAATATATGAGCCCTACAGACAAGCTTAGCCAAAGCTGGATTGCGAACGGGGCTTGGCAGCCTCTCCCCTGTTTGTTATCAAAGTCGAGCATGAAAGTCGTGCACCAACACGCTGATCACGTGACCTGAAAATCTTTCCTGTTATCATCCCTAACAAAGACCCACACCTGTTATCATCCGTAACAAAGACCCGCAGCGGACCTATGAACGGTGTATAGACAGCCCTACACCCAATTAGAAGATTTACACTGGATCTAACTGGGAGCTCGTCTTTGATTGTGATGCCAATCCACTCTCATGGCGATCACGTGACCTGGCATTTTTCCTCCCATCGGCTTGCACGCTTAAGCTTATGAATGAATGGTATTGAAATATAGAAGTCCTGCTATATAGTGGTAAAAAGTAGAAAAGAAATTAGACTACACTGGTAGTGCATGCGCACAAACGCAATCGAGGCCGTCCCCTCTAATCGTGTTGCGAATTGTGGCCTCTCACAAAGACATCGGAGTCGCTCACGACAGATGGAATGAAGTGGCCGTCTTCCTGGAGCTCAAGCTCGCCTTGAAGGTGAGACGCATCCACAAAGGCCATGTCCGCGTTTTCGTGCATAGCACCTGCCATGGTCGACACCTTGCTAGGGGTCTGGTTGAAGAGTCTGTAGTTTCTAGCAGTGGATGAGAGAGGTCTCAACATGTGTCTAGAGGAGAGGGATTTGAGAGTTGTGATTCTGATCATTTTCGTTGCGCTCTTGTTTCCGTTACAGTCCCATCCCCCAACAGCATCACAGCCGGACGAGGCTTTCCAGCACCTTTTATACTTTTCAGATAAGTGTGATTCATGACTCTCTCCCGGGGGACCGGGATTTGATTTCCGGGCCTCGGAGTCGCGCTGCTGACGTAAGCATCCAGCTACATTTTTTTCTCTCCAATGGAAGTAGAAAGCGACCCACTGGCTGAGTTCGAAGCGGCCCCGGACGCTGATTTTCTCGATGCACCACTGGGCCTTGAGGACGAGTGGTATCGTGCGGGCTACGAAGAGGGTTTGTTGAGCGAGGACCCAGATGCGCTCCACGATGGACGCTTAATGGGTATCCAGACCGGGTTTCAGAAATTTTTCTTCTTGGGGGCCTTGGTAGAGTTTATCAAGATGCTCAGCAGAGATGCCCATGATTACACAGAGAGGGGGCTTACTGCTGACAAGGCTGGGAAGCCCCGGAATTTTGAGAAAATTGAGAATCAATTGGACTCGCTCTGGCGGGCCATTCATGCCACGTTCTTAGACAAGTCAGACGACTGGCTCTTGGCCGTTTCGAACGACCCGAAATCGGTTGAGAATTACGACCGCGAGATGCGGCTGGTGCGAGGGAAGACGATTACTCTTGCGACGCAGTTAGGTCGTATGGAGTTGTTCAATGAGCTTGAGCGTCGTTGTCAGGTTGCGACAGGCAAAACGCCCGATTCTCATATTATGGGAGACGACATGGATTTGTGGTGAAGAGAAGAAGATGGGTTTATAGAGGCGTTATAGATATGAATAGGTCTACAGGATTTGAATTGTAGCTTTATTGGTTTGGTGAAGAAGTGGAAGCGTAGCTTTACTGGGTTTAGTGAAGAAGTGGAGCCGTAGCTTTATTGGTTTGGTGAAGAAGTGGAGCCGTAGCTTTATTGGTTTGTTTTATCAATGAGGTCTCTGTAGATGGATCAGAGATATGAATAGATTGTAGTGTGTTGTGAAGGACTCGTACCTGAGCTCCATTAGTTTGTTTGATCAATGAGGTCATATTAGCTCGATAGATGAATAAAATCCATTGAATTGTAAAGGACTGGAACATGAGCTCTATCTTTTATGAATGAGGTCATAATATTTAAATGCATTATAGAGCTGAATAAGTGGAATTTCAACGTAGCTCTATTGACGCAATTATAGTGTATACAGATATAATTGCAATGTATTGTGAAGGAGTCGAATCTAATCTCTACCAGCTCGTTTTATCATTGAAGTCATAGATCTAATGGTTTCTTCGAGCAATAAGGCCATATTATTTCTATAGATGCGTTATAAATATAAACACATTTTTGCATTGCATTGTTAAAGACTGAACCATATCTGTACTGGCTTTTTGATCAATGAGGTCCCACTATTTCTATAAATATGTAAACACATTTTTGCATTGCATTGTTAAAGACTGAACCATATCTGTACTGGCTTTTTGATCAATGAGGTCCCACTATTTCTATAAATATGTAAACACATTTTTGCATTGCATTGTTAAAGACTCGAACCTGAGCTCTATCTTTGAGGTCATATTAGCCTAGCACTTATATGCAAATATAGATGGAATTGCATTGCATTGCATTCTTAAGCCACAGAACCTTTACTGGTCATGCCAGCTCTATAAACACATTCATATATATACACTCATGCACTACCCTACACTCCCTAACCCCGCAGCTCTACTGGTCCGTTTGCTCAATAAAATCTTCAATTCTAAAGTCCACCTCTCTAGAAAACCGGGCCACTATGTCCCAATGGACGTTGCATTTCCACTTGGTGTTACCTCCAATCGTGTCACCAAGGTTCATCTTGACAATAATCCCAAGCGAGGATAACGCAGCTAGCTCATTCAACAAGCCAGTATCACTAACAAGCTCATTGGCTTCGCCAGAGCTGTTCCCACTCATCTCGTTTTCCAGCCATATCGATTTGAGAATCGCTAGAAATCGCTCTAACTCAAATGGACGTGCCACCAGCAGCTCTTTATTAAACATGTTCACACCACCTGTGTTTCGTCTCTTGCGTCTCACCGACACGCCCATGTTGGAGTCCTTGGTGAAAAACAGACTGTCATTTTTCGGACGATTGTGCGAGGCCAGAAACGATGCAATGATTAGATATTTGACCTTCTTCGACAGGTCAAAATTCCCCTTCTTGTAATTCTCTTGATCCAAGTTGTCCAACAACTTAGTTAGTAATGGATCTTGGTCATAGTTGTCATTGATCAACTGTTTTGACGTGTTCTTGAAATCGTTGAAAACAACATCCTCTTCGCTCAAAATACTCTTGTTCGACAAGAATGTAGTAATAATGTCGTTAACACCATTCTTGTATCCATTTTGCCTGATAATCGGGTCAAGAAAAATAGGCCAGATTCTCTTAATCACTGGCTCAATGATCTCAAAATTGGTGCCCAACTTCTCATATGTATCGATCATCAAACTGATGAACTGACGGAATATCCCATTTCTTGTAGCCCCATCAATTGATCCATCCGTAATATGCTGTTCAAGCAATTTCATTGGCATCAGTTTATCGATCAATCGAATGCTTAGGATTTCTTTAACTTCGTCTCTTGTGTAGGCATTAAATCTGATATTCGGAAGACAATAAGTTTCCAATTTCAAAACATCCACTCTGATACACGTCAATATGAAACTCAACCCATTGATATATCTGCTTTGTTCAAATATTTTAACCAAACACCCAGAAATAACAACTGATTCCTCTCCCAAAGTGTCCAAACTGTCTACAATAATAACAATCGGCTTATCAAACTTAACATTCTTCATCAACTGATTCAAACACGCACTAAAATTAACAACACCATCACACTTGTTAATGAGATTTTCAGCTTCGGTAAATTTCAACTTAAACACTCCAATCAAACCTTTGAGAATCTTTTGAAACACATCTTTACCATTGAAACAGTATTTGCACTCGACTTCAACAACTTTAACCCCATACTTCTTAATGTAGCCCAAATATCGATTCAATGTGAAACTCTTACCACTTGATTTCGGTCCCTCTATGGTAACTAATGGTCTCATCGTTGCTACTTCTGGTTGTAAAAAACACCCCATAAGCCCAACTTCTCGCGTCTTAAACGCGTTCATTGCATGTATCTCATTAATGTCCTCCTCACTCAACATCTTACAAACAATTACTATGTTTAAACGGTTGATCTACTTTTTTTCTTCAATGCTCGGCTTTTTAATCTTTTTCAATTACTTAGCTAATACAAGATTTTTATACATCTTTTTTTACTTCCAAGGCTATGCAATAAATCTGCTCAATTTTTATTCTTCATCTTGTTTTTTGAAAGCATCTCTGATCTGTATTTTTCATAAAAAACAGAATGTGTGCTTTCTTTCAAATCTTGCAAACAAGCACCCAATAAACAAGTTCTCAAAACCAAAAAATCAGAATGGTCTGGATCATCAACTCTAATCACACCATGAGGAGTGACTCTGACTTTGTACTCCTTTTGATCAATCACCATTCTTTCAGTACTGGAAATAATAGCAAATGGGACTGAGTTCATAATTTCTTCTCCACCTTCACTACCACCACCTTCATCTACGTCATCAAAGGAGGTGGAAAGGTCGTAAATCATAATCCCGTTTTTCTTGATATCCTTCAAAATCAAATTTCTATTCAAATCCCGTTCTTCGTCACTCAAGAAATCAGCCTTTGCAATAATTGGAATGAGATTACATCTTTTTGAAACTTCTTTCATACACTCAATGTCTAACTCTCTCAAGCCTTTACCAGTAGGCCTAATGAAGTATAAAGCAGCATGGATTCTACTGTCTTTGAATCTAGGGTTTCTGTTGATACGGCATTCTTCGTTCAACATCTTTTCGAACTGGGTTTCAAGCAAGTCGACCAGCTTTTCGGTGCATGCGCTGTTATCAATGTGATCTCCAAAGCCTGGACATATAGTGACATCAAGTGAAATTTGGGTGCCGCCCTCATGGATTTTCGAATTGTGTTCTTCAAAAACCAACTCAGTAGGTGCCGATCTACTAATTGGAAGCAAGTCTTCATCGCATAAGGTGTTAACAAATGTAGACTTACCGGTGCCAGACTCGCCTATGACTAAAATGGAAAGATGCAACCCCCTCTTGAGAAACTTCTTCTGTCTGATTTCTTCAGCAGTAAACTACGTTCGGTCCTGTTAGTATCAGCAAATGCTGAGCATATCGTCTAGTCTCTCACACATACATTTCTAGCAGCATGGCTTGCTTGCGAATAAACAGAAGTCATCTTTATAAATCAAAAAGAGAGCAATGGAGGCTTACCAAAACATCAATGCATTCTTCTTAGTCGCCCGTTTCACCACAACACTGAAACGTGTCGCATGGAAAACCAGACCTTAGCTCCACATTACATGATGAGAGACTTGATCTCGCTCACAGATATCACGGGGAAATTCAATTGCAATGCTGGCTCCAGTCCGTGTGTAAAACTGGCGTATTTGAATGCAATCTCGTTGCAGCGGACTACGTCTTGAGCCTCGATGCTGAGTTTATCTTGGAAAACGGCTCTTGGAACCTGTGTTCCAGTCTTTTTACTGGCGTAAATCACGGCTAAGGCAGACACAACTTCAAAAGGAAAGAAGAGAACCAGCGGAAGCCTCACCAGGACCTCTAAAGCGCCAACACAGCTTGAAAATAACGCCGGCGCCTTTTTCAGCCATTCGGGATCAGCCTTGTCATTGACAGGCAGAAATTGGTTTATCTGAACGTCTAAAGCTGCTGCAATGATTGTGTATGGGTTAGGAGGAGAAACTTCGAACTCAAACACATTCAATAGCTTCTCTTCTAAATTCACAATCAGATCCTTCCATCGCCAATATATCTTCGATTCTTCATCAATCGGCTCCCTCCCGCCCATGGCTATCTTTGCACAAACCTTGATCACGTCACTCAGCTTTCTCCGACACTCTTCTGCCTTAGAAGCTATGAAAATGCACGTTGTGCCGATTTCATAGTAGTGGTTCGAATTCATGTCGTATGTCATATAATATCTATGAAACAAGGTAGAAGCAGTAATAGCAACCGATCTAGACAACTTTAGATATTTGCATCCGCTGAAAATGAACATCACACCCTTGCTTCTCTTGATAACTTCATCTGGAAACGCAATCTTTCTCTGTGGGTCCTTCACCAGTCTCGAGGGACTCCGAATTTCAAAATCCTCTACACTGTAACGCCATTCTTTTGAAGGAACGTCAACAACACCTTCCCAATATGAGCTGGGATCCATTATGCTACTTTTCAACAGATCTCTAATGTTGAAGAAGTGAAAAATTTACTAGGGTGGAGAGCGGACTTAAAATAGGCTCAGCAAGTTGATATCTTTTTCTCTAATCTATATAAAGTCTATTTAATTAATCAACTCATCCATCTTCTTAGTCACATAGTCAAGAATGAAACTCTGTTCAACCAAATCGTCGAATCTTTGGAAATGAAGCTCGCTGTATGGAACAATGGCATCGATGTATGTCATCGCTCCCTTGATCTCACAAAGATGGTCTAAGTCGCATTGGTTGAGAATCACTCTCACAAGCTTTTGTGCAACCTCAAATAGTCTCGAGTTTGTGTTCCAGTCTCTGACTCTCTTCAATAACAAGAGCAGCTTATCGTCCTCCAATTCGCCAATCAGCTTTTCTAACTTGAAAGAACCAATAATGGACTCTGGATCATCTGCCTTTGCAATGCATTCCCTAACCACATTGTACAATCTCATTGGATGATCCAGATCCAAAGCTAACATAAAGGCCTTGACCCAGTCACCTCTTCTAATACAGTTTTGCAAGTCTTGCTCCTTCTCAACAAGCACCTTTCTAGCAGCAGCGGCTTCTGCTCTTGATTCTTCAGTGTTATCCTGCCAAATAGTAATTGCACCATCAGCATCGGCTGTTATGAACTCTTCACCATCATTCTTAACACCTAAAGCCCAGAGTCTATTGTCATGGTTATCTAAAGTATTGGTACATTCACCAGAACTAACTTCCCAAATTTTGATCAAACCATCGGCTGCAACACCAACAATGTATTGGTTCTTAGTTAAGAAGGAACATCTTTGAACAGAGTTAGACATACCTTCATAACTTTTAATACACTTTTGATCTTCCAAATTCCAAACTCTAACAGTTCTATCACCAGAAGCAGTAACAATCAGTCTATCATATGCACAGAACTTGATATCATAAACACCTCTTTTGTGACCTTCTAAAATACCCAAAGCTTCACCACCTTGTAAATCCCAAATCTTGGATGTTTTATCATGTGATGCAGTTGCCAAAAAATCATTATTTGGAGAAACATCAATAGCATGAATAAATTTATCGTGTGCTCTTCTTGTATAATCTGAAGTTTTAACAACATGAAGTTCATCACTTATATGTGGCTTTGGAACAGTCCATTTCTTTATCGTTAAATCTTCTGAACCTGTAATCAAAAATTTAGGGTATCCTTCAATTGGTGTTCTTGGCAATGCAATAGAAGTGACTGAACCAACATGACCTTCAAAAATGGCATAGCATTTAAATCCACCATCAATCCATCTCCAAAGTCTAGCAGTTTTATCCTTGGAAGCAGTAGCTAACCACATACCATCAACGGTAGCATCTAACATGTTCAATAAATCGGTGTGACCTTCATAAATTTCCATATCCAATGGTGAATTATAAATGTCAACAACTCTCAATGCAGGCGAGTTTGTTGCTAATGCTAATAATTTCTTTTCTGGCCCAACATACCTTATATCAGCAATTGTACCATGGTTACCGGCCATTTTTCTAGAAACTGGAATCACACCATTTGATATAGAATTCAAATTCAAGTCAACCAATGTTTGATCTGATAACACGAGAACCAATTTATTATTGCCTTCACCTATTTGTAAAACATCAGTAATTGATAATTCTTCAGTTGTTTCCATTGGTGCAACAGTTTGTGCATACAATTGTTCATTTTCCATATCCCATAATTTTAAAATACATCCTTCACCTGCAGTGTAAAGTAGTTCCCTATCATTCAAAATAATAAACCCACATGATTCCATAGATAAAGTCAATGGGATCGATTTGATTTCTTTATATTTATGATTTGGGTCAAATAGCATTACTAAATTATCTCTACCAGCGGTAACAAATTTAGATCCATCGGAATTGAAATTCAAACCTCTAACAGTTGCTGCATGTTCCTTACTTGTAAAAATGGCCTTTCTCTTAACTAAATCCCAAACTTTGACCATACCCATAATATCACCAGAAGCCAATTTCCAATCTTTTGAGTTGAAATCACCATAAAATTGTAATGCTGATAAAGTAGTACCATGTCCTTTTAATGAATGAGTGATGAACAGTTTTTCAACATCCCAGACAATGATAGAACCATCAGTAAGTCCAAAGGCAAACAAACTTGAAGTTTTATCGCATGCAGAGATGAATGAGGCAGCTGTCAATTTAAATGATTTAACAAATTCACTAGACTTCAAATCGAAAACTTTCAATTGATGAGCTGTAGAATCTCTAGATGTTGCAATGGCCAATTTAGTTCCATCTGGTGTAATTCTTATTGTTGTTATATCTCCACCATCACCTTGAATAGAATGTAAGATTTGATTAGTGAATCTATCGATTACAATCACATCTTGGCCAACAGCTGTAGCTTGGATTTTCCCATCATTTGAAATGGTAGCATTAGATGAGCTGGCATAAAATGGCTCAATGTCTATATTCTTATATGAACGTTCTTTTGACACTTCCATCTTAGATTTTGGCTACTAAAAGTAGAAAAAAAGAGTGAAAAATTAAAAAATCAAAAAATGTTCAAATTTTTTTTAAAATTTCCTAAAAGGATCAAAACAAGCTCATTTGCTCATTTGGCTCATTTGGAGTACATATAATATTCAATTTATGCATAGTACAAAAAAGTATTCAAATAAATATTGAAAGGTAATTGAAAATTAGTTTTGTCCATTTGCCCGTTTCAACTATTTTTTTGAGCAGAATACTTTCCCTTCTGATGAATTCTTTCCCAAATTTTAGACCTTGGAAGACATTTATCTATAAGATCAATAGAGGGGAATTGGTAGCCAGCTGCTTTCCAAGTTGTTAAATTGGCGTTCGTGTATGCATTTTTTGTTTATGAATATATTCTGTTGTTGGGTATTCTCTAGGATCACTGGTCAATGTGTGGTTTCCCTTTGGTTGATAAATTCTAACATAGTCAACATCCATATGAACATGAAAGTCGATTGAGCTCAAATCAATAGTAGACCTGGCTTTAGACAGCCCCAAATTTAGTATAAGTGACATGGGCTCTTTTGGAATGAGTCTCCAATCGATGTTTCCATCTGGATGAAAGGCACCTTCGGTGATTCTAAAATTGAGTTTGTCGTTGATGTAGAAATTGATGTAATTATCCATTTTGTTTTCTATGTCGCTCCTATACTGCATACCAAACTTGATAAAACAGCCTTGAGTATGGTTATTTGAAAATCAGTGTGGATTATCTGTTGTGACAGCAGAAACTGCTTCTTGGTATGCAGTACCCATATAAGGATTCATAGCAGTGGTACTAGAATCAGGAATTGCAATATGGCGATAGTCAGGATATCTACAAATATCAAATGAAGCGACGTTGAATGTTTGGGCAAAGCTATTGTGTATTCCTTCCATTATATCGATTCCAGGTGCACCTCTTGAAAATCCTGGATTAGGATGATGTTCACCATCACATACACATTTGGTCAACTTCATTACTGTCAACTTAGACAATCCATCATTGGTGCTTTGTCTGGAAAAAATACCTGAATCACAAGAGTCATAACTATATGGCCATGTGCCCTCAGTTGATGCCATATACCCAGCTGTACCCAAATTACCTAAGGCCCAAAATGCTGGCTACAAACCTTTTGAGTTGTAACCACCTGGTGGTCTAATCGATGCTTCAACATGACCTTGAGTGAAACACAGCTGTTCCAAGACTGTAGCATCCCCAAAGTGTAATTTAAGCCGTGTGATTTCTTTTCTTCCATGGTGATTCGCAATGTACCAATGACTAGTAATTTGATTTGGGTCGTACCATTCCGAGTTTTCAGTGGCATCATAATGAAGATCACCAGCTTCCCAGAATTGATCCATACCGGGATAGAAGCTTCTGTTAACGGCGTTGAATTCATCAGAAAAAACTAAATCCCACTTGTCACCAACGAAGAAGTCCATTCATGGAAGCCATTTGGTGTGTCTGCATCAATTAAGTTCTGACGGATACTTGTCAAGTTAGGTGGCCAACGTCCAATTAAACTGTAATTGACTGGTTTATGGAGCTCATTGTTAATGGCGAGAACCGTGAAAACCAGAGCACCACCAAAGGTAATACAAGCACAAGCGACAATGGTTACTATAGTTGCTTAATTTCGGTCTTTGCATTTCCAACCAGCTTTGGATACAAATGAATCTTCTTCGGCAATTTTATACGTTGTTTCAAGAACTTTAGTGCTGGCAGCACTTGAACTTCCATCAACTTTAATACACTATTCTGGCGTCGACTGCTAACATCAGTCTGAGATCTTGAGTTGCTTCCAAACTCCAAAACTGTTTCTGAGGCTTAACCATCGTGAGAATCCAATTTGTTAAAATGTTGATAATGCAATGTAGTGTTATCACCTTAACTAGTACCGACTATCGAACTTGCTAGATTGGAAGATCCAACTGGCTCAGCACAAACACTTTCTTCTTCAGTGAAAAAACCCTCTTCCTTCACCCGCTTCTTGTAATATCTCAAAAAATCAACCATCTTTATGACAATAGCTAAAAAAAATGGTTGAAGTACGATCAACCTCTTCATTAATTTCTGAACAGAATATACTAGACAGAACAAGAAATTCAGTGCTGAGCTAAAATGTATTCAGATAAAAGGACATCAAATCGGTTGCACACAAGGAGTTAGAAAAAGGGAAAAACTCACTGCGTGAGGTATTAACCACCAAAACATCCGATCAGTTAGAAAAAACACCAAAAACTAAATCGCACAAGCCAATTTAGATATTTCAATGTACACATCACGTGACACCTTCTCGATGAAAAATGTCTAACAAAAATTTTCAGAATTTCATTGATTTTTCGGCTTTTCATTCTTTTTTCACCTCTAAAACATCAAAAGCAGCGATGGTTTTGCCAGTTTTGCACGTTCCAACATATACTAATGGTAGAAACAACATCTCCAATGTTGAAATAACATCCAGTGCGCTTTTAGAGCTGCTCGACGAGGCATATTACGACACCGCCGACTCCAACGTTGTTGGTACTCTCTTGGGCTCACGTTCAGACGATGGATCCATTGTTAACATAAAGGCAGCATATATTGTTCCGGTGAAAGAAGAAAACGGTGTCATGACTTTACAAGAAACCGCCAATCAATCAACTTTCCAATTGTATAAAAAATCCAATCCTGAATTGTCAATTGTCGGTTGGTTCTCATCGAAGTTTGTCATTGACCAACAAACAGGTACATTCCATGAAATCTACAACTCCCATGTTGCTAATCCTATTCACCTAACTCTACAGTACAAATCTGAGTCCGGAGACATAATCTCACCAGTGATCACCACTTACACTTCATCAAACGTCGGCTTACCATCTACATCCAATCTCGCCCAAAACTTGGGTCTCAACAAGTCAGGCGCCTTTGCTTTCATTCCAGTTTCCAATGAGGTCATCTCCTCCACTGGCGAGCAAACTTCCATCGAATTCATTTCACAAGGTCCAGTTACTCCATCCACTGAGTTGGCCCAAATCCACTCGTCCATCAACAAATCGATAGAAATGGTCAAACAATTACAAAGCTACGTCTCCAAGGCTGAATCTGGTGAAGTGCAGGGCGACAAGGCTGTTCTCGATCAGCTTTTATCTACCTTGAAGTCTCATTTGAGTGCCGAGCAATCACAAAAGCTACAAAAACTCGTTGAAACCCGTCTTGAGGAATCCACTGTGATTGAATACTTGGCCTCCTGTTTGAAACAACAATTGGAGCTTTCTGCTAAGCTCACTAACTTTGTTTTACCAGAAGAAGCACTCAATTTATAATTGCTATATAGCTTTATAGTGTAGAAATCTGTATGAAAAATTTTAATAAAAAATCCTAACATAAAATTTTTAATATATAGGATCTTTTCTCTCTTTATCAGTCTATCTTGAGCCAATTGACACACTAATTTCACATAGATGAAGAGTTATAAGGTGCCCAAGAAGGCTTTTGCTATGACCGGGCGAAAATCCGTTTCAAAAAAAATAGCTAGGAAAAATGTCAGTACATATACGAATAATGATAGTGAATCTAGTCAAGATGATGATTCTACAAGTTCGAGTGATGATGAAACCTCGAGTGACGATGGGGCACAGCACCAAAGAATGAGAAGACCCTCTGGTGCGAGCAGGAAGAACTCGATGGCAAGATTCTCTAGTGATGATGAATCAGAATCAGATTCAGATTCCAGTTCTAGTTCAGAAGAGGAAAATGTTGATTATGTGCAACTTACAAAACGCAGGAGAAGTCAACAATTTAAGAAGGACAAGAAGCGACTTTCCACTGAATCTGCTGAAGAAGGTGAAATAATAGAGCAAACCGATTCCGAACTAGACGACGATTTAGTTGATGCTGTAATCAAAAAGGAGGAAAAACTCAATCCCGATATGTCAATGGACTTGGATGATCTGGACTTTGATGTGGAGTTTAACGAGTCTAGTGTATTGAATGATGAAATAATACCCGTTAGTAAGAAGAACTATGAAGATATTGGTGAAGTTGTTAAACAGGACGATAAACAAAATAAGAGCGGTAGCAATCCTCATTTGAGTGTGAAGATGAAAGTTCCTAAGTTTGATCAAAAGGAAATCGATTCCGAGGATGATTATGAGCTAGATAAGGATCAATTGATTCAAACGTTGATGGCAGATAACGATGATTCAGAACTACAGATAGAAGGTGATGATCTGAGTGAAGAGGACATTGACGACTTTGATAAGCTGGCTGCGAGCCGAAGACAATACACCCCTGGTAGTGAACGAGAATATATAACGGGAGATGAAGACGGGAATGCCGAAGACAGTGACGCCGACAGCGACAAGTTGATGGCACTGGAAACTAAGGCAATGGTTGATGATTACTATGAAAACCGAACACGCAGGCTGCTCAGAAGAGGAAGCATATACCGTGCAGGTGTAGTTGTTGATTCCGCAGGCGATTTAGAGCTCGATCGATTGGACAATTTTGAAGAAATGTTCCCCAAACAACAAGCGTCTTTCAGAAGACGATCATCAATTTTGGACCAATCCTTGCTGTCCAGTGATGAAGACGAATATGCTGAGGATGGATTGTCGAAATTCAGAACCAAATCCCAAAGGAGAAGAAGTAAGAAAGTCAGTAAAAAGGCGAATGAGATTAGAAGAATGTTGGGTCCCATTCAGGATGGAATGTACAATAATACAATCGAGTCTGACTCCGACGATGATTCCAGACTAGTTCTGGATATCCTCAACAACAGAGATTCTTCATTCGACGAAGACGACGATGAGACGGATGAAGATACCAATCTACATTCTAACAAGTCCACAAAAAGACACAAGGGATCGAAACACGCGAAGGAGGTTTTGAGCTCGAATTCAGTTGGCTTCGGTGCTCCACCATTGGGTACGTTCACGACAACGAGGAAACCGTTCAGTGTGATCGATGGTGTTTCCACACGATTTGTGCAGCCTTTCGAGTCACCACGTAAGGCCGCCAGAATGGCACGTCGTGCCAGCGGGCTGAAGCGTGTTAATGAGAACGAAGAGCCAATACCGTTGGACGAGTTGTTGAACATTGACGAATTTGACGAGGAGGATCAGGATAACCAGGACCCCTTTGATGATCCCGCACACGATCACGAGTCCAACGACAAGCTGCAAGAGATGTTTGGCGAGCGAAGAATCCCATTGACGGCATTCCGAAACAAAGGCGTGGTCAACAAATACCCTTCAGTCAATGTGGAAGAAGCGCTTCACAGACCACGTCCAAGACAAAAGCATAAGAAGAAGGTCACGGTCGTGGAGCCTCCGGCAGGCACACCTAGTCCTCCTCTCGACGTTGAGGCCGAGATCGACATCGCCATGGAAGTCGACATGGACGATCTTGACCTAGACGACGGCTATGTGATTTCCAACCAGAACGACATCGAGGGCTTTGCTGCACTCGCTAGTGACGACGAGGTCGACGACTTCAGCAATTTACTTGACACAAAGCTGTCTTCCCACCGCAAACAGAAGCTCAGAAGAGCCAGCATGGCCGAAGCCCAGCGTGAAGGCATGCGGGCCACTAAGGGAGGTGTTTTCGACGAAAGCGTGATGGAAAACGTGGAGGCGTTTCTTGTCGACGTGGGGGCTGGCGACGAATTTTCCTTTCTCATTGCTAACGACTGATTACGTACAGTTTCCGTTACATTAATTATATATCATATATACACTTAAATATCCTGCTAAGAAAAATCGATCCAGAGTCATGAGCATTTTTACTACGGAGATAAAATTTTCACACCCGCTCCGACCTTTCTTTTCAGCAACTGGAAACCAAAGTTGGCCATGTTCCTTGCGAGCCAGAGAAGATTCTACGCTAGTAGCTCGAAATTTGGAGCCACCAAGCCGAAATTCCTTGATGTTAAGGCGAAAGTGCCAAAAAAACCAACTCATAGGGCCCCACCACCAAAAACTACGTCTATAGGCCAGGGACCACATGGTCAGAAAGCCAATATGTCATTGGGAAAGAAGATCATGCTTGGAATTGCTGGTACTACGGGTTTGATGGTGACCTACGATCGTACCATGGGGTACGATCTTTCTGGAAGAACTTTCAGATCGCTCTACGTGCTGTTACTCTTATCCTATGATTACAAGATGAATTTCTATGAAGGTGCAGATATCGACGCTCTGCACGAACGAAACGCACAGAGGTTATACGATTTGATCATTGAAAACAAGGGACTCTACATCAAGATGGGACAAATGATTGCAGTTCAAGGAATGATGTTCCCAAAGCATTACCAGGACAAATTCAAAATGCTCTTTGATAAAGCACCTACAGAGTCGTGGGAGACATGCGACAGAACTCTGCAGCACGATCTAGGACCTGACTACAGAGAACGGATCTTTTTAGAGCTTGACGAAGCTCCAATCGCGTCTGCCTCCGTCGCACAGGTCCACAGAGGTACTTTGAAAAACGGTGATAAGGTTGCAGTGAAGATCCAGAAGAAGTCAGTCTCATCCCAAATCGATTCTGACCTGCTCACCTTCAGAACCGTGATGAGTGTGTACGCCTATGTCTTTGATTTGCCATTGAAGGCAACGATGAACTACATCTGTGAAAAAATGAGAGAGGAACTCGACTTCTACAACGAATACAACAACGCCATCATGGTCACCAAGATGATTGAGAACGACGCCCAATTTTCTAAATCTCACCAGTACTACATTCCAAAGTATTACCAGGACATTTCAGGCAAAAAGATCCTCATCAGTGAATGGATCGACGCGGAGTTGATTGGTCAATATCACGGTCTTGAGGACAAGGGGTTCAATCTCAAAACCATCATGTCTCAGATTACAAGAATCTATGCTCGTCAAGTCTTCACATGGGGTGTTGTCCATTGCGACTTGCATCCAGGGAATCTAATGGTCAGAAACGTCCAAGTTCCAAATACCAACCCATTGACCAAATATTTCTGGGCAACCACCGAGGTCCAGCAATTGGTCATTCTCGACCATGGTCTTTATGAACATTTCACCCCAAAGTTCAAGAGAGAATACTCTGAATTCTGGAAATACTCCATGGAAAAGAACTACCAGAAAACCGTTGACATTTTGACTGCGTGGGGGATGGAAGTGGACGAAATGGTGATGGCATTTGCAGGTGTTGCAGATATGAACAGTGAAATTGTCAAGAACCACATTTCTAAAGTCCAGAATGCATCCTATTTCGAGCGTCAACAAATGATGAGAGACAGACTGAGACAGTTCTTGAAGTCTACAGACAAATTCCCACTTTCCTTGGTTTTTGTCATGAGATCCATGAGAATTGTTGCTGGTTTGAACATGAACTTTGGTTCTCCAGTCAACAGATTGTCCATTCTTGTCCAGGAAGCTGAACGTTCCGTTGATCAGTTCTTGCTTGAAAGCGGTGAAACCGACACCTGGTCCGAATGGCTCACCAGAACATGGGTTTCTCAGTCTGCCATCATTCTCACTGACGTCTTCTTCGATCTTCACAAGGCCTGGGAGTTTGTAGTTGGAGGCCTTCTCCACCAAAAGGTTTCTCAAGTCGAAGAAATCTACGACAAAAAGGTCACCCAGGGTGGTGAGCTTTTTGGTTTTGAAAAGGTTCCTAGCAGCAGCGAGTTGATTGTTTAATTACATTGTAAATAGTGAAAGTAATAATAAATATTCATCTACAATCTGCTGAGCAACTTCCCACGAGCGCATCACGTGACTTAGATGCCTTGTACGGAAATTTTTCAATTCAAATCTAAAAGCAGTACAAGTAACCTCTATCTCTGTGATTTGAAACCATTTTAGCGCGGACTGTTTTCTAAGTTTTGAAAATGAACAGGTCGATGCAGTTGGATGCTTTTCCCGAGAATGTGCTTCTTCAGGTGGGTTATAGCTTAGGTCTAGCAGACAGAATGAGATTAGCAGTATGTAACAGACATGTATTTTCTGTCATGATGCCTTTGATTTATGGAAAGGTGTTGTATTGTGGACCAGAACCTCTGGAAATGGGTAAGGATGAACAGCAGGGCTATTCTACCCAATTATATGATTACAACATTGAACATTTTTTAACCACTTTGCTAACAACTTCCATCATGGGATTCACATACAGTGAACTGGTGGTAGAACTTTATTTGGAACGAGTACCGAACCAGGGCTTGAACAATTGGAGGAATCAGCTTCCGCATGACTGTTTTCCAAAATTACAGAAATATATCTTTCCTCATGCATTTGAAATCAAGCCATTGACTTTGCAAGAAGCTCCTAATTTATCCACGTTAGTGATAGACAGAAACTTTGGTTTGCTGATAGATTCAATGCATGGAATGGTCAATTTCATCAATTACGAATACATCAAATGTCTAGTTTTCAGAGGCGAGCTACATTCAAATGAAGATATGATGATGTTCAAATTGATCACTTCTTTCCCGCGCATGATCAACCATCTGTGTGAATTGCATTTTTCAGTTGACGAGAAGGAAAATTACAACTCCGCGTATAGAAGACTAGTTGGGTTTTTTGCCATTGTTAGAAAGATCAATTTACCATTGTCAAACATCAATTCCTTGACAATACCATTAACTAATCAATCAAGTGATTCCATCATCAGTCTAATGAGTAAACATATCATTTTTGAAAATGTCACGTCCTTGACGCTATTGATTCAAGATGATGCTGAAGTCTTGAGCTTGATCAAGCCCATTGACAAGATAGGAAACATCGTGAAAGCACATGGAATGAACATCGAGAAGTTACAAATAAAATACCATTTAAAGAAGGATGACTCTGAGAAAAACCATTTGCGCTCGATGATGCTGCTAAAGCTTTGTGAAATGTTCCATAACTTGCATTACTTGAAAATGGAATTGAACATCATGTCTATGAACTTATCAAATTTGTTGATGATTTTTGGCGCCCCCATTTCTAACAACTTGAGCACTCTACGAGACATCCGCATAAACATACATTTCCCAAGTGACAGTGTGATCAATAACATATTGCCAACATTGGATGATGCAACTGTGATTTTCCCGTATTTGAATTTCATCACAAATTGCCAATGCACTATTTGTAAAGGGATCTTCATCAGATTGCAAGATATCGAAACTTCGAATTTAGAAGAACAACACAACAATTTCTTTTTTGGTCTTGGTAGACTTCGCAGGACGACTATCAAGCCCAACCCAGAATTGCTATCTCAAACTATCAAAATAGGAACAATATTAATTGTTGGACAGGAATTGGATTCATTAGAGAGGACCAACTCGAATACATTTTCAACTGATGGAATTGTCAATAAACTTAGAGGCAACGGATGGTTTAGAAATGAATACTCATCATCAGGGTATTTGTTTGACCATTTGATTAGAAACCAACTGAACCAATTGTTTCAATTTAAAAATCTTGAAGTTTTTGAAATTTGCGGATTAGTTTATTACAGAACCCTGCAATCTTTTGGCATGAGATATGGTAACGAGTTTCAAGGTCTCGAGGACGATCAACTAGCTGGTATGGTGGATCTTGGCCATATGTTTTCAGATAATTGAATTTGAATACGGTCCTATATATTTCTTACTAATTATACATTAATATAATTTTTTAATTTTAAGTCATTTGATACTTTGGTCCATCACCGCCTTCAGGAACAGTCCAGTTGATGTCCTGACTTGGAACCTTGATATCACACGTCTTACAATGGATACAATTTTGGGAATTGATTTTGAATTCAACCTCACCATCATCCTTCTTGATGAATTCATAAACACCAGCAGGGCAGAATCTTTGTTCAACACCTTGGTATTTTTCCCAGGTTAAGTCCTTATGTTTTTTATAGTCCATATTTGGGATTTCTAAATGGCATCTTTCACCTTCTTGGTGGTAAGTACCTGTTCTACTAACAGAAGTCATTAAATCAAAGGTGATTTTACCATCTGGCTTAGGGTATTCAATCTTTTCAAACTCTGAGGCAAGACCGGTCTTTGTAGCATCTGAACCAGAATGTTCAAGAGTGAAAGGTTCTTTACCACTAGTCATCATGGTGACCACACCGGACATGGCCATACCACCAAGAAGACCCAATTGAGAATCAAAGGAAGGTCTCACGTTTCTAACTTCGTATAATTCATCGTGAACCCAAGAGGATTCGTATGCTTTTTGATATTCTGGGACTTCTAAAGCTTTCCATTCAGGCAATGGTAAACCTTCATTTTCATCCTCTTCATCCTCATCCTCTTCTTCTTCCACTTCCTTGTCATCTCTCAAACCTAATTCTTGCTCTTGTTGTTCTTTCAATGCTAAAACCTTCTTGTACATAGATTCAGCTGCGAGCATACCGGACTTCATTGCATTATGAGTTCCCTTGATCTTAGGAACGTTCATGAACCCAGCAGAAGCACCAACTAAAACACCACCAGGGAAATGCAATTGAGGAACAGATTGCCAACCACCTTCGTTCAAGGCTCTGGCAGCGTAAGAAATACATTTACCGCCCTCCAAGACAGACTTATAGAAAGGATGCAATTTCATCTTTTGGAATTCTTGATAGGGAGAAACCCATGGGTTTTCGTAGTCCAAACCAGTGACCAAACCAACAGAAACAAGACCATCACCAAAATGGTACATCCAACCACCACCGTAACCAATGCCGGTCAGTGGATACCCCATAGTATGAGAAACAGAGCCTTTTTTGAACTTCGAGTCTTGAACTTGCCAAACTTCCTTGATACCCAAACCGTACGTTTGTGGGTTCTTACCGTTTCTCAAATCGTACCTGGAAATTGCTTCTTTGGACAATGAGCCATGACAACCTTCAGCCAAAACGGTCATTCTAGCATGGAATTCCATACCTCTTTCAAAGTCTTCACCTGGTCCATCTTTCAAAATACCAGCGTCTCTAGTTGCCACACCCTTCACTGCTCCTTGCTGGTCGTAAACCAACTCAGAAACTGAAGTGGAAGGAAAGATTTCAACACCCATTTCTTCCGCCTCTTCTGCTAGCCATTTAGTCACCTCACTGAGTGAGACAATGTAGTTTTTACCTGCATTAACCATTTGAGGAGGCTCTGGTAAGGTGTAAACCCCTCCATCTTGTGTTAAGAATTTCATATGGTCCTCGGTGACTAAAGTACCGAGACCTTTAGGTAAAACATCTTCTTTGTTGAAAAGCTCTTTCAAAGCTCTAGGATCAATGACAGCACCAGAAACAGTATGTGCACCCATGTCTGCAGCCTTTTCCAGCAAAACCACCCGAATATCATCATCTAATTGCTTGAGTCTAATAGCAGTAGCTAAACCTGCAGGGCCTCCACCAACGATACAGACATCGCAGGTGTCCACAATTCTGGGTTCCAACTCAACCGAGTAGAACCTACGCAATCTAAAAAAACTGCCTGCTCTAAATGCTCTCAACATGGAAATATAATAAAAAACACTAGACTAGCCAATGATTCATCTTTTATTTCACTTAAACGTTTTTTTTTTGACTTGTCTTACGGATTATATAAAATCCCGAAACGGGAAAACTCCGGGGTTTTTTTTTCAATTTACAAATAAAGTTGAAGAACACCGTTGGATTTGCTCAGCATGTCTTTAGCCATTTCCCAGTCGTCGTCGCCGGCAAATCTGACCAGATCGCCGTCTTCGTCTTGGTATCTGAATTTGAACTGGGTTTCTGATGCGGCGACGCTCTGGACCCGCTTTTTAAGTAGTTGGTACACTTCTCCGTAGTTCAACTGGGAACCGACGTTGAGATCGAGAGGCGGGATGTTGGGGTCTTTGAACTTCAATTGAATGCAGGTCTTGTCCAATAGCCCCAGTGACGACGTCGGTGTTGTCGAACCGCTGTTGTAATTGGAATATGACTGTTGCTGATGCTTGGATATGGTCATATTGGACAGACTATTCAACACGAAATGATGGTCTTCCATCCCAATGGACGTGCTGGATGATCTGTATTTGAGATTGGTGCCAAGTGAAGAGGCGGACGCAACTGAAACAGACCGATTCTTTGGCAAAGGATTGGTTTCAGGCAAGGGTGGGTATGAACCCATACCGGCGCTGAAGCTGGATGTGGACGCGGTTCTCAATCTACCAGCAGAGCTTGAAGAGTTGCGGAAAGAAAGATACGATCCGGAACTGTGTCCCGAGCTTGGATAGAACTCATCCGGAGAACCTGCGGAGGACGTCGACGACCTTGGTATTGGCACGCTAGAACTCAACCTTTTGATAGCAACATCCCATTGCAGCAAATGCTCTTCGGACCTGAACTTCATAATGCATCCACCAGCATCTTTATTGCCTTGCCACTTCAGCGTGAGATAATGACCGGGCTGATTTCCAAAGGAAATTGACGAATCACTGACCGTGGACTTGGTGATCTTGCTTGTATGAACCATACCACTCATAACAAGTTGCAGCGGTCCGTTCGACCCACTATTGGTTGTTTTCCTAGTCAATAATTTGCTTCGTGATGACAGTTCTTTGAAGAAATAGATTTCCTTCTCAAACAGATAACAATGGACCTCCTTTTCGTTGGAGTAACCGTCCGGCAAAATCTCCCTGATTGCAACAACATTGAAGTACAACAAATCCCCAACGTTACCAATGTTGTAACCTTTCCAATCCACCACATTTCTTTTGAGTTGATCGAAATATTTGATGTTGTCAGCTCTCCTTTGAGCCTCGTTAATGCCTCTAGCAACCTCCTTCGTGATAGCTTGTGCTTTTAATAATTCTTGATAATTGGACGTTTTAGAATCTGTTTCTTTGATTAACTGTTTTAATAATAATGGGTATTTTGTCAACCTTTGAATTGGTTTTATGAGATAGAAATTTTGTAGTTCGTATGGATCTTTAATCATTTTAGATCCCCTTGAAAGTCTATTAGCTTCCCTAAGAATGAATTCCATTGCCGCATTTTGATTCAAGGCCCATGCTTCATATATTTTGAACCCATCAACACCTGCATGGATAAACAGAGACCCAATTCTTTGATCAATAGCATTAGAGCTTACTTGTGACTCCAATCCGATTAAAAATCGCCTTTGAAAATCGATAATATCCAAAAGATTTGGGAAAAGCAGATTCACATTTTCACTCGTGAAAAGTTCAGAGTCCAACAGATCTTGACGATACTCTAACAGGGTTTCCAAATCTTGCACGAATTTTCTTTCAGTTTCAACAAGCTCCTTGACAACTCTAGATCGGGAATCATTTATCATTAAGTGATCTCTAGTTGGTGAAATGTCAAAAGACGGGTCTAGATTGAGAACAAATTCAACACATTTGATAACTCGTTTCAAATGGTTGGAATCATTTGAAAATGGCATAGTAACAGGAAAAAGTTCGTCATCTCTGATATTCAAATGTTGCTTGCATGCTAGTAAAAATTTGTAAATGGACATTTTGCAGATCTTCATGTCATCAGAAGTGACAACTTCCAAATGATCCTTTTCATCATTGGAAACTGCGTTGAAAATCAGACAAAATGGCGCGCCAAGCTTGAACAAGTTAGAAACAGAGGTGACCGGATCATGATAGACGTCTCTAGGTAAAATACCCGTTGAGAACGTTTTCAAAGCCGAGCTCCAATGATGTCCACTGTTTTCAAATTCTAATAATGATTCTGCAATGAAAGAGGCTGATTCAATGATGTATTTCTGCTCTAAATGGGCGTCTTCAGAATGTGCATGTGCCAGCTCAATGAATGGCATCATATGTGGAATTCTGGTGAGTCTAGTCATCAAGTTGAGACACACGTAATACAACGATTCTTCATGCACAGGCATTCTGTTGGTGAGAATGGACGCGTTTGACGCCACTCTTTTCGGCGTGGAGGCTGGTCTCTGTTGTGGAATGAAGTTTGACATTTAAAACAGCGCGTTTTCCTGCTCCGAGTCTCAAATTATCCAATAACGTGAAAAAGTGCTAGGTAGACTCAGCTTAATGCGAATTTGGGAATTTTTTTCCACAAATATCATCATCTCCTTGCTGGCAAGATGGTCACGTGACCCACTCATTAGAGCTCTATTTCAATATATATAACACGGTTATTTAGTTACACGCCCTTCTTATTTTTGAGGAACTTTCTAGCGGTGAAGGCGACTCTGTCCAAAATAGCCCCAACGGAAAGAACACCGGCAACGGCAGAAAGAAAGGATAAGAGGAAGCCACCGAAAGATTTCATGTAGACTTCTCTGTTGATGATTTTGAGAGGAGAGATGTCGAAGTAGAAGAAGACACCGGCTAAACCTCCTCTGGAATGGATGGTGTTAGGATGGTCTTCATCTCTTCCGCCCATGAACGGTCTTTGATGTTTTGTAGCAGAGAATTCGTTGGTCTCGATGGCTTGCTGGTCGATGTACTCGAATCTGGTGTTGACCACCTTCAAAAAGTACGACATGACGGTCCACTTGTCCTCACTCATGTTACTGGTGTTGTCCAAAGTGTGGGAGGTTCTGTGATCGTGCGAGTCATTTTCGAACTTGCTTGCCAGCTCGTGAGAGTCTTCTCCAAAGGAAAGATGATGGATGGTGTGTGCGAAATCAAACTTATTCTCTTCTCTATTAAACAAACTCAAATCGTGGATGTGTCTCTGGTTATGGGTCATTGGAATACCTGGAGCAAAATGGATGTTACCCCCGATTCTGTTGATCTTAGTCGATCCTTGAACTCTACAGCCTTCATCTAACCTCGAGTTTATGGTGTGGACGTAGCCTTCTTCTTCACATTGAGAGATGTCATGGCCATCTTCGAATTTCCACGCAACACGCGAGTACGCTTCTCTCACACTGGCACAGGAATTACAACAGATCTTCTCATTGTCTGGTAATTCGTCATTTTGGTCTTGAGAAATGGCACCATGACAAGAGCCACAAAACCCATCTTGTTGAGCACCCACAAAGTTGGCGTTACTTCCGATATGCAATTGTTCACCATCAGAAATCACATTGCCAGCGAGGTCCAATCTGATCTTGTTCACACCTTGTTGTAGAACATCCAATTGGATGTCACCGGTCAAGTCCATCACATCCATGTAGATCAAATCACAAGGAATATGGTGGAATGTAATGTCCATGTTGATTTCCAGTGGCTCAGAACTTCTGTCAACAACCAATTCTGGTCTAAGAACTACTGTATTGTATTGGCCCCATTCAAACCACAAAAGAAGCGTTACAACGACCCCACAAAGCAACGTAATCAACCCCCCCATTGAGGTGCGGATCCTCTTGTCCTCAGCCGTCTTAGGGAACGCGTCAAAGCCTAGAAGGTTGGAGTTCATTGAAGAATGAGGTGCCATTACATACTAAAAAATACTCAAGTTAACGATTTTTCAAGATATAGAAAAAGGATTATTAAAAGGTGTTCAATGAAGAGGATTTTGTTGGTTTTGTTGGTTTTCCATCATACAAGTGTGTCAAAGCACGGAAGATCAAATTTCATTCAAAAATGAGGCGCCATTACATACTAAAAAATACTCGAGTTAACGATTTTTCAAGATATACAGTAAAGATTATAAAAACGGTGTTTAACGAGGTGGATTTTGCTGATTTTGCTGGTTTTGCATCATAGACGTCATTGTTTGAAACATGGCAGCCATGTCAACTGGCGGAGCATTGCCTCCCTGCTGTTGTTGTTGCATCATTTGGGTCATCATTTGCATCATTTGTGCTTGATTCATTGGTGGCATAGCTGATTGGCCTGGAACAGGTTGTGGTGGAGGGTAGTATGCGTTTG
The DNA here is from genome assembly GCA_030462855.1 of Saturnispora bothae. Classification (NCBI taxonomy): domain Eukaryota; kingdom Fungi; phylum Ascomycota; class Pichiomycetes; order Pichiales; family Pichiaceae; genus Saturnispora; species Saturnispora bothae. The sequence goes on along the minus strand of JAKVQQ010000005.1, from coordinate 256,195 downwards.
GCATTGGCGGAGCACCCATTGGAGGCATTGGGGCACCGTAAGGTGGTTGAGGAGAATTTTGATAGTATTGCTGTGGAGGCATTGGAGCAGCAGCAGCAGGCTGATGATGTTGATGATGAGAAGGAGCGTCCTGCTGGTAATGACGTTGGTATCTACCATCTTGGTCAGACTTTGGACCGTTTGGATTCCCGTTAGTTGGCATTTTTCTTGAAATGCTTTTTGATGAAACACCAGAGCCTACCTCGATGTCGGGCTCTTCAATGAACAAACCAGATTGAATAGGCAAATCAGGAACTGAGCCACCCCATTGGGCAGTTGTGATCCACTTCTTGTCCGCTTCAGTGAGTCTGTGAATAGGAATGGTGGAAATACCAGTTTGGTAGTTACAACAATCTCTAGGACCGTAACCAACCCCCCATCTGGCTCTCAAACCGCTTGAGTGGTTGTTACCAAGTGCTTGGATGACTTGTTCAGCTTCTGCTCTAGAATACACCTTCACAAAGGCGTGCTTTCTTTCCGAGTTCAAAATAATGCTTTGCACCTCGGCATATGGTCTTAAAGTGTCACTCAATTCACGTTGGCCCATATTTCCTGGAACACCACCAATGAAAATGGTTCTGGAAAGAACACCGATCGAGCCATTAGGGATTTCATGATCCACATAAGGTCTCTTAGGTCTGAAATGTGGATTTGAAGGAACATTCTGCTCTCCTTCAACAATGGTTGGTTTAGGAGGACCATTACGCTGAGGGGACCTATCTCTATTGTTTCTGTACTCATCTCTCCTTCTATCTTGTCTTTCAGGTCTACTGGTGGCAACATTAGTAGCTTGGTGAGATTGAGGGGTTGTGTTTTTATTCATGGTTTGTAACAACTGGAAAATGGCATTAGGATTGGACTCAGTGGTGGTGGCAGTGGCAGTAGCATTGGTGCTTGGAACCGTTGCAGCAACCGGAGTTGGTGATTTTTTAGAAGCCAAAGAGGCCAATGCATTCAAGACAGAATTACTAACAGGCTTAGCCGTTGTAGATGGAGGAGAACCCGGTGGAGTATGTGATTTAAAATGCTTGTTTTTGATAGCCTTGAGTATTGACTTGTCAAAGGTGTTACATTGATCCCAAATGTCAATTAGTTTACCGATTTTATCCTTAACATCATCGTTGGCACTGGCTAAGGCCTCGTTCACGAGCGCCTCGATCTCATTTTGAACAGTTTTAACAGTTTCGGATGCTTGGTTCGTGTCTATAAGCGCTCTCACTATCGCGTCGACGACGTAGAGAACGCCCAGCTTGTTGGACGATACGGTGGACTTACAGGCGTTAATAAGGATTTCGGTGAATTCCGCGCTCGACTCGACATTTGTTAAAAAGAGGTCCTTTAGGGCTTTAATACGCGACCCCGACACTCCTGGCGCTTTGACTGTATTGATTTCTCCTAGAATACGTTTAAAATCTTCCATTTTATTACAGGTAGCTAAGAAACAAGTGTTTGTTGGGGGGAGAGGATGAAAATTTTACTAGGCCTAAGAAATTTAGTGGGGGAAACATTTTTTATCTGCATTGATACCGGGACATTGTGCAATTATGGGTGCAGAGAGCGGTTTCGAAGGGTTGGAACGCGTTGCTAGCGATAGCGGGCCGTTCAGAGACCAGTATATGAAAAGAAGGGGGTTGATAGCTGGCTGCGAGCCCCAGAAATCGCCACTTTTACTACCAAGATTAGACTCTGGTGCGAATCCTGCGTTGGAAACGGCTCGTCCTGCGGAGAAAAACAGGCGTAGCAATCTTGAGCGGAGTGTGATTGGCACCATCGAGTCGATTGTCTTTTCAATGGACAATATCACCACTCTCCAGGCGTTTTTTCCTCAACTGTTGGACTACAAGCCATTGAAGCCTCTCAATTTTGCTGTGCGACAGGTGAATAAGCTGTATCTGCTCTATCTCGGTCTGCAACTGCGTAAATGCGTTAGTAAACACATGAGAATCAACCATTACACACACTTGATCCAGAGAGAACACCTGATGCTGGCTAATTACAACGAGGAAATACGTGGCCAGATGCAAACACAGCTCAGCACATGGATCAAACAGCTCCGCTCACAGGCATGGCAATGCAAAGTCGACATCTCCGCGTATGCTACAGAATTTATTCTCAATATGGGTCTCGTTCTGAAAAAAACGGGAAAAACGATGAAGCTTCTTGGATTCCTAAGTTACTTTCTCGGATTACTGAGTTCAAGAAACGAGGCGTACGAAGAAGACGAGAACCTTGTGCTAGCAACTCTTGCGGCCAGGTACGGCTGAGACCTTGCGTGTTACGTGATAGAAAGCTAGTGTGTGCGGCGCATTTCCGGCCCCGTTCCTGTGCCTACACGAAAAATGTCGTCATAGCTACCGCCCCACTCATTGTCAAAAAGCACGTTATTCTTTTATGCCCGAAATGTCCATTTATTGTTTAAAATAAACACACGGTTTCTCCGAAATCACACGGTTTTTCCGATGACGATTATTTTTCTTTTTCGCACTTGTTGGCGCTGGATTTTTCATTTCACCTTCTGTTCTCCACATTTATCAAAATGATACCAGCTCAAGCTTGTGACAGTTGTCGTAAGAGAAAACTCAAATGTTCCAAGGAGGAGCCCAAGTGTGGAAAATGTACACAGCATAATTGGGATTGTGTCTACTCTCCCAAAGCCGTCAGGTCCCCGCTTACGAGAGCTTATTTAACTGAAGTGGAGGAGAAGCTGGCAAGATTGGAAGCGCTAATCAACAAGGTGGCGCCCGAGAAATCGATCGATGATCTGCTCTATGAACATGCCATTCCTAGTGAACCTTCAAACCTGCCATTGCATGAACACACCAACGCTGACGAAGCCCCTAAGCTCCCAGACCAGTACTTATCTAATCAGAAACATGGGAAAGTTGTGTTTGACTGGACCGAGGATGGCGATGGCGATCCATCGCTTGAGGGAATGGGTGCACATACGGGGTCTAACACCGGTTTTCTCGGACCGGGATCTTCGTCCACCGTTCTACGTCTAATCAAGGGCGATGAACTAAACGTGAATAACAACTCGAAACTGATGGACGACCAATCGAACTTCAACGTGAAGTTCCTAGACGAAAGCAAGGTTCAATCAAGATTCATAGACTCCTACTTTTCCTACTATCATACGTCATATCCATTAGTCAACAAACCACGGTTTTACGCCAATTTAACAAAGGGTCCACTCTACTACGCAATTCTATCTCTCGGGTGTTGGTCCATCTATGGAGAAAGCACAAATTACGATCTTTACTACTACTCAAAGGCCAAGGAACTGCTTTTGAAAAATGATTCAAACGTTTTCGAGTCCGGAAACATCGAACTGTTGACCGCCTTGGTGCTGCTGTCCAATTATGTGCAGAAAAGAAACAAGCCGAACACCGGATGGAACTATCTAGGTTTGGCAATCTCAATGGCAATATCCTTAGGCATCCACAAGGATCTCCAGTTGAAACCCAATGCATCACTTCAGGAAATCAGAGACTTCATCATTGACGCTGAAGTCAAGAGACGGGTCTGGTGGTGTTTGTACATGTTCGACTCAGGTGCCGCAATCACTTTTGGTAGACCTTCCCATTTACCTCCATATGAATCAATTGACCTCAAACTTCCTACTAATATTTCCGATGCCGAATGGGACAAGTTATTGGATGATGAAACCTTCCTCAGACAGTATTCAGAAACCGGAATCATTGTGGCCAGTAAAGGCCCAACCATTTATTCAGCAATGATTGCTCAAATCAAATTGACAATCTTAACAGACTCATTCTGCTCAAGAATCATTTCAAAATTTCCTCCAACCCTAGTCGAATGTTGGGATCTAAACAAACAGTTGGATGAATACAAACTGGAATTACCAGCTTTCTTCCATCAAGAAACCGACGAAAGAGCATATTTCAATGATGGTAAAGTTCCAGATTGGTTCACACTGGCCAAGTGCAGATTACATTGGAGATTAAAGAATTTACAAATTCTAATCTTCAGACCATTCATTTGGCAAAAGATTGTTCTAATTTCTAAGGGTATTTTCACCTCCAATGCATCTGATGATGAAAAGAAAGCTACACTGAGTGAAAAATCCAAGAATGCTAGAAGATACTGTTTACAAGCAGCTAGTGACACCATCAAATCTATTTTGGACTATTTACAAATTAATCCAAAACAATCCAAATCTGCCTTGGGAGTTTGGTATACCACATACTTCCTTTTCCAAGCTTTGCTTATCCCCCTAGCTTGTCTGTGTTCTAACTCTTCATCTAAACATGCTGCTGATTGGTGGAATGACATTGTCAAGGGTAAAAAGTCCTTGATGATCCTGTCAAAGGGCAATCCAACTTGTTTAAGATTGATTAAAATGGTGGATGCAATTTTGTCGAGACATGATGCAGTTCTCAATGAAGCTGATTTCCAAATGTCTTTCTTCAACTATCCTGCCGATAGCCCACTATTAACTAAAAAGAGACCAAGTTCCAGTGGTCTTGCTAACTTGAACAGAATAAACAGCGGTTCCTCTTTAAAGAAACCACATTATGATTCACTATTCAGCAACAGTCGCTCCTCCTCTTCTCAAGATGTTAAGATGGAAGAAGGCTCACTGGGATCTGAATTATTAAACAAAACAGGATCATCTTCCTCAACTAGTGATTCAAGTATTGACCCATTTTCAGTTTCCAATATTGACGATTTCACCGGTGCATTAGAATCATTAACTTCTAAACAACCGCCACTGATGAGTATGAGTGACTCTAATATATCTTCAATGATGAATGATTTGGACAATTTCAAAATTAAGTCTCAAGTTAATTCATCGGTTGGGTTACAAAAATTGAACGTGGCATCCCCACTGAACATTCCCGATGGTATTGATTCACCATTTGCCTTGAGTCAAGTTGGATCACCGGCTATGAACCCCGGCACCCCACTGAACACCACAACGATGGCACCACCAACCAGTACTAATGGAGAAGCATTGAGTGATATTTATTCTTTGATTTTTGACGAATTTACAGATCCAATGGCCTTTAATACCAACTCCTCCTCAACTTAGACTTGTCTTTTGTTGGAGCACTTCTTTGCTTTAGAATTATGTTCTTTTTTATTGCTTTTCGTTTGGACACTTTTTTCTTATCTTTTACAATTTATTTATCTATTAAATATCTTCGTTTTAATTTCAGATTATAAATGGTATAGGGAGGAGCAATTTCAAGGAGTTGGTCTTTGTAACGCAATGTTGTTACCATTTCCAACATCATCTCTATCTAAATCTTTCTTTGTAGAATCATTCTGCCCATGTGGCTCACTTCGAGACGTTGTTTGTTCTTCTTGTTGTGGTATATTTTTCAAGTTTTGCGAAGAAGAGGCGGTTGATAACATACCGCCATGGGGCCCGTATAAGGAAAAAGAGCTCATGTTGGATCTTAGAGAAGGTGGAGCTGCTGCTGAATAGAAGGATTCTGTGTCTGATTCCTCATCAATGTCCATTTTTTGTGGCTCTCTTGATTGCGAACTGCATGTTTGACCAACAACAGTTTCATGGGCCGAAGCAGACCAAATCGACTCCCACGCAGACTTCATCCACTTGATAGGACCGCCATTGGTGACATCCAAGGTGTTGATCACTTCTTGCGGATCGATTAGCTTGATGATCAATGTGGACATGTTCAAGTCCAAAGCCTCAACCGATTTCAGTTCGTCTCCTTCGCCTAGGGTGACTCTTTCGATCGGCTTGAAGAAATAGAAATGGTAATTGTTGTATTCTGGGATGGAGTTGAGAATGTATTCTCTCACACGGTGTAGCTTATCGCTTGGTTTAAACTCATTTTTCACCGTCGAGCCATCGAGCAATTTTAGCTGTATGATACATTTGGTGGGCCTTTGTTTAGCAACAACTTTAGGTTTTCTCTTCATTTCTTCCTTAATCAACTTAGAAATTGCTGTTTTTTTCTTAACCACTGGAGTTGACGTTGATGGTTGTTTAACCGACACGTTAGTTGCTTCCAAATCTGCTCTCTCCGCTTGCTGAGCACTCGTCACTGGTCCTCCGAATTTAGCCTTCACTTCGGATATAATGGTGTCGACTTCGTTAGAGGTCAAATCTGACCGGATGAGTGCAAGCAAAACACCGGAATAAACTATGACAACACCGTTTCCCGAGATTTCGTCTAGATTCTTCACAAAAAGCCTCAAGTTGGCGTAATCCTGCGATTTCGATGCGATTTTCAGCCAGATAACCTTTTGGTCCACAAAATCGCGCGTTCCAGCCCCCGAAAACCGGGACTCGAACCACTGGTCCCCGTCACCGTTGTCAATGAGCACTAACAAAGGCTTGGAAAGCTCTAACGACAATGTGATCGCGCCTTTAGCGTCTTTCAGAAATTCCATTTGTTTCCCTAATAAGAAACAAGAGAGATGCTACACGCAAAAAGAGATTACTTACGTAACGGGGCTGGATGGGCAATTATTAATTATAAAGCGGATAAATCGGCATTTCTGCGTTCAATAGCCCTCGTCTGTGTCTTCTCAGCACGTGTTTCTATACATTGCGCCTTTTCGGGGGCTCTTTAGCTAGTCGCCCCCCCGATAGCATCTGAGTTTCATTTTCTTTGCTCAGCACATTGTTTTTTCTTTGGGTATTTGATATATCTTGAGAGTTTGATGCGGACTTTGCATGCAGGAGACAAAACCAGCTTGAGAAATTGCGTCTTTGATCCACAAAAGACCCTCTTCCGGATGAGCCAACGTGCGAATCCATGCGAGCCATAATGATAGATCGTCGATTTCCATGAGTTTCTGCTTGATTTGTGCAACGAATGGGGGTCCAAAAGCTTGTGCAAACTCAGAAACTGTGTTGCACGCATAGTAGTTTCTTGGATGTGCTTTGGTGGACTTGCAAATGACTTCAACAACGCGTTCGATTAGCTGAGTCTTGGTTAATTTCGATAAGTCAGCCATCACTATGAGCGGACGCTGACCACACGCATCTGATGTTTGCAATGGTCCAAGATCACACGCATCTGGTGATTGGTTTTCAACCTTTTCAAGCACAACCTTTGTTGTTGACACAAAGTGACGCCAGAGAACACTCGATTTGTTCACTTTCGCGTTGTTGCACATCAATATCGAGCCTAAAACCCACCAATGTTTGCATACATCGGGCACCGAGGGCATATGGTTGTATATGGTGGTGTCATTAGGGGTCAACAGCATGTTTGAAACACAAGCTAGGTATGCATCATCACATTTCTCCACAATAAGAGAGGCAATCCCCACTAAAAAATAGGCAGTGCCATCTTCTACAGCCCATCTGAACGGGCTCTTAGCATCCAGCTCAATATGCTGCTTCACCGGCGTCACATCCTCAAATAGACGATCCATGGATTAACTATCAGATTGGCAATATTACGTAAGCGGTTGAAAAAAATTGATACAGAAATATCTGTCGCAAATTATATATTTCACGTTCAAAATTTTTCACGCTGAATTCAGTCACCGTCGCAGTGGAATCAAACCTCTCTTCTTTATCGACTTTTTTTCACAGATGGAAAACACTAGTAGAAGAGATACTCTTGTTGCTATTGAGAAGAAGTACCAAGATCTTTGGAAGGAGGAAAAACCTAACGAGGTCGATGCTCCTACTAATGAAGAAATCGCATACGGTACTGATTTAGAAGATATGCACTTAGCATTCCCTAAATTCATGGGATCAATGGCTTACCCATACATGAACGGTGTTCTTCACGCTGGTCACGCTTTCACCTACTCCAAGGTTGAATTTGCTACTCTTTTCGAAAGATTAAGAGGTAAGAGAGCCCTTTACCCATTAGGTTTCCATTGTACTGGTATGCCAATCTTGGCTTCTGCTGATAAGCTGAAGAGAGAAATTGAGATGTTTGGTGAAGACTTCTCTGGCGCTCCAAAGCAAGACGAAGCTGCTGCAGAAGAAAAGGAACCTGAAGTCAAGAAGGAAGCCAAGGTTGATCCAACCAAGTTCAAGGCTAAGAAATCAAAGGTTGCTCAAAAGACCGGTAGAGCTAAGTACCAATTTGAAATTATGATTCAATTAGGTATCCCATTAGAAGATATCAAGACTTTTGCTGATCCTTACCACTGGTTGGAGTTTTTCCCTCCTTTAGTTAAGAGCCACATTGAAGCTGTCGGTGGTTCCGTTGATTGGAGAAGATCCATGATCACCACTGACATGAACCCTTACTATGACGCCTTTGTTCGTTGGCAAATGAACAGATTAAGAGAAGTCGGTAAGATTAAGTTTGGTAAGAGATTCACCATCTACTCCATTAAAGATGGTCAACCATGTATGGATCACGATAGACAATCTGGTGAAGGTGTTTTACCTCAAGAATACACTGGTATTAAAATCGAAGTCACTGAATTCAATAAGGCAGCTTTAGATGACTTCAAGTCTCAATACTTCGATTTAGAAGGTAAGAAGGTGTTCCTTGTTGCCGCCACTTTAAGACCAGAAACTATGTACGGTCAAACTTGTTGTTTTGTTTCTCCAAAGATCAACTATGGTGTCTTTGATAACGGTAACGGTGAATACTTCATTTGTACCGAAAGAGCGTACAAGAACATGTCATACCAAGAATTGACTCCAAAGAGAGGTGATTTTACTTCTGTTGCTACTATCAATGGTGCTTCCTTAGTTGGTTCCAAGATTCATGCACCATTGGCTGTTCACGAAACCTTAAGAGTTTTACCAATGGAAACCATCTTAGAAACTAAGGGTACTGGTGTTGTTACTTGTGTTCCATCTGATTCTCCTGATGATTTTGTTACCACTAGAGATTTATTCAACAAGCCAGAATACTACAACATTGAAAAGGAATGGGTCATTGAAGAACCGGTTGCTATTGTCAAGACTGAAAAGTATGGTGACAAGTGTGCGGAATTCATTGTTAAAGATTTGAAGATCAATTCTCCAAAAGACTCTGTTCAATTAGCCGCTGCCAAGGAACTTGCTTACAAGGAAGGGTTCTACAATGGTACCATGATCATTGGTGACTACAAGGGTGAATCCGTTGAAGTTGCTAAGCCAAAGGTTAAGAAGGATTTAGTTGCCGCTGGTAAAGCCATCGTTTATAACGAACCTGAATCTGTTGTCATGTCCAGATCTGGTGATTCTTGTATTGTTTCTCTTGAAGATCAATGGTACTTGGATTACGGTGAAGAAAACTGGAAGAACCAAGCTTTGGAATGTCTTCAACAAATGCAATGTTTCCACCCGGAAACTAAGAATGCATTCGAAGGTGTTCTTGACTGGTTAAAGAACTGGGCTTTGTCCAGAACTTACGGTCTGGGTACCAAGATTCCATGGGATGAAAAGTACTTAGTTGAATCTCTTTCCGATTCTACTGTTTACCAATCTTTCTACACCATTAGCCACTTGTTGCACTCTGACTTCAATGGTCAAGAAGTTGGTCCATTAGGTATCAAGTCCGAAGATATGACTGATGAAGTCTTTGATTACATTTTCTGTAGAGCTGAATCTACTGAAGGTTTGCCAATTGAAGAATCCAAGTTGAAGTTAATGAGAAGAGAATTTGAATACTTCTACCCAATGGAAGAATCCATTTCTGGTAAGGATTTAATTCCAAACCATTTGACTTTCTACATCTATTGTCATACTGCCTTGTTCTCTAAGAAGTTCTGGCCAAAGGGTATCAGATGTAATGGTCACTTGTTATTGAACAACGCCAAGATGTCCAAGTCTACCGGTAACTTCAGAACTTTGATCCAATTAGTTGAAAAGTTTGGTGCCGATGCTACTAGAATTGCCTTTGCTGATTCCGGTGACTCTGTTGAAGACGCCAACTTTGATGAAACCAACGCCAACGCTGCCATTTTAAGATTGTACAACTTGAAGGAATGGTTTGATGAAATGGTCAAGTCAACTGAATTAAGAGAAGGTGAATACAACTTCTTTGATAAGGCCTTTGATAACGAAATGAACACCTTGATCAATGAAGCTTACAAGAACTACGATGGTACTTACTACAAGGCTGCTTTGAAGTCTGCTTTGTTCGATTACCAATACGCAAGAGATTTCTATAGAGATGTTACCACTTCCACCGGTGTTGGTATGCACAAGGATCTGATCATGAAGTTCATTGAAACTCAAGTTATCATCATTTCTCCATTCACTCCTCACTTCTCTGATTTCGTCATTAGAGAAATTTTAGGTAAGGGTCCAATTCACAAGGCTCAATGGCCAAAGGTCCCAGAAACCTCTGTTGAATTGAACGCTGCCGTTACTTATGTTAGAGAATTACAAAGAAATATTAGAGAATCCGAAGGTCAAGCTTTGAAGAAGAAGAAGGGTGGTAAGGCAACTGACTTGGACAAGGATGCTGCATCTAAGTTGATTGTCTACGTTTCCCAGTCCTTCCCAGAATGGCAACAAAAGTTCGTTGATGTCTGTAAGCAATTGCACGAAGCTGGTAAGTTGAATGACAATGCTGAATTGAAGAACCATATTGACGGTAAGGAAATGAAGAGAGCCATGCCTTTCATCAGTGAAATCAAGAAGCAACTTGTTATTGAAGGCCCAGAAAAGGTTTTCAACAGACAATTAGTCTTTGACGAACTGGATGTTGTTAAGTTATCCATCGATGTCTTGAAGAAGGCTCCAGCCTCTTGTAATGTCACTGAGGTTGAAATTGTTACTTTTGAATCCGGTGAAACTACTGGTGAAAACTTAGCTGGTGAAAAGGTGGAAATTCCACAAAAGGTTAAGTCCATTGAAAACGCTGTTCCAGGTCAACCTGCTGTTTTGATCAAGAACCTTTAGTTTTTTCTTAGCTACTTTCTGATAAATATATAGTATAAATTAGGGGAGAACCCCCGCTGAATTTGATATACTGCGTTATCTCACACTGAGTCAATTTGAATTTGCGAGGAATTTTTAAACACTGTAGAGAGAGTCTGATCATTTTGTTTGCCTTCTTTTTCTACTCGTTCTGAGTATTTAAACAAAAACATCTCATGTCTTTCAATCCTGAGATATTACCATATTACCATCCACGTCATAACCGTCGTGTTTGTTTGATCACCGGTGGAAATTCGGGTATTGGTTATCACACAGTTCTCAATCTTTACTTGCACGGGTTTGTGGTGTACATCGCCGGTAGAGATTCACATAGAGTAGATAAAGCAGTGTCACATTTGAAAAAGGACGCAAAGGCTCAACGAGAAAAGTACACTGCTTTACAACTGGAACATAGACATTTAGGTGAATTACACACATTGAAGTTAGATTTGTTAGATCTATCGACTGTTGATCAGTGTGTGGTTCAATTCAAGTCTAGAGAGAAGTCATTGAACGTTCTCATTTTGAATGCTGGTATTATGGCTGTTCCATATGAACAATCTAAGGATGGATTTGAAGTTCAAATGCAAACCAGTTACATTTCGCATTTCTTGTTAACCGATAGATTAATGCCGATGTTGGAATTGCCAAATGTCAAGGACCCTAGAATTGTTTTCCTCTCATCAATTGGCCACTGGTTTACTCCATTCAGATTCAGCATGGATTATCAATTTGATTATTGGCCTAACTTATTCTGGACTTTGCTTAGATATGGAATGGCTAAATGCGTTGGTATTCAATTTATGCGCTCGCTAGCTAAGACTCATCCACTTGTTTTGAGCGTCTCTGTTCACCCAGGTATCATTCTGAACACAAACTTATTTGCACACTTAACCAAATGGCCAATCATTGGGTCGTTGTTCTTGATTACGTTTAAAATCTTGCAATATTTCATAGGTGTTTCAGCCGAAGAGGGCTCCTATTCGACCTTAAAAGCGGCTGCTAGCGATGATATGGATCTCTCTAGAGACAATGGGAAGTTTTACTTCACTTTTGGTGTTGAAACCACACCAAGCCATATCGCTCGTGATCCAGAACACGCTGCTCAGAACTGGGCATGGACTGTTGAAAAACTCGCTGAAAGAGGATATACAATCACCAATCTTTAATTCACTTCGACTTCATACATATTGATTGATATTTTCGTAATTGTACACATGGACATGCTGAGCGCATCCATTTTGGGCGAATCTATTTTTTTCTTGGCAAAACTTCGCTGTAGCTTGCTATTTTCGGACACAAATAGGTATTTTCATAATATCTATGCCTTTCAACGGTTTTTGTGCACAGCCGAATGTGGAAAATGCCTATGATTGAATTCAATCGAGATTTGACATCCCCAGATATCAAGCTTTTTCAAAGTTAAAACCTGAGTGTTCGTACTGCGATGGTGATGTAGTTGGCACCCCGCTACACGGCAGCAGCTGAAAAATTTTCCTATGGCAAAAGTAGCAGAAAGCCTCGCAAAGGCATTAAGATATGAGTTATTTGATTGCAATGTGGGGTCGCATGCAAAGATGATGATTTCGGAGCTGTCTAAATGAGTAGAGAATGTTCTTAGCTTTATTTAGACACCAAATAAGCCATGTTTGAAATGCTTGGATTGTGCTTTTTTGCTCATGAGATTAGTTCATGTCATATCAGTATTTAGCTAGCAGATAATCCACCATTTTCTGCATTCAGTTCACCCTTTTGCTCTTTCAACAATAATGTCTGTTTTCAAAAAGAACATCAAGGACGCTATCGTAACGTCATACAGTACCAGTTCGAGTAGCGGAGATGAAAAGAAGTCTGATCTGAATGCTAAGCAAACAGAGCTTTATGATATGGAGTCACAACAAGAAGGTGAAGTTAGAGAAACTGAGATCAAGAGAGGTCTCAAATCTAGACACGTTTCCATGATTGCTCTTGGTGGTACAATTGGTACTGGTTTGTTCATTGGTACGTCTGCACCATTGATGCTATCAGGACCTGTTAACACTTTGATTGCATACTTGTTTTTTGGTGTCATGGCATATTCAGTCACCCAATCATTGGGTGAAATGGCTACGCACACTCCAGTTGCTGGTTCTTTCTGCTGTTTCAACACTATGTACATTTCTAAATCAGTTGGTTTTGCTACCAATTGGTGTTACTGGTTTTCATGGGCAATCACCTTTGCCATTGAGTTGTTTGCGGTTGCCCAAGTCATTGAATACTGGACTGATGCAGTTCCTGCTTGGGCGTGGATTCTCATCTTTTTTGTGCTTTTAACTGCAGCTAATTTTGTTCCTGTTCACGTTTATGGTGAACTTGAATTTTGGATTACTCTAATCAAAGTTCTTGCCATTGTTGGTTTCCTTATCTATGCTCTTTGTATGGTCTGCGGTGCTGGTAAAACTGGTCCAGTTGGTTTCCGTTATTGGAGACATCCTGGTCCTTGGGGTTCTGGTGCTGGTTTGGTCAGTAATAAAAATACTGATAGGTTTTTAGGTTGGGTTTCATCTTTGATCAATGCAGCTTTTACTTATCAAGGTGTTGAATTAACCGGTATTTCTGCTGGTGAATCTGCCAACCCAAGAAAGTCTGTTCCAAAAGCTATCAACAAGGTTGTTTTTAGAATCCTTCTTTTCTACATTTTGACCTTGTTCTTCATCGGTTTGCTTGTCCCATTCAACGACCCAGCTTTATCTGATTCCACCAATTTCATTTCCTCCTCACCATTCTTGATTGCCATTAATAACTCAGGTACCAAGGTTTTACCAGACATTTTCAACGCTGTTATGCTCTGTACCATCATTTCTGCTGGTAACTCTAACGTCTACATTGGATCCAGAATTTTATACTCCATGGCCGGTGAAACTGCACCATCATGCTTCAAGTGGACTACGAGATACGGTGTTCCATACGTTGGTGTCATTTTCACCGCTATTTTTGGTGTTTTAGCATTTTTAAACGTTTCCAACGATGGTTCCACCGTTTTTGCCTGGCTTTTGAACATTGCAGCACTAGCTGGATTAATTTCCTGGTGTTTCATCACTGCTGCACACTTGAGATTCATGCAAATCTTGAAGGATAGAAATATTTCAAGAGACACTTTACCATTCAAGGCCAACTTTGGGCCTGTTTTTGCTTGGATCACCGAGTTCTTCCTTGTTTTGATTGTTTTCATCCAAGGTTACTCAGTCTTCTTTGACTTCAATGCCTCAGGCTTTTTCACCAACTACGTCTCTTTGATTATGTGTGTCGTCTTTTGGCTTGTGGCTCAGCTTACGATTTACAGAAAGGAACCATGGTTGATTCCAACAGCTGATGTTGACATTGATACACAGGCAAACCTGTCAAGCGAAGACGCTTGGGAAGACGTGGAAGACCAGGAAGACAAATCCACTACATTCTTTGGCAAGATCATTGAAAACATCAAGGTTGTTTTCTAATCACCACTCTTTTTACTACTCTTTCGTATGCTTCTTTACTAATATATTTGTTTAATAAACGTGATAATTTCATAAATCAAGAAGATGTGCTAAATTTGATCACCCCAACACATATCAATCAATTTATCCATTCTGATGGTTTTTGTTCTCATTTTTACCAACCATGGATGAACGAGGATTTGTCTTGGAGAGGGTCTTTTTCTATTTTCCTTTGTCAAACAAACTTGAACAAAGTCCTTGAACCCCTTAGACCATTTGATTCCTTCTTCAGGTTCATCTTCAAGTCGTGGTTCGAAATCAATGATGATCATCAATAAATCCAAAGGCGAGATCTCTAAGCCGGTTAAACTTTCTCTGATGAAAGGAAATTCGCCCATGGCACCTTCTAAAATGGTCAAGCCGACTGACCAAACGTCACAGGAAATGGTGTAAGGTTCGTTTTTTATTCTTTCCGGAGCCATGTAGAAGGAGGTACCTGTATAGGTTGTAGCAAGAGAATTGACAACGTCACCACTGACGCCAAAGTCACATAACTTGACATTACCTAAATGGTCAAGAAGAATGTTCTGAGGTTTGATATCTCTATGCATCACCTTATTCTCGTTTAAATATGCTAAGCCGTGTAAAACACCATCGGATATTTTACTCAGCGGTTTTTCACCTAATCTTCCTCCTCTTTTCTGGAAATTGTGATAGATCGCGTCCAAGGATTTACCACCCATGTATTCCATGCAAATGTAAATTCGGGAATCTTCAAGGAACGTTCCGTAATACTCAACAATGTAGGGAGATTTGAATTTTTTGTTATAGTTCAGTTCTCTCACCATCTGTCTTTGGAACTGTTCACTCGGATCTGTAGTGATGATTTTAAGCGCAAAAATTCTATCATTTAGCGAGCATTTAGCAACAGAGCCACCATTTCCTTCGCCTAAAACATCCAACGTCTTGATAAGTCCATGCTTGTAAGCTTCGTGCCATTCTATTTCTGCTAATGGCTTGTTAAATCGCGAATCTTCGCTGTTCAGCTGAACCTTTTCGACGTCGTCAGCAAGATCGTTGATTGTGTTGGTGCTGATAGTTGTACTGGCACTTACTATGGTGTCTAGCAGTTTCGAAGTGGACGATATCTGATCGCTGTTCGAGGTATCTGTGGGGGTCAAGGAGGGCAGACTCAAACTCAACTTGGGAGGAGGGTTTCTCCTACGATTCGGCCTTTGTCGTAAAGGGGGTATCATGCTGGTATTGCTATTGGTAGCCATAATTTCAAAGGAGATTGATGAAATCGCCTTAGTCTCTATGGGCATTATTTTATTTTGTTCCTGTTTATAGCATCAAAACGGCTCAGCAATTATTTTTATCTTATTCATTTCAATGTCTATTAATTAAGTTAGCAAATGTCTATATACGTGAGAGTTTAAAAAGATGGAGGTATTTAAAGGGCCAAATTAGAGTACGATGTCCCAGAAACGTTCAAACAATGGTTTTGGTCCTTCATCTTCTTCGTCCCACACTTCATTGTCAAAGTCGCGGACTTGGAGGTCTAAGTCGACCGCAGAGGTTGGAATTAGCCAGTACTCTTTTCTGTAGTATGTGAGTTGTGCCACAATCCAGAAAACAACAACCATGATCAAAGAGACGTAGTTGGTGAAAAAGTCTGAGGCGTTGAAGTCAAAGAAGACTGAGTAACCTTGGATGAAAACAATCAAAACAAGGAAGAACTCGGTGATCCAAGCAAAAACAGGCCCAAAGTTGGCCTTGAATGGTAAAGTGTCTCTGGAAATATTCTTGTCCTTTAAGATTTGCATGAATCTCAAGTGTGCAGCAGTGATGAAACACCAGGAAATCATACCGGCCAAGGCAGAAATGTTCAAAAGCCAGGCAAAAACGGTAGTACCATCGTTGGAAACGTTCAAGAAGGCCAAAAGACCGAAAAGAGCGGTGAAAATGACACCAACGTATGGAACACCGTATCTCGTAGTCCACTTGAAGCATGATGGTGCAGTTTCACCGGCCATGGAGTATAAAATTCTGGATCCAATGTAGACGTTAGAGTTACCAGCAGAAATGATGGTACAGAGCATAACAGCGTTGAAAATGTCTGGTAAAACCTTGGTACCTGAGTTATTAATGGCAATCAAGAATGGTGAGGAGGAAATGAAATTGGTGGAATCAGATAAAGCTGGGTCGTTGAATGGGACAAGCAAACCGATGAAGAACAAAGTCAAAATGTAGAAAATGAGAATTCTGAAAATGACCTTGTTGATGGCCTTTGGAACAGACTTTCTTGGGTTGGCAGATTCACCAGCAGCAATACCGGTCAATTCGACACCCTGATAAGTGAAAGCAGCGTTAATTAAAGAGGAAACCCAACCTAGGAATCTATCGGTGTTAATGTTAGAAGGAACTAAACCAACACCGTTACCCCAAGGACCCGGGTTTCTCCAGTAGCGGAAACCAACTGGACCGGTTTTACCAGCACCACAGACCATACAAAGGGCATAGATGATAAAACCAACAATAGCAATGACCTTAACAAAAGCAATCCAGAACTCGACTTCACCATAGATCTCAACAGGGACGAAATTAGCTGCAGTTAAGATCACAAAAAAGATTATAATCCACGCCCAAGCAGGAACTGCATCAGTCCAGTATTCAATGACTTGGGCAACCGCAAACAACTCAATGGCAAAGGTGATTGCCCATGAAAACCAGTAACACCAATTGGTAGCAAAACCAACTGATTTAGAAATGTACATAGTGTTGAAACAGCAGAAAGAACCAGCAACTGGAGTGTGCGTAGCCATTTCACCCAATGATTGGGTGACTGAATATGCCATGACACCAAAAAACAAGTATGCAATCAAAGTGTTAACAGGACCGGCGTCCTTAAGCGGAGATGCAGTACCAATGAACAAACCGGTACCGATAGTACCACCTAATGCGATCATGGAAACATGTCTAGTTTTGAGGCCTCTCTTGACCTTTGTTTCCCTCACATCTCCAAGTTGAGTTTCCATGTCGTAGACATCAGAGTGGATTGGCTTGATATCTCCAGTCTTATCGGAATAATCATTGTCACTTTCAGTGTAGGTTGACGAATGGACAACCTTTTTTAGGAATGACATTTTTGTATGAGTTGACGGAGATTCCGATTCCAATTCTTGAACCGGCGGAAATGGGCCTTTTTATAACAACCTACTTGATCGGTCATTTAAGGAGATTTAGATAAGCGGTAAAATAGAAAATGCTCGGCAAGACTGGTGAGAAGGTGATGAGAGGAAGCGCTGAAAATGCTCAGATCGTGTCATACGTGGTATGGAACTATAACCAGCAATTGTGAGTGTGTCCACCACGCTTGCCAGCGCAGCATCTGTCCAATTGGGTTCACAATTTCACCAAACGCTGCAAACTCCAAATTTTCAATGCCTTGAATGCAAATTTTTCCGTTGCAAAAAGAAACGGCCCCCAGCCGCATTATTACTTGTCAAACTCTGCATGTGTACAAATCCAAGACTTTGCAGGATCTCACGCTGGAGAGGTGTAGATAGCTGCTAGCTTTCTGAGCATGCCATTAACTTGTCTTTCCGTCTTCTGCGTTGGTTACGACCTCTAACGGCAGGTGAAAACACCTAACGGCAGGAGATGGCGAAATGCCATGTGGGGCATCAAATTTTTAGCAAGCTCTACATGGAAAAAAAAAAAAAACGGAACAACAGTCATGGAACAATTTTGGATGCTAAAAAGGGGTGCGGCTCACGTGACTGCTTACGTAAGAGTTATTGCGTCACGTGACCGTCACGTGATGTGGTTTTATATTTTTCCGGCTCGTTTAGAAGAGATGGATCAACGCGTGAAGGTGTCTTGACTAGTTTAGGGACTCTCTTTTGGTGATTTTTTGCAGTTTCCATGGACATTGCGCGTCAGGTGTTTGTGAAGACCACACGAGGGTCGGATGTTTTGTTGTTGAGCTCTGTTTTGGAGTATTTTGACGCGCTGGAGGTGTATTTGAACTGTAACGTGTTGCAGGTTGACGAACGAGACTTTCTCATAGAATTCATATTGGATGCTCCGTCGGGAGGGGTGAGCTGGGGGGAGTTTCAGCAATTGGTGACCAAGCTTTTGGGCAGATCACTTTACGACGTTGTGTCTTCTACACACGACTACGAACCCACCATTGGGGCGACCAAGTTCAAAAGGCTACTCTCAGCGTCTAAAAGTGGTGAAAAGCTTGGATTGCTTAGACAACGCATTGAGCGGTTGGAGGATGTTGTGCAAACATCAAAGTCGGGCTCTGTCCGTGATTCACTTCTTGACTGCTACAGAATGCTGGAATGCGAGCGGAACACGAGCTTGGACCGTATCAAACGAAGCATTGAGAAACAAGATGTGATTATCGGGCAATTGAAGAGAAAGACCAAGCTTTCACGTTTCAATTGGGCTTGGGTTCGACAGGCGGTGGTGGTGTGCATTCTAGTGTTTATTCTGGGGTCTTTCATTGTGTTGTGAGGGAAGTAATATGGGGGAATAATGGAGTATGGAGAGATGCTATTGAAAGATACTATGAATAAAGGTACTAAAGGTGATATATAGAGATAAAAGCTCTATATCTAGACATTATGGAAAGATTCCATGGCGACAACGGTGTTTTAGTGAGTTGCTACGGAAATACAATGGTCTATAGAGAAATATTGTGGAGATTAAGGTACTAGAGAGAGTTACTATCGAAATTCAATGGCATATAGGAGGATCCTATTGAAGTTCAATGGCATATAGGAGGATCCTATTGAAGTTCAATGGCATATAGGAGGATCCTATTGAAGTTCAATGGCATATAGGAGGATCCTATTGAAGTTCAATGGCATATAGGAGGATCCTATTGAAGTTCAATGGCATATAGGAGGATCCTATTGAAGTTCAAAGACATAAAAAGGTGCTATAACCGGTTACTATGGAGACAAAGATGCTATAGAGCTGAATCATACCATGAAAAGAGAAAATACCATGGACATAAAGCGTGATATAGTGTGATACTATGGAGAATACCACAGACTTAAAGTGTGCTATAGACTGGAAATCCGCTTTCAACGGTGCTATATCCAAATCCTCGGCTTTCCAAGACCACATAGACAATACCCATCACCAGCTCTTCATCAACTTTTCATCTCCCCCCTCTCTCTCTCCAATCAAAGCTCCCATTGAGGTGGCAATTCCTCTACACACTCTTCGCAGAAACTGTGACCCTTCACATTGAGTTTGGGAGACCCATAGTCCGTCCTTACCGAACTTTCAACCATGTCTTCTGCATGAGGAATTCTTCCCTCCGTTGGCTTTCTATGGCCTTCATTGTGGCCCAAGTCCCGTCCCGGCTCCAACACATCACGGATCCGCTGTTTCAACTCCTTGGCCTGTGGAAATCCCCCGTCAACACGACGATCCCATACCGTCTTTCCGTTCACTGTCACTGTGAACGTTCCTGCGGTCCACGAAGGCCGCAAGGCCACGCTTTCAATCAGACCCTCTGTTTTGGTGAAGGTGGAAAGAATCTCCTGTTGGAGCCACGCTGATCTCAGCATCCATTGGCATTTCACACAGTAGCTGATTTCTATAGACATGTGAAGAATGTGCTTAGATGCTTGAAAAATTCACACAGGGACAGTCATCACTTATTCTTTATCAGAACCAATCTAAACCCTAATGGATATCACCTCTCATCCAGTGTACGGCCAATTGACGCGGTTCCTAGGCACTGCGAACGCACGAGAAAAGTTGCTACGACTTGTGCAGTACTATTTACGTTTCTTGAACGCGCGCGGTGCGTCTTTCAAGGCGCTACAGACCCAGATGTTGTTGGCGCGTAAGCCGTTGCGTGCGTTCAAGGGTTTGAACCATCTCCGAGCAGTGATGAATCTACTTGCCGACGAGATCATGGACCCTGTGCTCAAGTGGCTTGCGGTTCTTAGAGAGGTTGCCATGGGAATCTACTTCACCATCGATTCGTTCCAGTACGCACAGTTACTTGGCGTGTACCGTACCAAGCGTGACATCAAGAAGGCTGCGGGAACATGGTGGTCGATTGCGTTGACCGCGTCGCTAGCACATTGTCTCAGACAATGGCAAATGTATCCTTCGCTGAAGAATAACTCGGCATCAATGGCCAAACTCAAGAGAGAAACCGTGAAAACCTTGCTCGATTTACCCATCGCGTACTCGCAAGTGTTTGTTCTTGGTATCAGAGACGACCTTCTTGGCCTAGCCGGTGTGGCCACGTCCTGGATGGCTATCCAGGACCTTTGGACGTCAGCAAAGTGACAACTTTCACATATCTAGTTTGTTTTTTTATGTTAATTGTCTTTTACTGGATCAAGTGTGCGTAATCTGCAGCCTCGAGTGTAAAATATCCTGAAAGTGAGTGTTTTATAGGGTGTGTTATTCTTATCAAATATGTAGAGATCTTATCAGTAAAATTTCCTCCAATTTCAAACGCTCAGCACTGATTTGATTAACACTCGTCGTTGGTAGGAAGACTATGTCAAAGTCTATAGAGGCATTTTTTTCTTGACTTTTGTGATAGTTTCTGTAAGTTTTTAGAATAAGTGACTACTTGCAATCAAAAAACAATGAAAATGCAGAATTTACATGTGAGTCTCAAGTCTGTCTATCCCTTTAAGTGGCTAATCGGATGAGATATCAGATGGTGATTAAAGATGAAATTTTTTTTAATAAACGCTTAGCGCAAGATAACGTTTTAGGGCAATGCTTAGCTGAAAATAACAATGCCTAGTTGAAAATGATGATTAGGGACATTGCCTCACAATAACTTCACTATTCATATTCCTTCAACTGAATTTCCTTTCACTATTTATATATAGTTTCATGAAGGACTCTTTACGCTAAATAGCACCCTTTGAAAGATGATGGTGATTCCCATTACATGCATGAACGACGACAACTTTGTGTCCAAAAACTATTGTTTTAGCTCCATGGATCTTACACCACAATACTCGATGCATGCTGCAGACATTATCTGTATTTATTTCTCTACTCTATGAATAGACACCTACTTCACTTTGGCTTGAAAACACATCCTGCAATTTTCAAGCAATAATAAATCAAGATCTAGCTTTCTCTGACCTTCCTCTAGAATCGCTTGGATGCCTTTTGTTCTTACAAGTGGAAATTCATCAAAAACACCTTTATTTTAAATGCTAATCGACGTATTACTGTCTTCTTTCTACCTTCCAACTTCACCCTTTTCATTTCAATGTTGTTTCCAAAGAAATATATCAAAACTGATCCATCACAGCTTCATTGGTACTCATCTAATCCAAACTCACCTTTCCACGGCTCTTCTTCTTGTCGCCCATTCTTCGCTTGTTTTCGAGTCTCCGAGCGTCGTCTCTCTTCCCTAAGTCCTTCCAACGCTTGCGAGTCTGTGAGTCCACCTCTGGCCGTGGCAGACCGCATTTCTCCACTTGTGCACAGAACTTCTCTAACGCAATTTGCAAATTATCGTTTCGAACCCGGCTACCGTCTTCAGAAACCATCACACCCATCGTTTTAGTAAAGAAAGGAAACCGCTTGTTCGCCACTCTGTCCTTGTAGTTAGCCATTATCGTGTCATGAGTCAATTGAGGTATCCATTTGCCCCGTGAAGAGGCCCATTCTGCCGGCGACAACTGAATCACAGCCTTGCTGTCTGTGGTGTTCACATGCTGGCCACCTGGGCCTGATGATCTTGCAAAAGCTATGCGGAAATGCTTGGATATGGCTGATGGTTTCAGCATACTATGAAAGAAAAGCGTATGCGCTATACGAAGAAGAATGAAATTTGAAAAAGTTACCTATAGCTAAGATATAGCCGTACAGCTGATGTAATACTTTTTTTAAACGATTGAGTAAGCTTCTATGCTTCTGTTTCTCAAAGATACGATTTTAGACAATTTGAGAAGAGTATTTGAAGCAAGATTGAAATTTACAGTGGTTACCTATAAATAAAAGGAAGCGATAATGTAATATGTTCATTTAAGAATTGGTCCATATACTTGTTGAAATCTACAGTAATTTTTAAAGTTTAAACTACTCATGCAGTACTTTTAAATCACAATTAATCTATTTAATTTTTGAAATCTACAATATCACCCATAACTGAGAACCTACTCATGTAATAGCTTTATTCAACAATTAATGTGTTTAATTTGAAATCCAAGCTATAACTGAGAGCTTACTCATGCAATACGGTTAACTCACAATTGATCTATTCAATTTAAAATCTAACCTTTAACTGAGAGCCTACTCATGTAATACTTTTATTTAACAATTGATCTATTTAATTTTAGTCTCTCTTACCGTCAAAATACACTGTTTCTTTGAAACTTGGAAGTAGCAGAAATAATAATTTTAGCCTGTTAAGCACCAAAGACTTGGCTGAACTGAGAATTGGCAGTGCCTCCTTGTTGCATATCGGTAACAATGGTTTCCAAAACGCCCAAGCCACAAAGCAAGGCAATGGTGACACCGGAAACCAACCCGTTGGACAAGCCTAAGGCTTCAGGAACACCGACAAGGAAAGAAACAATGACAGCACCCGCTAAGGAAGCTTGGCCAATCATCTTGCTCAATTCACGCGCAACAGTTGCGTCTCTGTGTCCAACAACAGTGATTTCTTGATCCTTGAATTGTTTAGCAAGGTCCTTACCACTGGAGCCGGCCATGGTGTACCAATTCATAGCAAAGAAGGTTGATGAAAGGATGAAGAAAAGAGTGAATGTGATTGGTCTGACAACGGTTAAAACAACATTGGTGCAAGAGCAGACCGGGGAAAGAAGATAAAGAGCACCTGACACAATGTTCACCTTGTTGCTGTGAACATCCAAGTCGAAAACTGCCAACAATGGGATTTCGCCAACCAACTTGGTGACTGCATAGGCAACGAAGACTACGTTGTACAAGATAGTCCAAGTGAACATCAATGGGAGAGGACCACAGTACAAAAGTCTGATTGGGTAAGTGGAAACCATGGATCTGACCTTGGATGACTTGACACTGACTTCTTGCCTGAAATTCGAGATGTAAAGAACCACAAGACCAATGGCAATGGAAGTGTAGATTTGAGTCAAGTTGATTTCGGTAGTTCTGGTGAATGCGTTATAGATGGCATTAAAAGGACTTGAGAAGAAGTTGTTGACCAATGAGTAGATAACACCCTCGGACTTATTTTCAAGAGAAGCGGAGGATGGAACAAAACCAGCAATGGAACCAGAAAACTTGGTGGCACCGTGAATAGCAAGGAAACCCATCACACCTGGGCCAAAACCATAACCCTTTTCGAGGACTTCACAGAGATATGTGACAACACCAGTTGCAGTAGTTAATTGAAGAACAATGAGGAACTTAGACCAAAGAGAACGGTCTGAATTTCTGGTAAAAGAGTCGGTAGCATCAAAGTAGCCGGCCAAAACTAAGATGATGGCGTACAGAGCACCAAGGAAGATGGAAGTTGCCTTTTGCAAGGTTTGAAATCTCTTTCTCTCCAAAGACTTGGAGAAGTTGACCTTAACAACACGAGAACCGGCTAAAATTTGCCAGAAAAAGGCTGAGGTGAGCACTGGAACAAGACCAAGTTCAAGAAGAGAGCCCTTATCGGATCCCAAAGCATATCTAGTCCAATAGAAAGGGTCAGCCAGCTTTTGTGCCTGGACCCCATAGATTGGCATCGAAGTGATCAAATAGAGTGCAGCAACACCAATGGTGTACATGATTTTATCATCAAAAGAAACCTTTTCGTAGGGCATTTCAATCTCTGGCAAAAGAGCCTCCAAAGGCTGCACGAAGTCAAGCAGCTTGAAACTCATTTCGTGAAATCGTGGAAGAAGTGGTGGTGAAAAATGAGAATCTCGCCGACGGGTTTTTGGAATTTTTCACCAGTCACAGAAGATTAGCTAATCGGCTTACGTAAGCAGAAGTGTAAATGGGGGTTTGGGGCGGGATACGACGGTGAGTAGGCGCGGTATAATTTGCAAGGGTTTCATCTAGTCGGTGGTTTTTTTCTGGTGCACTTGGGCCCAATATTGATGGAGTTAGAAGAAAAGATGTGTTTGGCGTCATGAGCAAAAATTGACGTTAGCTATAATGGCAATATGAGGAGGATAAAGAAGTGGAGAGTAAGTTTACTGTGTTTATAGAATTTTGGGGATGTTTTCGTGTCACTTTCAGTCTTTTTAGCGCATTTTTCTGTGAGGTTTAAAGGTGTTAGAGGTGAATTGATGGAAGTGGAAACAAAACGCTAGTGTGGTATCAATGGGATCTAGTGCTAAGAAATCATAGCCAGGTTTGGGTAAAATTCATTTGGTAAATTTTTGCTGCATTATTAGCCAACACTGGTGGGCTACAGCTTAAAATGTGAGACTTACAAAAACCACTAAATGGCATTCTAAATGTTTCTATAAGTTTGTAGTTTATGTCACAAACAGTATAGCGCTAGCAGTGTTAAGGTAGAGTTGTTTGCCTTTTTTTTGCTCTATTCTTAGTTTGTAATTATATGCTACGTTTCAAAATGTGAAACCTATAAACACACATAGATGTTTCTTGATAATAATCTCTAGAAACGCCAGATTCAAACAAGTTCCATTGCAAATTAACCATATCAACGCGGAGCCTACTTTCATTGCACTGTGTGTCTTTACTGGCACACTACTTTTTAAAACGGAAAATGAATGAAAACCAATAAATGTCCCACTAAAAATTGCACCAAACACCTAGTTCAGACCAATTACGGTGTACACTTCATAATTCTAAATCAAATTCAAGTGCTGGCTCTTCATCCCATTCCTGGACCTTGCTGATACACTACTGTTCACAACGTAAAATCCATAAAATCTCATAAATGTCTCTTGATGAACCTCTAAAACCACCTTCTTGGCTAATTCCAGTTTCAAACCCATCAAGAACAACGCGGAGCTTATTTTGATTGCACTCACGGCTTTGAAAGACATGCTACATTTTAAAACATGAAATCTATAAAAATCACTGGTAGTCACTCTAGAAACTATTAAATACCCCCGTTTTTTGTCTATTCAATGCTTATAGATTTCACAACACACCAATCCACATGTTCACTCCGCTAATGGCTTTGATCACTAGCGATCTTCTTCACTCTTTGAAATTTTCCCTCTTTGATACCACTTTTTCTTTCTAGCTCCATACCAATGGCACAAAACAGCGACATCGACTCGCAAATCGACTACCACGCAGCTGTGGAGTACTGGACAAACACTCCAGCCACCGTAAATGGCGTCTTAGGTGGTTTCGGAGAACAGACAGGTGTTCCAAAGACTGACATTGTGGGATCATTGACCTTCTTACGCAAGCTAAAGACACGGTTCTCAAGTGAAGAGGGTAAAGAGGCGTACGGGATTGAACTGGGCGCTGGGATTGGCCGAGTGAGTCGAGACTTGTTGCACAAAGTGTGTTCCAAGATCGATCTATTGGAGCCAGTGAAGCCGTATGTGGATCAGATGCAGGAAACACTGGCACCGTTGATCGAAAAGGGCGTCATTGGCGAGGTCTACAATATGGGTATGCAAGATTGGCACGCCGCAGAGGGTAGATACTCTTTAATTTGGTGTCAATGGTGTGTAGGCCATCTTACGGACGAAGACATGATCAAATGGCTCGATCAGTGTCGTGTAGGATTGCAGGAAAATGGTATGCTGGTTGTTAAGGAAAATAATGCACCTCTAGACGATGTCTTTGACGAGGAGGATTCATCGAAGACCAGATCTGATGCCAACTTCAGACGCATCTTCCAGGCTGCTGGTTGGAAGCTGATTGCGTGTGACGTGCAAAAGGGCATGCCGAGAGAGTTGTATCCAATCAGAATGTATGCGTTGAAGCCTGTTCCAAGAGAATGAGGACGTTTATGGCTACTTTATAGATTTTAAATACTACAAGACAGATGCAAGGTCAGATAGGGGTGAAAGACTAATTTCGATGTTAGGTCTTCATAGAATTCAGTTGAACTATGCATTAAAAAGTCATCATTCGAGCACTGTCGCAGTGCAAACCCGCTATTTGGCCTACTAGCCAAACAAACTGGTTTGCACTAAAGAGAAAGTGTATTGAAAAATTTCACCTTGGATCTCACTGGAAAAACTTTTTATACACTTAGGGTTAGAAATGTGCTCAGCAGGGTTTTAGGATGGAATGAAGGTGTGGTTTCACAGGCTTTGGGTACGTTTAGGCGTGAGATAAACACATAGAAGGCAAGCAAACCCCGAGAACACAAGCCAGGCAAAAACTGAGTGGCCTGCGGTGTCGTAGGCCTCCAGAATGAGGGTCTTTATGTTTTCTGGGAGAGAGAAAGCCAGCTGGGGATCGCTTCGTGCGTCCCTCAAGACCTGTGCCAACTGGTCCATGTCCCATCCTGGTGGGAGTTCAAATCCAAAAGGCACTTGAAGCGAGTTTTCCAAGGTTTTCTGCATGATGTAATTGGAAATTGCAAGACCCATGGTAGACCCCATACTCTTGAAACCGTACTGGATGCTGGTCACAAGGGCCCGTTGACTTGCGTCAACGGAGGAAATCATAGCAATGAGCATCACGGTGTGGTTGATAGTTGTTCCGAAACGCAGAGGGAGCGAGATGATGCTGTCTATGAGTTCGTTGGAATTGTGGTTGAGTGCGTAGACTATGGCGCTGCCAGCAGCAATCAACACACCTGCCAACATGTGGAGCATGCGGAAATGGCCCTGTTGCTTCAGCATCCAGCCCGTGAACATTGCGGCCACGGTGGAAATCACAGTGGACGGAATGAAAAGATATCCGCATTGTAGCGAAGACTTGCCTTGGACGGAAGACCAATAGAAGGGTAAGTAATAGACGTATGTGTAAAAGTTGGAGCACATAAACCACCAGTTGATGCAGGTGATGAAAATCGTCCGGTTGTGGAGAAGATCGACTGGGATGATTGCGTTCTCACATCTGGACTCGTAAAAGTAGAAACATGAAAACCCCAGAAACGTGTAGACGGCTAGAAACGTCCAGACTGTTTGGGATAGTTGGACACTAAAAATTAGAAGCAGCGAGAACAATGAGGTCGTCAATAGAACGCTTCCAAGCCAATCTATACCCATGAGTCGTTCCAAATGACTTCCCTCTTCTTCGTTTCCAGTGTCAAAAAAGGCCCAGATCACAACAGCAATGACCACGCAGATAGGCACCTGGACCCAGAAAGACCATTGCCACCCCCATAGTTTGTCGATCACGCCTGCTAGGACACCTCCAGAAATCGCACCCATATCTAGAAAGATGCCAATGTAACCGTTGTAGAGGCCTCTGTCGCGCAAGCTGACAAGGTCAGACATCACAATGGTGATCAAGGAGCTCAAGCCACCACCGCCAATCCCAGTGATGAATCTACCCACGACAAGAGTGATGAAATTCGGCGCCCAACCACAAATGAGACATCCAACAATAAAGAGCACAATGCATAGCTGGATCATTGTCTTACGGCCAAAGACATCACTTAGCTTGCCAAATAAAGGTTGGAACGTAGCGCATGCAAGCAAATATGCCGTTGCAACCCACGAAATCGTCTCTTGTGCACGTAAATCGTGAGATATCTGACCTAAAAGCGTCGAAACCATCGTTGAATCCGCAGAAGAAAGAAAGCATAGAGAGAAAAGACATGCAAAAAGAATTGCACGCGGTTGGGAGCCTTTTAGCGGCTCATTTGGTGCCAATAACGGTGTTGTTTCTACCATTGTAGATGAAAAAAGAGTGAACTCAAGAGAACAAAATTAAACACAACATATAGGTCTTGGAGATAAGCAATAAAGTGGAATTCTAATCTACACAAGAATTGAAACACACTGCTGGTGTTTTTTTGGCCAAATTCCGGCTGCTAACAGAGTCCAAAACTTTAATTTGATGATAACTCAATGAATATTGCCCATAAAAGGTTTTAATTTAAACCAATATGTAGGAAATTGCGCGCTGCACACTTTCATTTAACTAGATCCTCATTTTTCCCACATTCAGTTATATATTATTAGCTAGATCTGGATTCTTAAACATCACGAAATATTTCATCTTCGAAGGCCAACTCTTTCCTTCTAGTAGCCAAAAAAATGAACAGTTTACCATTCAGAAGAGGCCCCTCCACTCACGAAAAGACGCTCAGTGTGAAGTCTGCGCCAGACAATGAAATTGCCAAGTCGAATTGCGTCGCAGTAAACCCTCAGGACTTCCCAGGAGACAAATACGTTCTCATCAACAATCAATACGTGTTTTCCACAGTGTCATCCACAAGAGTGATGCCTGGCACGGTCGGAATGGCAGGCCACCAACGTTTCCAAGGTAAATGGTCCGAAGACGAGATGGTTCACGTGGAATTGTACCAATCCAGTGGTGCATATCTAGGAGAAA
The DNA here is from genome assembly GCA_030462855.1 of Saturnispora bothae. Classification (NCBI taxonomy): domain Eukaryota; kingdom Fungi; phylum Ascomycota; class Pichiomycetes; order Pichiales; family Pichiaceae; genus Saturnispora; species Saturnispora bothae. Next base: position 227,425 of record JAKVQQ010000005.1, on the reverse strand, counting down.
TCACGTTGGACATTCAACCATGGAATAAAGGTAGAGCAAGCAACAGGGAGTACGACTCAGACGCGTTAGAGGCTGCTTTTCTGAAGAAATACACTGGGTTCATCCTTTGTCCTTCTCAAATCCTCTTGTTTGAGTTTGAGGGTGCGTATTTCCAGCTCATGGTGACGTGTACTAAGGTTATCGATTTAGGAGAAACCAATGTGAAGTCGATTGAGGCAAAAAAGACGGTTTCTAATCGTGGTATTGTGATGGAAACATCCTCAATTGTCTTCTACAGCGATGTTGTCAAGTTAAAGGCATCGAGTAAGGCCCCACAGACGTCGGTTTTCAAACCAGACTTCAGATTCGAAGATATGGGTATTGGAGGGTTGGACACGGAGTTTACAGCGATTTTCAGAAGAGCATTTGCCTCAAGAATCTTCCCTCCTGCTGTGATTGAAAAAATGGGCATCCATCACGTCAAGGGTCTTCTTTTATATGGGCCTCCAGGTACAGGTAAGACCTTGATTGCTAGACAAATTGGGAAAATGTTGAACGCTAAGCCACCGAAGATCGTGAATGGTCCTGAGATTCTCTCCAAGTACGTTGGTAGTTCTGAAGAAAACATCAGGAACTTGTTCAAAGACGCGGAAGATGAACAGAAGAAGAGAGGAGATGCATCCAGTCTTCATATCATCATTTTCGATGAATTGGATTCAGTCTTCAAACAAAGAGGTTCCAGAGGTGACGGCACGGGAGTGGCGGACAACGTTGTGAACCAGTTGTTGGCAAAGATGGACGGTGTTGACCAATTGAATAACATCCTCGTTATCGGTATGACCAACCGTCGTGACTTGATCGATTCCGCTCTACTCAGACCGGGGAGATTTGAAGTTCAGGTGGAAATCCACTTGCCCGACGAGGAAGGTAGACTGCAGATCTTGAAAATCAAGACCAAGACCATGTTCGAGAACGGGTTGTTGGCTCAGGACGTTGATTTACAAAAGCTTGCAGAACTCACCAAGAACTTTTCTGGGGCTGAAATCGAAGGTTTGATCAAATCCGCAGGTTCGTTTGCGTTGAACCAACATTTGTCCATTGGAGCTACAATCACCAGTGGTGATTTTGAAAACACCATTGTCGACATGAACTGTTTCCAAAATGCGCTTTCTGAAGTCAAGCCAGCCTTTGGTGTGAACGAAGAAGATTTACATAAATGTGTGAAGAACGGCATTCTGGAGTATTCTTCATTGATCCAGCACATAGTCAACAGGGTCGAGCGAGACATCAAGCAATTGGCGCAATCTGAAAAGTTCAACTTCTCGTCGCTATTGTTACATGGTCCACCGGGTAGTGGTAAGACTGCATTGGCAGCGAAGTTGGCACTTGATTCCAACTTCCCCTTCATCAAGATGGTCAGTGCCACCGACATGGTGGGCATGTCTGAGTCTGCCAAGGTTCAGCACATCGACAACGTTTTCCGTGACGCGTACAAGTCTCCATTGAACATTCTCATTGTCGACTCCATTGAGGCACTCATCGATTACGTCCCAATAGGACCAAGATTCTCTTCCACAATCTTGCGTGCCTTGATGACCCGTTTGCAGACCAACCCGCCGGAAGGCCATCGTCTCATTGTACTTGCCACCACAAGCAACTACGAGGTGGTGAAGAGACTAGACATGTTGAACTGTTTCAACGACGAAATCTTCGTCAACAATGTGACCGATCTAGTTCAGCTGGAAGCTGTTGTGCGCCAGGCAAAGTTCTTTGACGACGCGGGAGTTGCCCAGGTCCTCAAAGATCTCCATGCCGTCTTCACAGAGGGTAAGATCAACGTGAGTATCAAGAAGCTACTTTTCATTGGAGACACCAGTAAGTTCTCGCGCGACGCTCCTAGCGAGTTCGTTCAAATGATCGTTGAGACGAGCCAATTTTGAGCAATTCGGATCTGCCCTTCTCATTGCTCCATCTGCGTTCAAAACCTGTTTTCACTCTTAAATCCCACATTCTATACTTTTGCTTAGCAAGAACGGATCGCCGTCTATAATAAAATTTTTTTTAAATTTTTCATCAGATTTCCCACTTTTCTCTCTTCTCCATCGGCAAAATGACTGACAATAATACCGGCAGCCAGTCTCCTGCGAAGCCGCAGCACCCGCAAAAGCAATATGCTTATCCGCCACAACAGTATGCTTATGCGCCACAAATGGTTTACTACGGTTACCCGCCTCAAGGCGTGCCTGTGATGCCTCAGCAGACACAGGAAGACGCGGCCAAGAAGGCAGCAGCAGCTGAAAAGGCCAAACAAGAGTTTAAGGCGGCCATTGCTGCTAAGAAGGCTGCTAAGGCCGCTGCTGAGGCCGCTGCGAGAGGCGAAACTGGTCCTTCAATTGAACAAGAAAAGAAAGAAGAATCTATCAATGTTGCTCCTGCTGTTGCTCCAGTGGCTGTTTCCACTTGTGAATCTAATGCTGACGTTGTTTCTGATGCTCCAGTTTCTACTCCGGCCACCACAGCCGCAGTTCCAGAAGTTAAAGATGAAAAGCCGTTAGACGCTAAGATGGCTTTCAAGGCTGCTATTGCTGCTAAGAAGGCTGCCGCGGCTGAAGCTGCTTCTGTGAAGAAGGAGGTTGCTATTGAAGAGCCAAAGAAGGAAGAAAAGGCAGTGGAAGAAGCTGCTGAAGTTGAATCCGAAGCAAAGTCTGCTGGATCTGAAGATGTTGTTATCAACAAAGAAGAGACTGAAGAAGCTGAAGAAGAGGCTGAGGAAGACGCTGAAGATGTTGATGCTGATGCTGATGCGGATGCTGAAGACGCCGATGCAGAACCTGCAGTCGAAGAACCAACTGGACCAACCCTCACTGCATTCCTAGAACGTCTGGCCTTGGCTAAACCTATCGAAAACGTCTTTGCGTTCCCTTACCCTGAAAATACCGTTCTACCAGCAGAAAGACTCTCAACTAGAAAGAAGAAATCCTACGACCCAAGATTCCTCACCCAATTCGCACAACCATGTATCTACTATGTTGATGAAGAGTTCAAAAAGACACATCCAGGTATCGCATTCATCATCCAATCAAAGGAAGCGGCTAGAAGTAACTCGAAAAACTCTAGAGGTGGCTCGAACAGAAATGGTTCAATGAGACAGGGAAGTGTTAGAGGGGATTACGATAGATCTTCCAGAGCTGGCTCCAAGAGGCGTCAACCCTCTAAGAGAAATGGTAGAGATTCTAGTAGAAGAGAACATAAGCCAAAGAAGGACGAAGTTCTGCTCAAGCTTGATGGTACTCCAATGGTGAAATTAAAGCCAGAAGATGTGTTACCATTAGAAAAGTCGAAAACTAGATGGGTTCCAAAGTCTCAAAAGAAGGTTGAAAAGGAAACTAAATATGCTCCGGATGGAGTCACTGTCATTTACGATGAAGAAGATACAGAAAAGAAGGTCAAGTCCTTATTGAACAAATTAACGTTGGATAACTTGAGCGTCATTGGTGACGAATTGCTCACATTGGCCAACCAATCTCAATGGGAAGAAGATCAAACTTCCCTTACTTGTGTCATCGAAACCACCTTTGCTAAAGCTCTTGATGAACCTCATTGGTCTGCCATGTACGCGCAATGGACTAAGAAATTGTTGCATGAAATCAGCCCAGAAGTCAAGGTTGAGGCCTTGGGTAGAGACGGACCAATCACTGTCACTGGCTCCAACTTGGTTTTCCAAATTGTTATGAAGAAATGTCAACAAGAATTCGAAAGAGGTTGGTCCAATGACGTTCCAACCAACGAAGATGGTTCTCCATTAGAAGTTGAGATGATGTCTGATGAATACTATGCTATTGCAAAGGCCAAGAGAAGAGGTCTTGGTTTAGTCAGATTTGTTGGTGAATTATACAAATTGGGTATCTTGAAGGAAAACACCTTGGTCAATGCTCTGAAGAAGTTAATGACCAAGGATGGCGATGATAGTGATGAATATATTCCACAAGAAGACACGTTAGAGTCCATTTTACAATTATTGGAAACTGTTGGTCCAAGATTGACCGATTCTAAGCCAAACATTGCCTCAACAGTCTTCGGTAAAGTTGAAGTGTACATTAAATCTGACAAGGTTGGTTCTCGTATTAAATTCAAGTTAATGGATTTACTTGATTCTTACAAGGGCAATTGGTCCAGTGGTAAGGCCATCGATGGTCCAAAGACTATTAAAGAAATTCACGCTGCTGTTGACCAAAAGAACAGAGACTCGGAAAGAAGAGATAACTCCAGAAGAGGAGGAGACCGTCGTGGCGATCGTCGTGGAGGTGATCGTCGTAATGATGACCGTGATAGAGATTCTAGAGGCGGTTCAAGATGGGGGTCTTCAGATGTTAACAGAATGGGTCAAATCAGATCAAGTGGAAACGACCTTGGTCCAAGAAATAGAAGCAATCTTGGTAACTTGAGAAGAGGCCAGCCTGATGACGGCTTTACTGCTGTTTCAAGTAGTGGTAGAAGTAGGTCAACTAGAGGCCCATCATCCACTTCTTCTCCACAATCTGTGCCTTCTGCTGTCGAAAGCGATTCCAGAGCAAACAGTGTGAACGCTTTCAGCCAGTTGATGGATGATGACGATGAAGATGAAGAAGAGTAGTTCTTGTGCAATTTATATATAGTATAACTTAGTTTTAAAGACAAATAATGTAATACAGAGTGCTGAGCAAATTTACTTTTTTCCACCATACAGCAAAAAATCAAAATCCAAAATTTGCCACTCAATATATAGAGATTCATCTTTCTTCTTATTGAATCCAAGCAATGGCACAAGCAATTCAGCACGAAGGCGGAATCAAATCGTTTTTCGAGCAAAAGGTTCATGATTATGAGATTGAGATTTCATCAAGAACCAAGAATCTGCGAAGATTGGAGGCTCAAAGAGATGTTCTCAACACTAAAGTTAGACACTTGAAAGACGAGCTTAAGCTTCTACAAGAGCCAGGATCGTATGTGGGTGAAGTTGTTAAAGTGATGGGCACTAAGAAGGTGTTGGTCAAGATCCATCCAGAAGGTAAATACGTGGTCAATGTTGCTAAGGACATTGACATCAAATCAATCACTACATCATTGCGTGTGTGTTTGAAATCAGACTCGTATGAATTGCACAAGATCTTACCAAACAAGGTCGATCCTTTGGTTTCCTTGATGATGGTTGAAAAGGTTCCAGATTCTACATATGATATGGTCGGTGGTTTAGATAAACAGATCAAAGAAATCAAGGAAGTGATTGAATTACCTGTGAAACATCCAGAATTGTTTGAATCCTTAGGTATTGCTCAACCAAAGGGTGTGATTCTTTATGGTCCTCCAGGTACTGGTAAGACCTTGTTGGCAAGAGCTGTTGCACATCACACAGACTGTAGATTCATCAGAGTTTCCGGTTCTGAATTGGTTCAGAAGTATATTGGTGAGGGTAGTAGAATGGTGCGAGAATTGTTTGTTATGGCAAGGGAACATGCGCCAAGTATCATATTCATGGATGAAATTGATTCTATTGGATCATCTAGAGGTGATGGTGGATCAGGATCGGGCGATTCTGAAGTTCAGAGAACCATGCTGGAATTATTGAATCAATTGGATGGTTTTGAATCATCAAAGGATATTAAGATCATCATGGCCACTAACAGATTGGACATTTTAGATCCTGCACTCTTAAGACCAGGGAGAATCGATCGTAAAATCGAATTCCCACCACCTACATTGATTGCTAGAACAGACATTTTGAAGATCCACTCAAGGAAAATGAACTTAACAAGAGGTATTGATTTGAAGAAGATTGCTGAGAAAATGAACGGGTGTTCAGGTGCCGAAATCAAGGGTGTTTGTACTGAAGCCGGTATGTATGCCCTCAGAGAAAGAAGAATCCACGTTACTCAGGAAGATTTCGAGTTGGCAGTGGCCAAGGTCATGAACAAGAACGACGAAAGTGCTGTTTCTGTTGCCAAGTTGTTCAAGTAGGTAGTAATAAATAGGAAAAATAAAACAAAGCCATTAATAGTTATATATTATAGTTTACAAATCGGTCAAGTTGCTGAGGAAGAAAGAGCAGGATCTTCTCTGTAGAGCGAGATTTCACTTTGTTTGAAATACCGTCTACCGTCCTCGTCAATAAGCACCAAGCTCAAAAATGTGCGTGTGCTGAACTTCTTGTTTATGTCCTTGTACGTTGGCACTAGCTCGAATCCACCCAGGAACAACCTAATTGGAATCGTTTCGCCTTTAACCGGAGCACCATCCATTATTTCGTATCTCACAACAGTCGTGCTGTCACTGGATTGCTGAGGTCCTGCGCCAATTGTTTCTCTTCTGATCAGCGACAACTCCATATGCTTGATTTTGAGTCTAACCAACAAAAAATAGATTCGTCCAACTATGAGGCCTTTCAATGGGAACTTTGTTTTACTGTATTCGAACTCTATATGAAGGCAATTTTCAATCCCCACGTCCATTTTCACCGTTCCGGATCCGTCTTCTAAAGTTTTGGAGGCGATAGGATCTGGAGCTGTTTCAGCTGTTGAATATTGGTAAACCCATATTTCTCTTTCTCTGATGATATCTGCTGACTTTCTGGCCACTGTGACTTTCAAATAATATCTGAGTCTTGCATGAATTCCCCGGTAGCTTTCATACGCCTTTTCCACGTTTTTGAACTCAAAATCGTATGTTTCAACCCCAGCAATTTCCTTATACGATTCTAACTCTTGCGCAAAAGACAAGAAGTCGTCACTTTGACTTGGTTTTGAAGAAGTCCCTGATTTTGTATCTGTCTGAATGTCAATACTACCCAAAAGCTGCACTTTAACGCCCATAATCTCAACTTTCTTGCTGTCTCGAGGCCTCAACGTTACCGACCCCTTGACACTCTCTCCATCGCGATAAACAAGCAACGTTTCCTTCCTGCCTTTTAACGTACGCACTTCTACGGCCTCCCTCTTATCCTCGCCGTCAAGATGGATCTCAATGTCCAGCGGGGAACGGAACATGAACGACATTATTAATATCCTAAGAAGACCATGAGGATGGTAGCGATAGAAATTTAATTTTTGCGTTTTCTTCTTATCGATGAATTACAAAAGGTCTTAGCTACTGTATGATGGGTGGTTTTTAGTAAAAATAAACAAAATGAATAGAAAAAGCTAAATTTCAGCTTTTGAATGATATAATTTGTATTTTATAAGAGCCATTTTTGATTAATTTATTGAGCTAATACTAAATCACTCAATTTGTAACCAATATCAAAAGTGCATGAAATCACTAATTACAACTCTGACGTTGTTTTGAATGTTGTTACACAATGTGAAATGTTGTATTGCATTATATTGAACAAAAAACGAAGCAATTTTGAACCAAAATTGTGCAGTTTCACACTCGCCGAGTTCTTTATGTACTAGTGGACATTTAAAGACATCCGTGTGGATCCAGGTTGTTGTGAGCCTATAAAAAATAATTTGAAAGTGTTAGCGCTTTATCAAGCCTGCAATAGGCCTTTCAGACGCTGAAGATTTAAATATTGTTGATGTGAAACGCTCGGCTCTTACACAAGAAAGAAGGGAAATTATCTTGTATGTTGCAATTCAAACGCGCCATTGGTGATTGTGCAGATTATAAGAATAAGATCTTAATTTTGCTTGGAACGATGCTATTAATTGAGGAATGGATTTCAATGCAGACAATAAAATGTGATCCTCATGACTAAATACATAGATCAGATAAATAGGAAAAACAGGAATTTATGTACATGCTAGATGGAAATATAACTGTTTATGACACTCATTCTTGTTATTGAACATCCATGATTCAAAAGCGACACCATTGACTTCATCGAAATCACCTGGAAGCATTCCGTCGAACGAGGATTTAGTAAATTTGAGTCTTTGGTTTTCATTTAGAAAGAAAGAAAATAAATAATGATACCACTCTCTACCAATACAAATGTTGGAACCGTCTTGAAGACTATAGACTGATTTAAAAATCTTTGTGTAGTTACCATTGGATTCATTGACATTGATGATTCTTAAAGCTCCCAAAATGTGATGTCTTTAACAAACAAAACTGCTCAAAATAAACAATGGGTCCTTTCATATTTTTGATTCCATTCTGACAGGATGAATGTTGGTTTGCAGTTAATTCAACAAAGCCGAAAAACTAGACCTTAGTATTAAATTTTGTGTTACACATCTGAACAATAGCAAACATTTTTGATGACTAAATATTCAAGCTGGAGCCACAATTCAAAGTCATTAGATCCTATAAAGGTAAATGTTATAAACACAATTTAACATTCACATATAACAATGGTTACAGCAGTTAAAATATTCTACTTCACTTGAAGAATGATTTGAAGTTCAGTAGAGTTTTAAATGAATCTCTTAATTTTGCACCTTCTACTGGCAAAGCTCAGAAAATTAAAAACTCATAAAGTTGATCAACTTCTCTAGCTCACCGTCGCATCAATTACATTGCTGATCTTACAAAATTTACAACTTTTCCATGAATGATGTGAATTGATAGTTCAATCATAACTTGAATTGAGGCACTTCTATTGAATGATTAGTCAGTTTAAAACATCAACATGTTAAGTAGTAATCACTTCAGTGCTTGTCATTTCATTTGTTGATTAGACATCAACGATACTAATGCTAAGCTCATGATTGAACAATTGCAATATATGGAAGTGGGGGTTGTGCTACGTTGCTACAAGACAATTGATGTTCTTTTATGTTTATTACCCCTGCTTGAAAAGTACGCAACTAGGACACAAACCCAATGTGATGATAAATTCAAAATCAGTGGCTTCATTAAGAAGGAAGTCTAAATTCATCTTCCTATTCATTACCTTGTTAAAAAGCCACAGTTTTAAGCATTAAAAATTGCAGCCTGAAAAAACCATGCTGGATTCTGACCTAGGATATTGGCTGATAAAATCATTTTAGCGTTGATGTTAAAGTGAAGTTGATGAGTGAAGTAACTTTTTTTTCTAGTCTTCTAAGATGGCAAATCAGATTTGGAAAATAGACTATCGATTGGCTAGTTCGGGAATAATACCCGATCATTCAGATAAGGCCATATTGCCAGAATACATACTCAATGATATCGTCTCTAAATGTGAAGCAGAAGGAACCATTTTGGCGCATCCATTAATTTTCAAGATTTCAACATTCAACTCTTCGTGTTTTATTGGTGTCAAGGAGTTTGGTTCAGAATTGATCTTACCCATGGATATACAGGAAAAGCTCCAGCTTTTTGAAAACAGTGAGGTTCACCTTGAATTAACTGAAGTTGTTAATGATGATGATGCATTTATCAAAATCAAACCTATTACTAATATCAGCAACGATGATCAATGGAAATCAATCATGGAAGCGAGATTGCCTCAGTTTTACACTGTTATCACAACTGGCGACTGTGTTTCTTTGCCTGTAGGCAGTAAGGAGTATGTGTTCGACGTTGTTAAGGTGAAAGGTAGAAACGTTTGTGTTGTTGATAAGGATATCGAATTGTTAATAGAGGAATCCGATCAACAAGGGGTCATAAAAGCAGAGGATGATGATGAAGAGACTACAAATGTCCATGGATGGCCAAGGGTGTTTGAATGTAATGAAGTGAGTGATGAGAGTATCCATAATGGGGTCAAACTAGATCAAGGGATCAAAGTTATGTTTAATGTTAAATTGGGTGAACGTATTTCTAGCACAGGTGAGTTTATTATTGGAGATCAATTTGACCAATTTGAATGGTGTTCCGTTAGTGTTGGATTGAACGACCTGGGTCTGAAATGTTGGATCAATGAGTTCCAAGATAGACAAGTTAATGTTTATTCATTGATGCCGCAGCATATTGAAGTTGGAACCGATAATTCAAAATCTATAGACACTTCACACGTTGACACTGCTGAAGGTCAGTTTAAATGCGTTCATTGCAAGAACCACATTCCCCAAGGGTCCAGAATCATGCATGAAGCATTTTGCCAAAGAAACATGATCAAATGTGACAGAGGATGTAATCGGAGTTTTTTGAAGTCCATTCCTGATGGACATTGGCATTGCTGTGACTCCTGGGGTGACGATCCAACTACTTTGAACATTCATGAGTACTATTTACATACGAAGAATGAATTGGTAGCGTGTGACAAGTGTGGGTCAGAATTCAGTAATAATTACCAATTGGGAATACACAAGGGTACTGAATGTGACATGTGTGAGCATGTTTGCCAATACTGTCATTTGAACTTGCCTAGAGGTGTGCAAAGCTACGAAGCAAGATACCATAATGTTTCGCAGCATGAATGGGAATGTGGATCTAAGACGGTTGAATGTCACATATGCACGAAGAATGTTCGAATGAGAGACTTGAAAACACACATGGCATTGCATGAAGCTAAGAAAAATGATCAATTAGAGCCGATTGTCTGTGCTAACTCGTTATGTGTCAGATTAAGTTCGACTAATAACAGTTTATGTCTCTGTGGAATTTGCAACGGGCCATTCCATTCCGGACAGATTGATCCAGAGGGTAAAATACTACAAAGCAAGATTGAAAGACGGTACATTCTGAGTATGAAGAATGGATGTAAAAATAGGGACTGTTTAAACGATCTATGCTGTTCTTCCCCTCAATTCAAGCAGAGCCATCTTACTAAGATGATCGATATTGTCAGATACGTGAAGGAACATATCATGCCAATGGGTACACTTCAATTTTGTGTTGATCAAGGCACCATTGATAAGTCTCGAATTTTATCATTGGTTGATGAAAAATGGACCTATGGATGGAAATGCAAGGCGATTGAGATTAATGGAATTGATTTGAACAAAATAGACACATGGCTAGAAGCCAATGCGCCCAGCATTGCATGTTGAATAAATACATAAAGTAATAAATAATTATAAATAAATATCATCACACATGGACTGTGAACAGCTCTTAGTTACCTAAACACTTCAAGATATCGGACCAGACGGTCTTTGGAGGTTGGGAAGCGTCAACACCAGACCAGATGCCGGTCTTCTTGTAGTAGTCGACAATAGGTTCGGTTTGTTGATGGTAAGTCACCAATCTCTTCTTCAAAGCGTCGACATTGTCGTCGGATCTTTGAACTAAAGGTTCGCCGGTGATATCGTCGATCATTTCCTTCTTTGGTGGGTTGAAGAGCTTGTGGTAGGATCTACCAGAGGCTGGGTGGACCAATCTACCGGTGATTCTAGCGACTAACAATTCGTCGTCGATTTTCAATTCAACAGCCTTTTGCAATGGCTTCTTCTTTTCAACAAGCATTTGGTCCAACTTTTCAGCTTGAGGAATGGTTCTTGGGAACCCGTCCAAGATGAAACCGTTCTTACACTCTGGGTTAGAGTCCAATTCAGCCTTAATCATGCCAACCATGATTTCATCGGAAACCAAACCACCTTGGTCCATGATCTTCTTTGCTTCAACACCCAATGGGGTCTTCTTAGCAACCTGGGATCTCAACATGTCACCAGTGGCCAAATGGCACGCACAGTACTTCTCCTTCAAGTTTGGAGCTTGAGTACCCTTACCAGCACCTGGAGGACCAATAAGAACCATTCTCAAGGCAGGAGGCAAAGCTGGGGTCTTAAGACCGGCCTTGACTTCCAATTCTTCGATTCTGGACTCCAATTTCCCAACTAAGGACTTCAAATCTTCAACAGACATTTTGCTACGAGATGAAGATGGAGATGTTGCTGAAGCGTTGGGTTTTTTTTTTTTTGTCCAGTGAAATTTCGCCGATGGACCGGCGGGAGGTCAGGGCCACAAGATCACGTGATCTACAGTCACGTGATCTTGTGATTTCGAAAAAAGGATTGGCTCCGATTTTTGTGATTTAATCAAGGGGGAGGACCGTGTGTGGTGCATGAGTTGGAAAGTTCAATTACTTTCTATAAAGGCTCGCAAACCTTCTAGAAGTGATCTGTTCGATCCTCTCGAATTCTCCAAATGAAATTGTTGTCTTCAGATTACTGAACTATTTGCCCTGCGGAGCATGCTCAGGATCAACTCAGCAGCTTACGTAATGCCAATCTAGCTCACGTGATTTTGTGACTTTTTATGATTTGTGTGAATAGTATAGAAGCTGTTGGCGAAGCAAACCAGCAAGAAGTACACAAAGATCTAGTGATGAATAAATAAATAAATAAATAAATTAGGACATGAGGGCATGAGAGAGAGAGAGAGCAAGAGCAAGAGCGTGTACGAGTACGTAGAACTTAGAACTTGACGTCCCAGGAGTCGAGCTTCATGGTACCGTTTTCTTGCAAGTTGAGGTGCATCTTGAATGCGTCTCGCAAAGAGTGTGGTTCGTGGAGAGACTTGGTCTTTCTAGAGTGGAAGAGAGCTCTGTCGTAGTACTCGTTCAATTGGGCTCTGTAGTCAGGGTGGGCACAGTTGTTGATGATCAATGGGACTCTTTCCTTTGGAGAGAGACCTCTCAAGTCGGCAAGACCGTAATCAGTGACGTAGATGTCGAGATCGTGTTCGGTCTGATCGACGTGGGAAGAGAATGGAACAACACAAGAGATACCGGTAGGATCAGTCTTGGTCTTTCTGGCAGCAGGAGTGTGCATGATGGAGAGCTTGGCGTTTCTGAGGAAATCTGCAGAACCACCCAAACCGTTCAACATTCTGGAACCGTTCACGTTGGTGGAGTTGGCGTGACCATAAAGATCGAACTCAACAGGGGTGTTCATGGCAATGACACCCAATCTTCTGATGATTTCTGGGGAGTTGGACACGACTTGAGATCTGAGACACACCTTTTGGGAGAAAAGGTCCCAGTTGTCGAAGAACTTCTTGAACCCGTCTTGGGACAATCTGATCGAGGTGGAGGTTGCAAAGTCCATCTTACCGGTTTCGAAGTATGGTAAGAAGGAATCTTGCATAACTTCGGTCCAAACGTTCAAGTTCTTGAAGTTGGAGTCGGCTAAACCTTCAATGATGGCATTGGCAACGTTACCAATACCTGATTGCAAAGGATGGAGGTTTTCAGGCAATCTTCCAAGCTTGACTTCGTGTTCAAAGAACTCAATCAAGTGACCTGCAATTTTCTTTGACATTTCGTCCGCTGGGGTAGCGTTTGGAACGTTGTCCGGAGTGGTGGATTCAACAATGGCCACCACCTTTGAAGGGTCGACTGGGATTGCAGTGACACCACATCTTTGGTCACAGGTGGTGTAAGGATAAGGTTGTCTGTGAGGAGGATTCACAGGCATGTCAATGTCGTGAATACCTTCGAAGGAAGGAGTTGCGGTGTTGACTTCGATGATCACCTTATCGGAGACGGAGATCATTTCTGGAGACCCACCAACGGCTGGACCTGGAACAATGGCCCCATCTTCAGTAATGGCAGTGGCTTCAATGATGGTGTAGTCCAAAAGATCGTTGGCCTTTTCTCTAGTGTAGTAACCGTAGGTCAAATCTTGTGGGAACATGGACAAATGCTTGTCAAAGAACTTGGTTCTATCTTCGTTAATGGCCTTTGCAATTGGCTTACCCACTTGATGAGGTGATCTTTTCTTGATCATGTTCAATTCAGCCCATCTCGACTCTTCTGGACCTGCTGACGCACCAACAAAGAGATTGAACCCTAGTTTACCTTGAAGACCCTCCTTTTCAACGTGGTCTGCAATTGCGGTCGGAACCACCTTAGGAGCCCCGACACCGGTGAACCCCGACCAACCGAGATACTGGCCGTCTTGGAAAAGAGGAATACACTCTTGTGCGGTTCTAAGTTTCTTGAGATAAGGAGCGTATCTGACTCTCTGTTTCAAAATGGCTGACATTTCCAAGTTGTTTGTTAGGAGAAAACGAAGTGTGTGGGGGAGGAAGCGAAATAATAAACTTACCGAGGGGTTTTATAATTTAGCGGTCATTTCATTTTGGAGCGCTCCATTAAACCGATGCGGACACGTCACGTGACGCGTCGCGTGAGTCGCTGACGTAAGCAACGGTCACGTGACACGGGCCATTACCAGCAGCATTGAAGATGGATTCAAGACGAGTCTTGTAGCGTTGGGCAACGAGGGCGTCTTCATGAGTTGGGGGTGAGTCCAAGTTGCGCTTGATCACAAGCTCAAATGTTTCCAGTTGGTAGTGCATGTCGGCATCGTCAAGTCGGAAGCACTTGTCAAGCTCGAGTGCACTCAGCAGACGCCAACCCACGAGTCTGAGATGGCGCAGGTTGCTGAGAACACACTGTTTGTGCAGATGGCCCTGTTCGTCGGGGGCGTAGAAGACACGTTTGAGATTGACAAGGTTAAGACGGGGATAATAGTAGCGGAACTTGTTGCTGGAATAGTCTGTGTTCACAGTCACAAGCTCCAGGTGACGCAGATGGCGATAAAAGTCAAGCTCGTAGAGGAAGTTCTTGTTGTAGTCTGTGTTCACGAGCATCTTGAATCGTTCACTCTCCACAAATTTGCTCGATTCGTTAGTGTACTGAACCACAAACTTCTCAATACGGCAATTTGGCAGCGCCTGGAGCCCGTTGGGCAATGGATATTCGGGCACAAAGACGTCCTTGAGCGTGATAGGATATTCCCATTGACAGTTGACAAGTTTGAGTGCACGTAAAGCGGTCAACCGGCCGTCGCGTTGCCGCACAGCATAATCGCTCATGTCCTCTTTGATACTTGGTAGGAAATACACGTCTTTGTTGAGCGAAAAACCATGAAGCTCTAGGGTGTGGATATCGTGGAAATTTTTAAGCTGCGTGAGCTCAAACATCGCTTCACCGTTGGCGTCCCCGGAGTCGGCCACTGACCTGGAACTCAGCTTCATTGTGGTGACTTTCGAACTCAAGTCCTCGTCAAAGTCGTCCTTGTACTTGAGACAACGCGAGGAAGTGGAAACTTGTATCTGCAATGTGTCTAAACACGTCATCTGCGCCAATAGCGGTGCAAAGGACACGTTCCACTCGCATTTTGTCGTTTCCTTGAGATTCGCTTCGTCTGACACGATGATCAATGTGTGGATCTTGTGAAGATGTTTGAACGACTTAACAAAGTCTGTCAACTGTGTCCATCTCACGCTGCAAACACGGAAGAGCTCACTGTGGAACAGTGAGCGATGGGCTTGCGAAACTGTGGCTAGAGATATCACGTCTTGGCGCGTCAAATAGCCCAGTATGAGGTCTCTGATTTCCGTTGGTAGTCTCTGTAGAGTGTCTAAATCCTTTAGACTGGGACACTTCCGTTTGCAAGCTGGTGGGGACGTTTCATTGCGTCTTTTCAGCATAATTTCAAAAGAAAGCAGCTGGAATCACTACGGATGACTATCGGAGAGGAGTAAAAAAATACGCTCAGCAGCGGTGGGGCATGATGAAAGATGAAAACGGTCATATCGGACGAACGAGACGCGGTGGCAAAATTTGGGCAAAATAGTCGTATTTTTGTGTGTGGGATGATGAGATTTCTCGTTTAAGGTTTTAAACGGTTGCAAACACGCAGCAGGAAGCTTGTAATTCCATTCTTAAGCTTTTCCGTGGAAAAACAAGTAGCCGTTGGAAGAAGAGAAATTTCCCGAATCTTTTGCTCAGCATTTGTTCCATAATGAGAGTGCCATAAATCAGGGTGGAGAAATAATGGCAGGTCGCCGCAAGAAATTTTGGTGGATTTTATGCAGTTGGTTGAGATTTTTGGTTTAAAAGTTGAAATGTGGGGCCTTGGAAGTTAGCAGCTGATGATGATGAAATGAAGTTTGAAGTTGAAGGTGGAAAAGAAGAAAAGATGGTGAATTTAGAATTGCAATTTGAAAGAATTCATAAATGAGATCATTTAAAAGAGACATTGAGTGAAAGGTATGTTCATTTGGAAAAAGCATTTGAAGCATTAAATAAAAAGTGCACTTAATGGAGTGCAGCTTGCTTTCAATAATGAATCCAAAAAGTTGGCATCCGTGTCTTTGTTGTAGTTTAAACACAACTCAGAGTTTGAAATATGGCCGGCAGTACGACATTGAATGATTACTGAGTACAAACAAGATGATGGGTTCAATGTTGCGCAAAAAAACGAGATCATTTACTGAAATTACCTCAATTGGCATTCAAAATAGCTGATGCTTAATACAAACCAGATAAGCGGGTTCCTAATTTCAAGAATTCAAAAGTTGTCAACTCCCGCATTAAAAACATGTGCACGTGTAAAAGGACACTTTAAGTCGGTGCACCCATTGTAAAAATAACTTTCATTGGGTTGATGTTTTGCGTGGAAAAACTGTGGCCATTGACAGAAGTGCAATTGTTCCGGCATTTTTGCTCAGCATTTGTTCCATATTGTAGTGTAAATAATAGTGATGAAATAATAGTAATCGTAAAAGAAAAGCAACATGTCGCTCATAGTTTGCCTCTCAAAGTGCTAGATTGGACTTTCCCTTCCAATAACAGCTCGGAAACCTTCTCCGCAGCCCCCCAGGACATCTCCACGCCGCAACCGCCAAAACCGTAGCAGTGGACAACATCGACGCCGCCCAATGTCTCGCGTTCAACACGTGGTCCTCCCTCTCTGGCAGGTCTAAAGCCCACTCTGTAGTCTACCAGGTCAATGTGCCCTTTCGAGTCGAAAAGGTCAGCAAATCTTACTCTCGCATTGTCAAGCACACGACCCATCTCAGCAACGCTGAACGCATCGTCCGTGGGTCTCACCACCTTGGTTCCTCCTAGAATCACTACTCCCTCTAGTACTCTTGGAATGGTGAAGCACCAGTCGCCGTTCGCCAGTTGGTACGTGATGGTCTGTGAAAGATACTTGCCTAGCACAGCAGCAGGTGGTCTAACAAGCAACACCTGGCCGCGGATAGGATAGCACAGCGGATCATATGTTGGAGAATCAAACTGCAGACCCATACCAGTAGCATTGACAATGGACCAGCCAGGAAACTCGCTTGCAATGTCAGAAAGCTGGCCAACTGCTCTCGTAATAAACTTGGTACCGTATTTGACCAGCTGGGCCTCAAGCCATGGCAAATAGACCGATGGGCTGACCACAAAGGTGTTGTATTTTGCACCAAATTTGACCTGTGCGTTGGGATACTCGCTAGCCGGCACCACCCTGAATTCAGGGATTTCCTCTGTGTAACCTCTGCCGAGCGTTTCATAGAGACTGTCGTGCTTTTCCACAAAATCGTAACCCTTGACAAATCCAATCGAGGTTTCGGGATTAGTCTTGACTAATTCAGTGAAGCGTTTCAAGGTGCTCCTAGCAAACTTGGAATCAGCGTAATCCTTTGCGGAATGGGACGGAAAAGGTCTAAAATGGGCCCCGGCCTTGTTCGAAGTGAATGTCAACGATCTGACCCTTTGAGACGTCTCCTCAACCCCATCTTTGGACACCACCACCAGCTCAATTCCTGGAACCTTCTCTGTCAAACACAGCGCCGTACTCAGACCTATAACCCCGCTACCAACAATAACAACCTTCATCGGTGTTGAAAAAAGCTTCACACCGCTATCTCTCAAAGTTGTGATTTTTCAGCCGGTGCGGGATAGCTTACATCTTTAGCCGCTAATGACAACGCAAATTCACGTCTTAGACGGCGGGTTGCTTGATGCAGAGCTTGAGAACACGCTTTGGAAACGTGTGGACTCTGCACTCAAAGATTTGCAGCCTCTGAGATCGCTAGCTGCACCGGATGAACTCAAGTTGGCTCTCAAGTTGGTCTTGTTCAAGCTCACGGTTTGGAATCAGACAACAACATATGGCTTATCTTTACAGAACATTCTCTTGCGAGCGACCAAATGGCAAAAACTGGGTCTTTTAGCCGTGATAATACTCAAATATGTGTTCAAGAAAATGGAATCTCTGGTTTATCTATCGGAAAACGACAACTCAACACTATCCAACGTGTATATTGGCCGCATACGTCCGCTGGTGACGCGGGTGCATGCATTGGTCAATGTCATCATCACATTGGGGTTTTTAACGCGCGCTACGGGGGCCAATTTGGCCCATACAGTCTTGGGAATTCACTATGCGCCTTCAATGGGTGGAACCACCGGACTCAGCGATCCCAGCAACGTGTCATATGAATTTCAGAACAGACAGCTTGTTTGGAACGTGGTCACCGAAACGCTCAAGGTGGTGAATCTGTGGGAATGGCAATCAAGACGTGGAGCAAAGCCAGAACTGGCGGGTCCAAAGTCAGGATGTGCGGTCTGTTCTCGCGTGGTATGCTGTAACCCCGTTGTGTCTTTGTGTGGATGCAAGTTCTGCTACACGTGTATATTCAAAACAGACGTTTGCACGCGATGCGGCGTGCCGGTCCGCGGGTTTACGGTTGTGAGCTGATCTGAGCTGAGCGAGATCCATGTCTGAGGCGTTGTTCTCTTGTGTGTATGTATATTATTATGGGCTAATTCATGTTTCTGTCTGTGCACTTGCAGGTCCTCTAAATAGGTGAAAGACCCGTAGAGTTTTAATTGTAATTACAGTTAGAAACAGAAACAGAAACAACAACGGAGACGTTTTTGCACATAGTGCAGAGAAGCAGTTTGTATACTTTTGTATGGAAAGGTGATGGCATCAAGAGATATTTTTACTCAGATCACAGTGAAACATTTCAAAGCATGAAACAAATGAAACAAAGATATACCTTGAAGTGAATGTGGCCAATAGTATGTGGCACCGTTTTCACTCATATGAGCCTCTCACTGCCAATTGATCAGCAATTTCATTTCCCTCTACACCCGAATGTCTGGGAACATGTTCAAAGTGCAATGGCGCTAGACCATTTTCTTTGTAAAGTGCAATGTCGCTAGACCATTTTCTTTGTAAAGTGCAATGGCGCTAGACCATTTTCTTTGTAAAGTGCAATGGCGCTAGACCATTTTCTTTGTAAAGTGCAATGGCGCTAGACCATTTTCTTTGTAAAGTGCAATGGCGCTAGACCATTTTCTTTGTAAAGTGCAATGGCGCTAGACCATTTTCTTTGTAAAGTGCAATGGCTCTAGACCATTTTCTTTGTAAAGTGCAATGTTCTTTGTAAAGTGCAATGGCGCTAGACCATTTTCTTTGTAACATTCGTTGATGAAAGTTCGCAAATTCAAAAATCTCTGAATCACGTCCAAATTGGCAACCGAGAGACCTTTGGCTTTGTGCCATCCATTTTGCATCCATTTGTCAAAGCACAAAGTCACACAACTGAGAGCATACTTGGAATCAGAGACAAAAGTGTATGCTGGGAACTTAGAGAGAAGTCGTGCCTAATAGCTTGCAGTGCACACATTCGATCGCATGAAGTTCTGCTCTTTGATTTGGTTCGACCCATGAACAGGGGCTGAAACATTTATTGATTCATTAGGACCAGAATAAACACCCATTCCTGCTGATGCACGTGACCTATCTTGAATACCATCTGTGTACACATCGCAGAACTGCAAAAAGTGTGGAGGCGCTGTCTACTAGAGGCGTGTGCATGGATACAACAGAAATATCGGCAATATAGTCAACGCGTTCTACTCTCGCGTTGACGATCCTCATCCTTCATAATGTTGGTCCATCCAATTCGATGCTTCTGGGTGTGTATTGAATCCCTTGAAAAATGCGCCCGACTATGAATGCACGCTTTCTTTGAATTCGGTCCAAGAATTGAAGATGCCTATGCCGCGGTCTCTGCATCCAGAGTGGAAGTTTGTAGCATGATCGGATCGGTGATGAAGCACAGTGAAGCGTAGGTAGACGTACTGTTTTTCCCAGTAATCTTTTTCTCCCTACACTTTTCTGGGGGGGGGGCAAATTTTTTTTCGCAGTGGCAGTAAAATTTCCGCCGTAGTATTTTTTTTGCTCCCCAGTACTCGTTTTCCCCTTGATTTTGTTTTTCACGCTCAGCACAAAGCTAAATTCCATCAAGTGTCGATTATATACATACAGCTTGAACTTTCAAATGCCCCATAGTAGGGTCTTTTTCGCATTCCACTCCTTTCCTGCTTTTCAACTATAAACATACATCACACTTTCCGAGTTGCAGAAAACCACAGATATACTCTACAGGAATCTCGTCAAAGATGAAGGCAAACTCTACAGCCACGAGATCTTACATCGGATTTAAGCGATGAATGCTCCATCGGGTTAGCTAATTGCTTAGACTCACGCTTTTTAGCTAATTGCTTAGACTCACACTTTTTAGCTAATTGCTTAAACTCACACTTTAGCGTGTTGAGCAAACATAATGCCCACACACCGACCACTTATGGTACTCGAACTTAGTAAGTTAAAGAATATAAAAAATTAGAGACACGCTCGACGTGATTAGACAAAGAACAAAGAAAAAGTACTAGTGACTCAAGTTTGCTTAGATAACCAAAGCGAACAAACCGGCAACTAAGGAGAAGAAGACGCCGGCAGAAACGTTAGAAGCACCGTTGAACTCAGGTGGGACAATTGCAGTACTGGATGGAGCAGCGGAAGAGCTTGGGGTTTCAAGAGTACCGGTTGGCTTAGCACCCTTAGTCTTGGTGACGGTGGCGGTGACGGTGGTTGGGACTTCAATGACGGTGTCAGAGGAAAGTGGGCACCAGGTGGTGTAGGTGGTGTCGTTTTCAGTGACAGTGACAACACCGGTTTCGACTGGAAGAGCAGTACACTTGTCATCGGAACAGGAAGTGATGGTGACAATGGTCTTAGAGTATGTGGTGTGGGTGGAGATGCTGGTTTCGGTGGAGTAAGTGGTCAATTCGTCGGAAGTGGAGGAAGAGGAGGTGGAGGTGGTGGAGGTGGTGGAGGAGGTGGTGGTATCAGGGCCTAAAATGGAACCAGTAGTGGAGAATGGTAAACCGGCTGGCAAAGCGGTGGTGGTGGTGGCAGTAACGTAGATTGGGGTTGGTTCAGCTCTCTTCTCTTGGGAACCGACTTCCAAGTCGAGAAGGAAGAGACCAACAAATTCGTCCTTCCATGTGGTCAATGGACCAGTGAGGAAGAGTTCGGCACCTAAATCACCTTCGGAGAATTGCAATGGAGAAGACAAGTCAAGGGAGCTATCAGAGGAGGAGGAGTCCAAGCTGAATTCAACATGAGCTGGTTCGTAGAAACCAAAGATGTGAGCTGGGTCGAACTTGAAACCGTAGGAGTCAGAGCCGGAGACGTCGGAAACCAAGGAGAAACCAACAGCACCGGAATGCTTTGGAAGGTACAATTGGAAGTAGATTTGGCCTTCAAAGAAGAAACCGTTGGCAGATGGCTCGGTGGAGTTTGGTTGAATGGCAGCGTAAGCAGTGGAAGCGAGAGCAGCAATTTGAAGGAACTTCATAGCGAATGGAATTACGTTATAGGAAGAAGAGAAAGGGGTCCATCCGAGTACTGGGGGCGGGCTGGTGTCGATATTTATACCCGTTGGCTCTGTTTGTTGACCTCGACTCCTGTTGGTGGCTCGATCGGGAAGACCGCGAGCCACAAAGGGAAATTCCTATTGTTTGGCAATTATGGCACGCGGGCCAGCCCTTTTTCGAGCGCTGGTTGCGCGTTTTGCATTCATCGCTCATTTATGGCTCACGTGCTGGCGGCTAGAGTGTCTTGGGGTGAATTTATATGCATCATGAAGTGTTGTTACAGGGAAATATACAATTGAACAGTGAGGAAATTGTGCTGAGCGTGCTTTCAGGCCACGGCTGAACCCACTAGCAACCTGTTATGGCTCGGGTCGCACACTAATTTTGTTGACGCTGTTGTTTGGCTCTCTGCTTTGGCTTACTTTGCTTCTTCTTCTTCTTGAGCTTGAGCTTGTCTTTCAGCACTCCCAGCTTGTAGTCCATGTCCTTCTGCTGGGACTTTGCGTCCTTCTGCTGTTGGTTAGGTTCCTCCACCGCATCCTGCAGCAGCAGGCCCTCGTCGTTCACAATCCCGTTGAATATCATCTTATTACCATGTGCCGATTGGTCTGCACCGGCCCCCCTTGCGTCGAGCCCCGCCAACGGCGTCTGTAGCAAACTGTAGAGCATTAAAACTACGATGGCTATGCCCAGCAACACAAGCATTCTCGTCCTCTTCTGTCCCGGCATTATGTTTCTAAACCTCTTGAAACACAGGAGAATCGCCCCTGCGCTTCGATTTTTGCAGGCCTCAATTTTTATTATTTTCTATCTTGTTTTTCACTACACCAGGGCACATGCAGCATATCATGCACAGCCGCAAAGCCATAGAGTTTTCCAATCTCTCATCGCGAAAGCAATAGAGTTTTCCAATCTCTCATAGTTTCACTTCGCGAATTGTTTGTAAATAAAATTTGCGGTGCGCGGAAATTTCCTTTCCTGTAGCTAACACTTTTTTTTTCTCAAGATCTCTTTGCCATTTGGCTTAGATCAAGTGTAGTATCTGTTCTTTTCAGTGTAACAGCTGAAATCGGGGCCCATGTGGCCTCTTTATGTTACAATTATTTTTTCCGCCATTTTGGAGAGGGCTTTGCCGCGCAGTTGTACAGATTTATCTGGCACGCCGGTCTCCTCTCCGCTGTGTCGTTACCAATACACTCTCGGTTTCTGACGCTGGTTGCTGCCATTCCAAAGGCTTGGGATGGATCAACTTAGAGTTGGCCTTGTCACGTGGATTTGCTTGTGTGTAGCGTTGTCACGTGACTTTGCTTGTGTAATGGACTATTGGTTCAGCTTCGCTCAAGTGAGTTGTGCTCGCCATCATTTCTGGCTTTGGCCCCGGTTGCTGCCATTCCAAAGGCTTGGAATGGATCAACTTATAGTTGGCCTTGTCACGTGACTTTGCTTGTGTAATGGACTGTAATGGACTATTGGTTCAGCTTCGCTCAAGTGAGTTGTGCTCGCCATCATTTCTGGCTTTGGCCCCGGTTGCTGCCATTCCAAAGGCTTGGAATGGATCAACTTATAGTTGGCCTTGTCACGTGACTTTGCTTGTGTAATGGACTGTAATGGACTATTGGTTCAGCTTCGCTCAAGTGAGTTGTGCTCGCCATCATTTCTGGCTTTGGCCCCGGTTGCTGCCATTCCAAGCCTTTGGAATGGATCAACTTGTGTGTGTTTAAAAGTTGGCGTTAACTGTAAATGCAAGCGTCACGTGATATCTTGCTTGTGTATTTTTTTGCTTTGTGTCACGTGACCTTGCTTACGTAACCGTGTAGTTGTCTTGGTTTCCTCTGCTGCTACGCGTACCTTCCTCTTGTTATTCTTCTTCTTTCTTTGTTTTCCATCGCCGTTCGCATGGCTCCGTCGATCAATCTCGTGGACCATCGTGGGTGGGTCATTGACTCCCAGGCGTATGTCCCCAAAGCCCCTACTATACCCGCAAAATACCGTCTAGAGCTCGAGAGGCAAACACAAGAACAATTGCAAGATCATCACCACGTACAGGAAGTACAGTCACTAGACACTACTGGATTCAAGCGAGCGATAAATGACAACAGCACTCTTGTTAAAAGGCCCAAAGTTGGTTCACCCCCCGCTGCTCGTTCTGTTTCTTCTTTCACTTTAGATACAAATGCTCGTGATGTTAGTGTGACGCGTGTTTCTGCTGAGACTAAACCAAGTTCCAACACCAGCACTAGTGCTCTCATTACTACTTCTGCAAATACTACAAACACCACGTCTCCATCCTCACTGGTCTCACTGCAATCAAAACTGATTTCAAAACTCAAACAAATAACACAACTGTACGACTCAAATCTAGCCGTCGAGCTGTCTACCTCACTTAGTGAAGACGCAAAAAAGCAAAAACGAGCACAGTTCAAGTCTGATTTGCTTCTTCGCCAACAAGAGTGTAAGTTATTAGAAAACGAATTGGCATTACAGACTCAACCGAATCCTTCACATACCAAATCCGTCGATTCGTGCATCATTGATTCATCTTCCCCCTTGGATCTTTGCATTAATAATTATACCCCTGATGCCACGTCCACCCAATTGAGACAAGAGATGATTGAGTCGCAATCGTCACCTCCATCGCCATCTCTTTCCGCACACATATCAGACGATTTCAATGACGACTTTGATGACGTCTTCGATGATGACTTAGAAATCACCAATGTCAGTACAAATATCTCCGCTCAAACTGCCCCTATGAGCGACATCATTGAGGACGATAGTGACGCTGATTCAATCATCATTTTAGATTCTTCCGGCAATAAACTTGAGGTGCTACCTAAAGAGGACGACAATGACTTCTTTTCTGATGACGAGGACGATGAATGCATTGTTAAAAAAGAAGACGATTACATGACGCAAATTAACGAAGAGAGAGAAATTACATTTGTGGATGACGATGACGATGATGATTGGGATGATGCAGCTGATGATGATATCATTCTTCAACAGGTCGAATTGTCCTCTTCTAATCATGCGCTACCCACCACTTCTCCATGTGACGATGATATTCAAGAACTCAGCAATATCCCAAACCCAGAAGATTATAAAAAGTTCAATCATAAACACGAATGGACATCTGAGGTTTATGAGAAACTCAACTTGGTTTTTGGTCTGAAATCATTCAGATCTAATCAACTTGAAGCAATCAACTCCACTTTGGCAGGTGATGACGTCTTTGTACTAATGCCAACCGGTGGTGGTAAGTCCCTTTGTTATCAATTACCTGCTATCATTAATTCGGGTAAAACTCATGGTGTCACCATTGTCATTTCCCCACTCATCTCCTTGATGGAAGATCAAGTTAGTCAACTAGAAGCCAAAAACATTAAAGCAACAATGCTGAATTCTAAAATGAGTGTTGAATCAAAAAAACACATATTCAATTTGTTCACACAGGGCTTTATTGAATTGATGTATTTATCACCAGAAATGATTTCCAAATCAGGTCAATGCAAAAACGCCATTTCCAGACTCTACAAAGAAGGAAAATTAGCCAGAATTGTTATTGATGAAGCCCATTGTGTTTCTTCCTGGGGTCATGATTTCAGACCTGATTATCAAGAGCTTGTATTTTTCAAAAGAGATTATCCAGATATTCCTATGATTGCCCTTACTGCTACTGCTAATGAACACGTTAGAATGGATATTATTCATAACTTGGGTTTAAGGTCTCCTAAATTTTACAAACAAAGTTTTAATAGAACTAACTTGTACTATGAAATTCTGCCTAAAAAGAAAGATGTTTTGAATGAAATTTCCCAATTGATCAAAAACAAATATGCAAATCAAACAGGTATTATTTATTGCCATTCTAAAAATCTATGTGAAACTACATCGGATAGACTTAACAGCTTTGGAATTAAATGTAAGTACTACCATGCAGGAATGGACGCAAGTGAACGTTCTATGATCCAATTAGAATGGCAAAAAGGTGATGTCAAAGTCATTGCTGCAACTGTTGCTTTTGGTATGGGTATCGATAAACCAGATGTTCGGTTTGTTATTCATTTGACCATTCCTAGAAACTTGGAGGGTTATTATCAAGAAACTGGTAGAGCAGGTAGAGATGGCTTGCATTCGGATTGCATTATGTTTTATTCCATGAAGGATGCTAGAAGCATCCAAACCATGATTCGAAAGGATAAAGAATTGTCTCATCTTATGAAAGATAAACATTTGGATAAATTGAAACAAGTTATTCAATATTGTGAAAATACCAGTGATTGTAGAAGAACTCAAGTTTTGCAATACTTTAATGAATCTTTTGATCCAAAGGATTGTAATAAAGAATGTGACAATTGTAAATTCAAATCAAAAATTGAAAACGTTACTAGAGATGTCACTCAATTTGCAATCAATTGTGTCAACTTGGTTAAACTCATTTGCCATAACAATGTCACCGTCATTCAATGTCAGGACATTGTGAAGGGATCCAAAACGGCCAAAATTGTGAATGCAGGATTTGATCAAAATGAATTCCATGGTTGTGGTAAAGAAATGACTAAACTAGACGTTGAAAGAGTTTTCTTCCACTTGATTCACAATGGATACCTTGAGGAAAAATCAAAAATGCATTATGGGACCAAGTATGCTGCCAATTATGTCTTATTGGGGCCTAAGTCTAGGCGATTACTCACCGGCATGGACAAGATTGTTATGAACTTCCCCAAGGCTAGAGAAAACAATAGATCCAGAACTCCTGAGTGTTTACCCTCATTTGTGCCATCCAGTGAATTAGTCATGGGCCATGGAGCAAGTGTGCGCAAAATCAACATCAATGACCCCACTTTCAAGTCTCATCTGGATTCTTGTTACCTAAGACTACTTGACGTTAGAAAGACCATAGCTCAATACAGACACATCAGTAATGAGATGAACATTGCATCACAAACTATGTTGAAAGACATGGCTAGAAAATTACCAAGCACCTCAGCGCGATTCAAAGCCTTGGATGACTTCAAGAATGGTCAAGATCAGTATTTCATCACATTCAGTAAGAAGATCAACGAGTTGTGGGACCAACGAGAGAAAAAGTTTGGTCAAATCAATGTAGAATCTCAGCAAGAAGAAACCAGTACACAGTCAGACGTAAGATCCGAGTCGAGATTTTGGTCAAGGTCAGACTCAGACATGTCCACTTTGACACAACTTAAAGAATACAGAATGTCATCAATCAGTCAACAAAGTCAAAGTCAGACTCAAAGACAAAACCAAAACCAAAACCAACGAAAAACCACACGTCGCTCTCGTGGTACCCAACGTCGTACTGTGAACTCCTCTGCGAGAAAAACTAGTGCAGCTACCAAAATGCGACCAAAGAGACCCATTGCATTATCGAAGTTTTGCTGAGCATATTTATAGACAAGTAAAAATCAAATTCCAAGTCAAAAAAAATAATATCTTCATTTTTCTATCACTTATTCATTAGTCTTCAACTTAAGATGAGTAAGGTTAACGTTCTTATTGTTGGTAACGGTGGTCGTGAACACGCTCTTGCATGGAAGCTTGCGCAATCTGCTCTTGCTGGTCAAATTTACGTAGCTCCAGGTAATGGTGGGACCAGCTCAATGGAAAACGTTTTAAATGTAGACATTGGCGTTAATGACTTTGAAGCATTGGTTGAATTTGCTCAAAGTAAGAACGTTGGCTTAGTTGTTCCAGGTCCTGAAGAGCCTCTTGTTAAAGGTATTGCCTCAGCTTTCCAAAAAGTTGGTATTCCAGTATTTGGTCCATCTACTGATGCTGCTAAGATGGAAGGTTCTAAAGCTTTCTCTAAAGATTTCATGAAAGAGTACGGCATTCCAACTGCCAAGTACGCAAACTTCACTGATTACGAAAAGGCCAAGGCTTACGTCGAATCAACTGATTACAGAATTGTCATCAAGGCTTCTGGTTTAGCTGCTGGTAAGGGTGTGTTGATTCCTGAAAACAAGGAGCAAGCTTTGCAAGCTATTAAGGAAATCATGATTGATAACAAGTTTGGTGCCTCTGGCTCTGAAATCGTGATTGAAGAATTCATGGAAGGTGATGAATTATCCATCTTGTGTGTTTCTGATGGTTACTCATACATTGATTTCCCAGCCGCTCAAGATCACAAGAGAATTGGTGATGATGACACCGGTTTGAACACTGGTGGTATGGGTGCCTATGCCCCTGCTCCAATTGCTACTGCTAAGCTTTTGCAAAAAATTAGACAAACTATTTTAAAGCCATCCATTGATGGTATGAGACATGCCGGTTACCCAATGGTCGGTTGCTTGTTTGTTGGTATTATGGTAACCCCATCTGGTGAACCAAAGGTTGTTGAATACAATGTTAGATTTGGTGATCCTGAAATTCAAACCGTTTTACCATTGATTAAGACTGATCTGTTAGAAATATTCCTTGCTACTGTCAACCATAGATTAGATGCTATCAAATTGGAACTCTTTGATGGCTTTTCAACCACTGTCGTCATGGCTGCACAAGGTTACCCTGACTCCTACAAAAAGGGTGATGAAATCACCGTCAAGACTCCATTGCCAGAAAACACCTTTATTTTCCATGCAGGTACCAAGTCTGAAAGTGGTAAGGTTTTAACTAACGGTGGTAGAGTCATTGCTGCTACTGCCATTGCTCCAACTTTGGAAGAAGCTGTTAAGAAGGCTTACGTCGGTGTTGATCACGTTGAATTTAGTGGTAAATACAATAGAAGTGATATTGCCCACAGAGCTTTCAAGGCCAAGCAAGCAAACAAGATTTCCATCACTTATGAAGATTCAGGTGTTTCTGTTGATTTAGGTAACAAGTTTGTTGACAACATCAAGAAGATGGTTAAATCTACT
This sequence comes from Saturnispora bothae, assembly GCA_030462855.1. NCBI lineage: Eukaryota > Fungi > Ascomycota > Pichiomycetes > Pichiales > Pichiaceae > Saturnispora > Saturnispora bothae. Next base: position 199,258 of record JAKVQQ010000005.1, on the reverse strand, counting down.
GCCAGACCAGGTGCCGATTCTGACATTGGTGGTTTTGGTGGTTTGTTTGATTTGAAGAAGGCCGGTTACGAAGACATTGACGAAACCTTATTAGTTGGTGCAACTGATGGTGTTGGTACCAAGTTAAGAATTGCCCAAATTTTGGACATCCACAACACCGTTGGTATTGATTTAGTTGCCATGAATGTTAACGATTTGGTTGTTCAAGGTGCTGAGCCATTGATGTTCTTGGATTACTTTGCCAGTGGTAGTTTGGATATCAGAGTTGCCGAACAATTCGTTGAAGGTGTCGCGAACGGTTGTAAATTAGCCGGTTGTGCCCTTGTTGGTGGTGAAACTTCTGAAATGCCAGGTATGTACGCCCCAGGTCATTACGATACCAACGGTACTGCCTTTGGTGCTGTTTTGAAATCCAATATGTTACCAAAGGTCAACGAAATGAGATCTGGTGACGTTATTTTGGGTTTGGCATCTGATGGTGTCCATTCCAATGGTTTCTCTTTAGTCAGAAAGATCATTGACTCTACCGATTACGAATACACTGATGCTGCTCCATGGAAGCCTGAGTCCACCATTGGTAAGGAAGTTTTAATTCCAACCAGAATCTACGTCAAGCAATTGCTACCATCTATCAAGCAAGGTTTGATCTTGGGTTTATCACATATCACCGGTGGTGGTTTAGTTGAAAACGTCCCAAGAACCTTACCAGACCATTTGAAGGCCGAGATTGACATCAGCACTTGGGAAGTTCCAGCTATTTTCAAATGGCTTGGGAAGACTGGTGGTGTTCCAATCAAGGATATTCTCAAGACATTGAACTTGGGTGTTGGTATGGTTGTCATTGTTCGTGAAGAAAACGTTCAAGAATTGACCAAGAACTTGGAGGCTGCTGGTGAAACTGTCTACAGAATCGGTTCTCTTGTTGACCGTAAAGCTGGTGATGTTGCCTGTGAAGTTTCCAATGTTGATGGTCTTTATTAATCCAAAAACTCCCCCCTCCCTCTCCTTTATCGCACATTTATAGTACTAATTTGACTTCTAAGTATATGCTGCTGAGCGATGCTGACGTAAGCAGAACACCCACGTTGTAGGAAAAAAAACTAATAAATTTATTAGTGCTCTTTTAGAGTGAGACTTTTTCATGTATTTATCTTCATTATCAATTGAATGTGGAGTTAACTGAGTATTAATAAAGAAAAATGTCAGACAACCAAAGTAACAGCTCTACTCATTCATTAGTGGTGGATAATATCCCACATCACGAAGATTTGGACAACCATGAAGACGTACAATCTTCAATTAGTGGAGATTCAGAATTGAACGATCACAGAAACCATCAAATGAGTTTACCTATTCGAAAGAATGCTCCTCATCTGGAAATGACATCCACTGATCTGAGAAACAAGATGTTGGCCAATAATGATGAAGACAACGATGACTATGATGTTGAATTCAATGATAGATTTAAGACGGGTTTGAGTTTCACCAACACCCCAGTTCCCGCTCCTATCAACAGAAAACAATCGATCAAAAGATCAAGATCTAGATCATTCAGTGATCAGGTTAAACACTTGATTAGACCAAGAGAAGATTCCACTGGCCCAGTTGGTACGGGGTTTTTACATGTAACTAATTCTCACACCAATTCGCCAATGATGACCAGTATGTCTATGGCATCTTCTAACAGCAGAAGAAACAGTTATGTCTACAACAACGCGAAAAACAATAGTGCTAGAGGTAACAAGAAAGACGATGACGGTGAAGATAGTGATGTTGATTCACATGCAAGTATTGAATCTGAAGAGGACGTTTGTTTCCCAATGCTACCAGAGAACGTCAATATTAAAGGTATTGACTTCTCGGAGTTGGATGAATACATTGATGAGCAAAGAGAAGAAAATGCAGAAATTATGAGAAGAGAACAAGAATTAAGACGTGCAACTAATGTCACCACAAGCTCTGAAAAATTGAGTTCCGCTGCTTTAAAATACACACCAAAACATCTTCTTTCTTCCACTGAATCTGCTTCAAATGATAACGAAAAGTGTGATTCGATTGACGAAACTGAGCCAGGTGTTACATTTGATGCAGCTGATGACAAGTTCGAAGATGGATTACCGACTAGATTCAGCTTCTTCTCTAGTGACAGAGAAGAAACTCTGCACACAGCGGATTTGACTACATTGGTTAAGCCTGGGGAATCTATTAAGAATCTTTTCGGCGGCGATGATACTGTTTGGTGGTTAGATTGCACTTGTCCAACGGATGTTGAAATGAAGGTATTGGCAAAAGCTTTTGGTATTCATCCTTTGACAGCAGAAGATATTAGAATGCAAGAAACTCGTGAAAAGGTTGAACTATTCAAGTCATATTACTTTGTTTGTTTCCACACATTTGAAACTGATCAAGAAAGTGAGGACTTCCTTGAGCCAATTAATGTTTATATTGTGGTTTTGAAAACAGGTATTTTAACATTCCATTTCTCACCAATTGTTAATCCTGCAAATGTTAGAAGAAGAGTTAGACAATTGAGAGATTATGTCAATGTTTCAGCAGATTGGCTTTGTTATGCAATTATCGATGACATTACTGATGGTTTTGCTCCGATTATTCATTCCATTGAATATGAAGCCGATTCTATCGAAGACTCTGTTTTCATGAATAAAGATAATGATTTTAGAGAAATGCTATTAAGAATTGGTGAATCCAGACGAAAAGTCATGACCTTGATGAGATTACTACAAGGTAAGGCAGATGTCATTAAGATGTTTTCAAAGAGATGTCAAGAAGAGATGGGGCCAACTAATTCTGCTGCTCAACCAAGAGCCGATATTGCATTATACTTAGGTGATATTCAAGATCATATTATTACCATGTTTCAATCTTTGTTATCATTTGAAAAGATTTTTTCCAGATCTCATACTAACTACTTGGCTCAATTGCAAGTGGAATCATTCTACATTAACAATAAAGTCACTGATATTTTGTCCAAAGTCACCATGTTGGGTACCATACTTGTTCCAATGAATTTAGTAACTGGGTTATTTGGTATGAATGTTAAAGTTCCTGGTGACGGACAACAAAATTATGGTTGGTTTGGTGGTATTATTGGGTTCATTTTCCTTCTAATTGGTGTCAGTATTGTTATTGTTAACTTCTACGTTAACGCGATGAACAAGAAGTCCGAAAACATTTTACCTCCATTAAGTGTTAAAGATTTCAAAATTGGTAGAAATAAGAGAGCTAAGCACAGTGATGGAATCAACAACCCCAAGTCAGATATGATGAGTTTGCCTACCAGGTTCACCAAGTACGGTCAATGGTAGTTTTCTTTTTAAGTTTATAGATTAACTTTACTTTTTAATTTTACCGTCTAATAATAATTAATAAAAAGTAGTAATAATAAAAAATTTAGTCGATACGAGGTTCGAACTCGTGACCTTCAGCGTGTAAAGCAGACGTCGTAACCACTAGACCAAACGACTAAGCAACACGTTTTTTCGTTTAATAGCATTTACCAGCTGCTACTATAATAAAAATGGTTAAATTATATAACTCAACAACGCGGCAAGCTAGAAGCTCAAAACTTGGTAAATGTTGAAAAAACACTATTATAAAGGTTCTCAAATAGTTTCATGCTCATATCTCTTTGTTTACTTTTTATATTTAGAATTTAGTGATTTCGATTTTAAATTATTTTCAATGTTGAAAAGACAAAAAGTTTAATACTTTCAAAGGTGATAGTAATAGACATTTAATTAACTATAATCTTTCGCTATACAAACTGTGAAGTATAAAATATGTACAATTATTATATAACTAACTTTATACAACGGTAAGAAGAGAAGTATACTTATAATGTATAATTAATATTTTTCTCTTCTATTTTTAATTATCAATAATATTATCATTTCGGTTGATTCTTATTTTTGTTATTGTTATCAACATATTTCATATAGTTACATTGAAAGAGATTTACTTATTATTATCTCCATATTTTGTATGAAGGTTTCTTAAAAGTATGGTTACGATATACGGATTACAGAGCATTTCCGGAAACTTCAAATAATATTTCCGAATATAAAACGCGTAAAAGAACGCCAAAGGAAAGCGTTTTTGAAACATTTTTTTACAAATTACACATTATAAAACCAAAGACTAAAATATGTTATTTTGTAGTTTTCTCATCTTTACGTAAAAGCCTTTAAATTCTAAAATTACATATATTCTGCTTGATAATTCGTTTCGTATAAAAAAATGGGGGAGAAAAAAAAGTCTCCTGTTTTCTTTCTTCCGAGTGAACAACTGTTTTCTTTTGATTTCAAGATTAAAAATGAGTAAATCATTACCATTATACACCAGCAAGGAAGTTTCAAGCCACACTAGCGAGACGGATTGCTGGGTTACTTTGTTTAACAGAAAAGTTTACAATGTTACTGGGTTTTTAGATGAACATCCAGGTGGTGGCGAAATTATCATGGATTACGCTGGTAAGGATATCACTGAGATTTTAGCTGATGCCATGAGTCATACTCACTCTGAATCTGCCTATGAAATGTTGGATGGCATGTTGATTGGTTATTTGGCCACTAAGGAAGAAGAAGAAGAATTATTAAAGAAACACAAGGACATTAGAGTGAAGCCGGAAGTTGATTCTGATGGTCTGAAGGTTGTTGATTTAACTGAATTTGGTGAAATTCCAGATGACTTATTGCATTTAAAGACTGATCACAAGGATGATTTGAAGAAACACAATTTCCTTGATTTGGATAAGCCATTAATTATGCAAGTTTTAAGAGCTAAATGGACAAGAGAATTTTATGTTGATCAAATTCATAGACCAAGACATTATGGTAAAGGTTCTGCACAATTGTTTGGTAACTTCTTGGAACCATTATCGTTAACTCCATGGTGGGTTGTTCCAACAATTTGGCTTCCAGTTAATTTCTACATTTTCTACCAAGGTGCTAAAAACCTTCCATTATTATGGTCTGTTGGATTCTGGGGACTTGGTTTATTTGTTTGGACTTTGATTGAATATGGTATGCACAGATTTATTTTCCATTTGGATGATAACTTACCAGAAAGTAATATTGCGTTTGCACTTCATTTCCTTTTACATGGTGTTCACCATTACTTACCAATGGACAGAATGAGATTGGTCATGCCACCAACTTTGTTCAGTCTTCTAGCTTTCCCATTCTACAAGATTGTGTTTGGTTTATTACCATACAATATTGCATGTGTTGGTTTTGCTGGTGGTTTCTTAGGTTACATTATTTACGATGTCACTCATTACATGCTTCATCATGCTAAATTACCAAAGTTTTACCAAGATTTGAAGACTTACCATTTAGAACATCATTACAAGAACTACCAACTTGGGTTTGGTGTTTCCAACAATTTCTGGGATAAAGTCTTTGGTACTTACTTATACCCAGAGGATGTTTTGCAAAAGAAGAATTAATAGCCAAGAAGCTATGTTTCAAGTCTATGGCTGGCTTGGGAGAAGTGGATTTACCAGACACTGGATGGAAAGAAACAGTTTTATACACGTATTAGGCTATTATTCAATTTAACTTTATGTATTTTTAATGTTTTAAATCAAGGTCATGAAAGATAGATTTCACTGTATTGTGTATGGTACTACTGAGATATTTTATATACATGTATGAATAATCATAAATTGTGTAGGTTATGTCAATTAATTTGACCCCAAACCATACTTTTTTAACATACCATCGATATCACCAAATGCATCTCTGTTACCTTGAATAACAACAGTTGGTTTAGAACCAGTCAATATATTTCTAACGAAATCGATGGCTTCAGTCCTACTAACACTATCAACAATATCACACATTTCTTGAACATCCACCTTTTTACCTAGAACTTGAATTTGTCTACCCAAATCTTCCAACTTGACCAAATTTGATTCTAAATTCATATAGAGAGAAGATTTAAGTTGGTTTTGAGCTCTTTTGAATTCTTGTTCAGAAATTGCTCCTCTGCTAATATCATTAGTCATTAATAATCCCAATTCATAAGCAATCAATTCGGCCATAACACGATTACCTTGAGGGATACAGGACATCTGGACACCGAATAGACCTGAATCTTGATAATTATGGATAAATGATTTACAAGATTCAACAAAACCATAATTGTTCAAAATACGGGTGTAAGATCTAGAATACATACCCTTACCTGGACCACCAGCCGAGAAGGATCCACCTTGACCCAATAGCATTTGAATGATGGCCAACTTGTAAACGTCGTTGTTAGTAATAGGAACACCTTCAAAACCAACAAGAATGTTGTGGAATTCATCCAGATGGTCCAAACCTTGTGGATAAGGAATGGACAATTCACCGCCTGTATATTTAGCTGGTTCCATGTATGGCAGTTCCTTTGGTTTGAGATCATTGATTGGGGAATTTTCAATCAATGACAGAGCCTTTTGGAAAGAAATACCGGAGAAGGCGATTACCAAATTATTTGAGTTGTAAAAGATGTCTCTGTACTTCATCAAATGGTCAATTTTGATTTGATTTAGGTTATCAAGTGGTGTTAGGAGTGGGGAGCCCAGATTTTTCCGATTGTAGGCAGTTTGTTGAAAAAGTTCTGGTAAGATGAGATTTGGTTGGAGCCAGATTTCATTTAATTCGAATTCTGTTGCAAGTTTTTGGTCATTGAATTCCTCTGGTGTGAAGTTAGGATGGAAAACCGAATCTATTAGCAAATTTGTCATTTTTTCGATATCGTTATTGAATACTGAAGCCTGATAGATCATACATTCTCTAGACGAAGAACACATGTAATTGCCACCTAGTTTGTTCAACTCGTTAGCCATTTGGACGAGAGTTCTGTTTTTAGTAGACTTGAACGACATCTTGTCCATCAAGTGCGAGGCGCCTGTTAAGTTGTAATGGTTTTCGAATCTTGACCCTGCTTTGAAATAAAAGCCGATAGAGGAGAAGTAGGAGGGTGTTTCGTCGACCGCAAGCGTAACTCCGTTGGCGAGCTTGTGGATAATTGTGGAGGTGGCGTCCAAGGGGACTGAAGAGGACGCGAAACGTCTGAACGAGAGCATTTGTTTGAAAAGCAGAGATTGAACAAGAGTTGAAAAAAAAGAGTAGGTAGATTCAAAGAGAAAAGGTGAGAGTGTCGATGTTGAGGGCCTGAAGGAAGGAAATTAGGGCCGAAACTTTGTTCAAAGCGGGAGCAGGGGTTTTAGCTAAAAAATAGTGAAAAAACGGGGCGAAAAGTCCATCAGGGGGGCCGTAAAAGCTTTATAGAGAGTTTAATTTGTAGAAAAGACGTAGATAGGGTGTAACCAGAGAAATAGAGCTTGACGAGGATGAAAAAGCGGGGATAGAAATCAACCCGTTTGATTGACAGCAGTCTCAAAGCAAAATGATACGTTTAAAGTACAGAAATGCAGATATTGTGGCTATATAAGATGAAGAAGATAATTAATCAGAGACACGGGATGAGTTCTTGTCGGAGGCAACGGCTTTGGCCGCTGCGGCACTGGCATTGCTCGCAGCGTTTGCCAGCTGCTGTGCACGGTTGATGTCTGCGGCTAAACGTCTTCTCATTGCGTCGAAACAGTGCTGGGCCTCTGCGGCCGCAGTCTGTGTAGTGGCTGCGACGTTCAACTCAACACCTGCAGAGGGTCTCGCGTTCATGCGGTTTGAGGCCTAAAGAGATTCGTTGTCCAAGAGAACAAACTTTCTCTTGAGAGCACCCGCGGAAAGTTGGAACGGATTAAGCTTTGTGTCCCATTGCATACGAAGGTAGTCGTCACCGTGTTTCTTTCTCAGTCTCACGAGTCTTTCTCTCTCAACTTCGTCCAGTTTCTTTTTAGACGCCTTCTTAGGCTTACTGGCAAGCTGTTCAAGTTCATCGATGACGCTAGAAGCAAAGGCGTCAGTCTGAGTGCTGAGCGCAGGCGTGTCTTCCTTGGTACCGTAGATGATTTCTAGGATCTTTCCGTTCTCGTCCTTGCGGAACTTAGCCACACCTTTAGGGATGTTAGCAGGATCGTATGGATCAAGAGAGGAATCAGCAGGATCTTGAACGTGTTCATTATTCTCCTCTTCTTCCTCGTCTTCCAAGCTTTCTTCCTCGTTATTTCTCTTAATGACAATGGGCTTGAGTTCAAGCTCGACCCCACCGGCCTTAGCCCCATGTTGCATTGTGAGGCCGAGTCTTTTGTAGTTCTGTTTCACAGTGAGAGATTTGTCCCAATGTTTAGCGATGACGGGGTTAGCGGTTGGGTTGAAAGTTTTCTTTTTCTGTTGTCTCACTTTCTTGACGCTGGAATGCGCCATCTTTCTCTTACGAACAGACACCATGGGTTACTTCTAGTGGTTCAGATGGAAACAGAGATAGACAGAGTGATAAAAAAAATTTTTAGGTGAAAAAAATTGAAAAATATTTGAAAGAGGAGCGAAGAAGGCAGAGGAAAACGGAGAGATGGAGGGGGGACAAATCGCAATGTTGGAGTGGGGTAAGAAGGAGAGACGTTTTGTGGGGCTGAATTGAAAAAAACGAGCGAAAACGGCTTTTTTCCAGCCTTAGAGCATGAAATAAGCCATTGACGCGTGAAACGGGGTTCAAAGGGGTAGACAAAAAAGGAAGAGGATGCAGTAGAGATGCAATGGGTCACCGGGCTTTTTTTCGCGCTCTAGCGGGCTCTGGAAAGAAGTTGGACTTCAAATTTGCTCTCAGTCACGTGACCGGTCACGTGACGACCCACTCATTTTCCAGTTTTGGGCTTTTTCCCATCTGGGCTGCAAGTGTAGCGACAAAAAGGGTGCAGTTGAGATGAAAAGGGTACAGTTGAGGTGAAAAGGCAGACAGTATAAGATATGTACAATTATTATATAACTAACTTTATACAACGGTAAGAAGAGAAGTATACTTGATATGTATAATTGATATTTTTCTCTTCTATTTTTAATCATCAATAATATTATCATTTCGGTTGATTCTTATTTTTGTTATTGTTATCAACATATTTCACATAGTTACATTGAAAGAGATTTACTTATTATTATCTCCATATTTTGTAGACAGGGCTATTAATTACAGGCTCAGTCGTTTTAGAAACAAGTTAGAGCTCCCATTGATCACGTGACATTTTTCACTTCCTGCCCCTATTTCCTCTGTGGTTGGCGTGGCCGCGGACTTTGGCTGGTTCTCGTGTGTAACAACCCTTACTGGTTAGTGCGAAACGAGTTTGCGACGTAGCCACTCTGCACACCCTCTCCCCCTCCTTACTCACGGGAATACAATGTGCAGTGACGAAGAATATGTTTAACGAGAAGAACTATTGCGGGGGATGCATGGAATAACAGGGTCTAATTAGTAAACACAAACACAACAATTCCAAATAACAACAACAGACTTCTATGCAGATGCCTAGCCCCCCCTTCATCCAGCGGTGTGTTGTTGACATACCAAGAAACCAATCTCGGCGATCGGAATCTCGATCCCGATCATCCGGCGAGATCTCTGTAATGTTTACTGTTTACAACAAGTACTAGAAGCTACTCAAAAAGACAACAAGGGCACTACCAAAAGCCGTAAGGCTTCCTTCATATACGTAGCGTTGCTTTCCTTGTTTATACTTTAGATATCACAAAAATTAATTACCTAACTATAAAAGACAAAGAACAAAGTTAACACACTTATAACAAGTAAGCGGCAACACCGGCAACAGCAGCCAAACCGGCAACACCAGCGTTAGCAGCAGCGTTATCTGGGGAGTAGGTTGGAACTGGAGCAAGAGAAGTAGCGGTGGAAGCAGACTTTTCTGGAGCAGATGGACCGTGGGTGATGGTGCATGGGCAGTCAGTGATAGTCAAAGTGGTAGCTTCGGTGACAGTGTAAGTCTTACCGTTGACGGTAAGGGTGGTGGATTCTGGACAGTAAGTGGTCAATTCAGTGACAACTTCAGTAACGTAAACGTCAGATTCAGTGGTGGTGACGTTAGTGTAAGCGACAGCGGAAGCAGCGAAAAGAGCAAGAGTGGCGAATTGCATTTTAAACGAATGTACTAAGTAGCTGAGAACAAAGTGGTGGCTCGTGATAAGAAGGAAGCGGGGGGGATGCAGCCTTTTATACTTTTCCTGTGTCGCGAAGATTGAAAACTTTTTTCTCGCTTTGCGCGCGCAAGCCGCGCTAAAAATAGACTTCCATTTGGGGGATGGCCCCAAATGGGGGGCTTTGCGTGGTGGCAGCTGTTTGATTGGAATATGGTTCTGTAGCGACGAGCGGGCTCTGATTGACTGTGAAGTTAGTTTTCATGTAGCATGTTTATGGGCTGCAGAAAGCACGCTTTTCTGCTTTCTATTTATGGAACCGAACCATCATCGCTCTTGGAAAAACACAACCCAGCTTGCAAACAAAAGCACTGTGGGAGAACGTGGACCTTGAATGGGGCTCTGGACGTTGTGGTTTTGGCATTGCAAGTTTGCTGCAACAAATCTAGCGAGACACTAAATCATGAGGAGCCAAACACCGAGCTTCTAGCGTTCTTAGAACGCCCACAATGGGTAATTGTCTTATTTTGCTTCGGAACCAAAACCGGCTACGGGGTCCAATCGACGCTGACGTAATATTCCACTTCCAGCAATGCCTACCAACTTCTTCTAGAAAGATATGGACCAGCGTGTAGAGAATATAGTGAAACTGTATGGACTGGCTCCTGCGGCAGTGGAGGATGCGGTGCTGGACAACGCCACAACCATAGACGGGTTCCGCGCCTCCGCACACTACGTGGTGAAGGCCGAGGGCATGGGGGGCCCGGAGACGCAGAACGTGCTGGACTTGGACGGACGACTGGACCTTGACGAGGAGGAGGAGGAGGAGGAAAGTGTGCTGGCCAACCCATTGGATGCAATTGCGAGGGCCACTGACGGCCACCTGAGTCTCAACGACGTGCTGGTAGGTAACGGGATTAAGAACAACGGTGCATTTCCATTGCACCAGCTGAACAAGCTGCCCAGCTACACCGGGGCACTCAAGAGCCAGTTGGTAGAGGCTGCGATGGGTGGCCTCGAGACCTATGTGCAGAACATGCAGTCGGGGGGCTCCTCCGGGTCGAACCAGCTACTCAATAGTCTGCTCATTAAGCTGCCGTTGCGCAATGGGTCTGTGGATGCAGCCGCGGGCGTAACCAACAGCCCCCTGAATGGGTTACCGTTTTACAGTGCGGCGCGTCTTGGGGCGAATTTGGATGCGAGCGCAAATGCACGCGTGCTCGAGTCGATCGAGTTGGTTCACGCCGCGGTGATCGCGAACCAGTTTGTGGGCAACAAGCGTGCAGTGCGAAACTACCAGTGGGGGAAGTATTTCAGTGCAAAGTCACAGGGCGGGTCAATGCGTTCGCTGCTGGCCAAGGCGCGAGGCGTGGCCAAGTGTGCGTCCTACGTCTCAGTTTTCAACGCTAGGCTCAGCCAGCGACGGGCCAAGGTGATGGAAAACAGCAAGCTGCGGGCCCAGCTAGCGGGGCGGCTGAAGACGCTCAGTGCACAGTTTGACGCGGCGGAAATCGCGAGCGTGGAGTCGCAGCTGCATGCCCTCAGCGACGAAGACCTCGACTTGTATCCGCCCTGGACCCCCCAGGACGAGGCTGCGGCTTCGAAGCAAGAAATTTACGGGGCGAGATTTCACAGTGGGGAGCCTTCGGGGCGAATGCAGATTCTGCTCGAAAGAGAGCTTGCAATCGACGACCCCTTGCTCCATCGGTACCAGACGCAGTTGCTTGGACAGCAGAAGGCAATGCAATTCCAGCATTCACTTCGGAACTCGAACGGCACAATAGTGAGCAACGTAGTGCGGTTCCGTTGGGACCTGAACCCCAATTGCATGGGGGGTTCTAACATCAGGTCTCGTAGGCCCAAGTTTTTAACCTAGTAGGGGGAGTGAAAGACGAGGGCCGTAGGTTTTGCACTGGGGAAAAAAATTGGCAGTGGCTAGTAGCCTAGCTTTTGAGGCCGTAGCTTCTAGCCTAGCTTTTGAGGCCGTAGCTTCTAGCCTAGCTTTTGAGGCCGTAGCTTCTAGCCTAGCTTTTGAGGCCGTAGCTTCTAGCCTAGCTTTTGAGGCCGTAGCTTCTAGCCTAGCTTTTGAGGCCGTAGCTTCTAGCCTAGCTTTTGTGACACCCAGCTTTTGACCCTCACCACCACCTAGGCCAAGCTCTCAATCAACTATACCCGGAAATACTTTTTAAAACTATGTATTCTATAAGCTTTAGATACACACAGACTCACAAGACACATGCGTCAAGTGTTTTGCAGTGATTCCTCACTGCAGTCCCCCCCCTTCTCTCATTTAACCCAGACTCACAAGACACATGCGTCAAGTGTTTTGCAGTGATTCCTCACTGCAGTGTCTTCTCACTCACAAAACCTTAAAGTGTCTGATGTCGTTACGCAACTTGAAAATCAGCAGCGACAGCACCACAAGCAAAAGCCCAATAAACAGTAACACCCACACAATTTGCATCGTGCTGTGACCACTGTCTGCAACACTCCCAGCAGCCTCACTCGCCTTGCTGTTCGCGTTGTAAACCAGCTTGTTGAATCGCTCGTTGATAGAGTCCGACTTGTCCAACTGGCTCTGCAGCACTTTGTCGATCGAACCCATTCTCAAATCGTACTGGTCCATCAACTCAAACTGTCTTTTGAACAGGTTCATCATCGACTCAAGTTTGTAGTTGATATCGTCCAAATCCGCCTTCATCATCTTCACTCCCTCCAGCTCGCTCCGCAGATGCTGAACTCCCTTCATCTCATCGCCCACCGACGCCTCAATCAGCGCCCGCACCTTTTGCAATTCCATCCGCAAAGACTCAATATCCTTACCACTACCACCACCATCACCACCACCAGTAACCAAGTTTCTTCTCAACTCTTGCGCCTTCTCGTTGAATCTCTCGTTCGAAAACTTCGCTTCCTGGCTCAACCCAGTTGGCTGTCTCGCAACCAACGTCTCCTTGCACTTCTCAAGAATCGACTCACTCAATCCTTCGTAAGTCTTCAATCTCAACAATTCAAATTGTTCGTACTGTCCTTGGTTGGCCGAACTCTTGGCAACAAATCCCAATCTGTAGTCACTGATAGGTATCTTGATCTTATCAGTTTCAAACATAAGCTTATTGTCAACGGTCATTTTCAAGAACCCTGACGAAGAGTACCCCATTTTGAACGTGAGTGGAACATTAGAGCCCTGATACTCAACTGCCCAAGATCCAATGAAGTTCTCATCCTTAATTGGCCCTGAACCGTCGTTCAAATAAACCTTGACACCAGGTTGTCCATCGTCGTTAGTGAACTTGACTCGCAAACCTTGATAATTCACCAAATCAAGTCTATCTTGAACCAAGTACATCGAAAATTCACCGTCATCGCTCTGTCCATGATAGCCCATTGATCTGAACGTAACTTCCATTGAAAAAATGTCATTGTTAAAGTAGTAGTTGTTCCACAACTCACCAGAAAACGAGCCCGGACTGGTCAACAAATATCTACCCTCATTAAACTCCCCACTACCTTGCCAATGCGGACTCAGAAGTTCCTCGCTAGTGTCCACAGATATCAAATTAGGCAACGAAAACGGCACATTTTCATGCTCCGACCGCGATTCCATGCCATTGGCTGAGCCATGGGCCCACGCAGAGCCCAAAATCCCCAACAAAAGTCCAAATGCCTTCATTTTCTTGAAGAAACACACTCCTACCCAGTGTGTCCATTTTAAATTCACGTACAGCTGTGAATTTTATTATGGCTGAGGGGTTACCCGGCCTGTTGAAATTTTCACTGTTTTTTAGGATTGGACATTTCCTTCCATTTGCTTCGCGTCGGTTCAGTTCTTTCTCTTTATCTCAAAAGATAGTTTCCCTGCGTCGCGTTGGCAGGTTTCTCTTCAATCCACAACACGACTTCTATTGCTACACACAACATTCAGTCGGAGCCAGAAAACAAAGAAGAACAAGCGTCTTCTATCACCTTAAACAGACTACCTATTACTACAGCGCTTTCAGGAGACTTGTCCAACTCCATCATCTCCCAGCTCTTCATCCTTATCACTAATATCGATCCAGTCAATTCCATCGAATCCTATCGCCAAATAAACTCGATTTTATTGAACCATCCGCATATTTACTCTTTGTTTTTAAGGAAATTAATCAACTTATTGGAATTCGATAATACCAACAGAGCAGTCCTAGTAGAATCCAACAACAAGAAAGTCTTAAACCATCAAATCAACTTTTTAACATTAATTGATCCAAGCCATATCAATTATTTAATCAACTCCTTTTTCGAGCCAAATTCAATTTTTGATCACTTCAATCTTAATCAATTTTTAGAGTTCTTCAACTTAACAAACTTTCAAACTTTATTCATTTCTTTGTCCATTGAAAAATACATTTTTTCAAACAACTACCAAGAAAAATATTTACAGATCTTAAAAGAGCTACCTCAGATTTATATAAACTCTTTCCAAGGTCTCATTAATTGGTTTGATTTACTAAAAGACAAAAACCAAGAAGAAAACTTATCTTTATTCATTTCATTGTTTTTTGATTCCAACATCTTTTCTAATCCTCAGAAGTTCATAATTGCTAGCCATTTACAGCAACAGGAACAATTACAAGAATCCACGAAAATCAACACAATCACACAACAGTTTTTCAAATCAATGGAACAACATAAATTCAAAGATTTATTGATCGAGTTCTGCGAGTCCAAGAATTTGCCTGATTTAATTTTGGACTCATTGTTAAACATTCAAAACAATGACAAAGTTCTCAACGAATCAATTTCAATTTTACTCAAGGAAATCATTTGTCCTAAGTCACAAAATTTGTTACCTAATAATGAATTCACTCCAATCACACCAGAATCTCCAATTGAGTCAACTGCTAAGGGATTGAAATTCTCAAAAATTCTAGCCAAGTTCCAAATCAATTGGCCAACAATGTTCAAATCACTAGTTGAAAATTATGATAACAAATTATATCCTATCACTTTAGCATCCTTGTCACAATTTTTTGCCACACTCAATGATGGAAAACTCATTGATGAGTTCTTGGCAGAAGCTTTAAATACCAGTGATTTAAATTTACTTGGCGACTTAACAATTCTTTTGAATAAGTTTGATCCAAATGAAGGCACCATTGATCTTTTCAAGATGAAATTAGAACATGTTGGCGAAGAAATAACACCAACTACTTCCTTGTTGTATTTCAAGTACGTGTCTATGATTGAAGTTAAATCAATTTACCTCAGTGCATTTCTCAATAAGAACATTGTTGAAGTCAACAAAATTTTTGAAAAGGATATCAATGCTAACATGGAATTACTTTTACTTGGATGTACTCATTTGTTAAAAATGGATAATAAATCTAAAACCATTTTATCAAAGTTAATCGAACAGTTCCTGTTTAAATCTTTGGACACAAAATCAAATAGTTTAAAGTCAATTTTCAACTTGTTATTGGATGACAAGCCTGCTTCTATCGAATTTGGTAGGCTTCTTTTGAAATACTATGAACACAATCCTGAATCCATTGATGTCACTTTTGGAGAATTGGTTTGTCAAAACGATAATATCATTATGGCCATGTTACACAATGCCAAGGATTTCAATGAAGCATTTAAAATTTCAATCAAATTCTCCCAATTTGGTTGGAAAAACTTCAAGAATTTTATCAATGCCCAACTTAAAAGAAACATGGTTTCTACCTCCACGACTATCATCACCTTCTTAGAATCCCAAGCTTCGTTTGAATACGAAAATTCTCAAAATGGGAAAACCTCTTCTACCAACTCATTGAATTTGGAAACTATACATTACTTACTCAATAGTATTCCAGTTGAAAAATTAACAAATGATTTGAAAACCAAATACGATGATTTACTAGGACTTTGTTTACAAGCTTATCCACGTTTGATTAACTTTGGTCAAGGATTTGATGATTCTATTTTGGTGAATTCATCTGCAAACTCTTTCTCAATTGAAGTGGAAAAGGAAATGAAGATGTATTTCCAAAAAATGTACAAGAAGGAAATTGAAATTAAGGACATTGTTCATATGTTGAAGAAGTTAAAATACAGTGATGATCCTCATGATCAAGACGTTTATGCATGCATGATACATTCCTTATTAGACGAATATAGGTTCTATTCAGAGTATCCTGTTGATGCTTTGGCAACCACCAGTGTCTTGTTTGGTAACACAATTGTGTACAAATTGGTCGATGGTCCTGCTTTGTCGATTGCTCTCAGATACATTTTGGAATCAGCTCAACAAAATCCAAATAGTAGAATGTTCAAATTTGCAATTCAAGCTCTTTACTCATTCCAAAGAAGATTACCAGAGTTTAGAGAATTTTGTTCCAAATTAATTGAAATCCCAGCATTGAAGACACAACCAGATTTGTTTGAAACTTGTAAAAATGTTCTTAACGGCACTTTACCAATTGAATATCATCAAGAAGAAGATGAAATCAAGTCAACTATTTACTCTATCAAGTCCAATTCAATCAAATACGATATTGTTCAAGAAGTTCCACCTACTGAGCTCAATGATAAAATCTTATTCCTCATTAACAATTTGAGTGAGAAGAGTTTACCTAACGTCGTCAAAGAACTCAACGAAAAGTTAGAAGTTAGATATTTCCAATGGTTTTCGAATTATTTGGTAACTCAAAGAGTCAAGTCTGAATTGAACAATCAACACCTGTACATGGAAATTGTTAGAGGTATTCAATCTTTCAAATTTTTCCCAATCATTTTGAACATTTCAATCAAACAAGTCATACAATTAACTAATAAAGTTTTTGAATCCAGCTTGGGATTAAGCTCAAATGAGAGAACTCAATTAAAGAACTTAGGGTCATGGATCGGGTCAATTACTCTTGGATCGGACAAACCATTGGTTAAGAACGATATTGATTTAAAACTACTCTTGTTGGAATCTTACGGTGAAGATAAACTTGAGTTCATTTTGCCATTCATTTGTAAGGTGTTGGAAGGCAGTAAAAATGGTAAAATCTTCAAACCTACTTTACCATGGATGGAATTGAATTTGAGCCATTTGAAAGCAGTTTATGAAATTGAAAACTTGAAATTGAAAATGAAGTTTGAAATTGAGTTTTTGTTCAACGCTTTGAAACTTAACCTTGTTGAAACAGAAAGTAGTAACTTGTTTGCCAATTTCAACTATGATAGATTTAGAGAAGAAAAGTTGTCAAAGTATGAAAAGATTATTAACTTTTCAAAGACGTTGATCGAAGAAAGTTCAAAGTTACAACCATTGATTACTACATTACAATTACAAGCTCAACAACAACAAGCTCAACAACTTCATCAACCTCAAAGCGGGAATGATAGTTTGTTACAACAACAACTTCTTCAACAACAAAGATTGCTTGGTCAATCTCCTGCTCACATGAACAATGCTATTCCTGCTCTAGGAGGTCAAACAGGATCGGCTGGTGCTACAGCCAATGCTTCAGCCAATGGTTCAAGCGCAGGTTGGTTCGACAATTTATTGGGCTCTACTGTGTTTACTACCCATCAAGCATTGAAAAGGTTCTTACATTTGGCATTGACTAAGGCAGTTAAAGAGATTTTAGCCCCATTGGTTAACAGAACTATCAGTGTTTGTTTGGTTACTACCAAAGCATTGATTTTGAAGGATTTTGCTTTTGAAGCTGATGAATTCAAATTGAGAAAGGCATACATTAATACCATTAGAACATTAACTGAATATATGATTACCACTGGCTCTGAAGTTTTAAGAGAAAATATTACAGTTAATTTACACATGATTTTGAATCAAGCTTTGAATGGTCAAATTGATCAATCTATTTTGGATGAATTGCCAAGAGCTGTTAATGATAACTTACCATTGGCTATTAACATTATTCAGAGAGCAGCAATTGAAAGAGCCATTCATGATATGGACGATCAAATGGTTTCTTCCATTGCTCTTCGTAGACAATTCAAGAGTCAAAATGCTTCTGGCACAGGAGAACAACAAATTTTCTGCGATACCCAAAATGCAAACAAGTTTTCCATCTCTTTGCCTGATCCATTAGGTTTACAAGTTGTTGGTGTTACTCCTAGACAATTCAACATTTATGAAGAAATTGGTAAGTCTAGGATTCAGCAACAACAAGCACAAGTTCAAGCACAACAAGCCGGTATGCCAGGTATGCCCGTGGGTATGCAAATGGTTCCACCGGTTCCTATGACTTCAAATGGACAAGAACAAATTGTAATCTTTATTAATCAACAACTTGAGATTTTGATCAAATTGCTCACTAGTGCCGAAGCTAAGAATTGTACTTTGAATGATAATTCTGAAATTTCAAGAGTGGTCAAGGGCATTCTTATTGAGATTTTCCAAGGTTTCTCAAGAATTAATGACAATAATGTGTTTATGAAATATGCTCAGATGTCCATGAATAGTCTGTTTGGTAATATTGAATCGGGCCCAATTTTGATTGAATCATTTGTTTTAATTTTGAGCAAAATTTGTGATTTCAGCACATTTGTGGCCAAAAACATCAATTCATGGTTACTCAACTCTAATGATGAAAGAAGATTTAATGCCAAGGTTATGAAATCTATCCTTATTGAGGGGATCATATCATTAGACGATTTGACTTTCTATTTGACAAAATACATTGAGATTAAGAGAGATTTGAAATCAATTGAATTCACTTGCGAATTGATTTTAGAATTAGTATTTGAGAACTCTATTTGTATGAGATGTGATTTCATTAATGTTATCAATGCAATTGAAAAGTCAGATGCTCAAATCAAGGAATTACCAATTGTTAAGAAGCTTCTTGCAGACTTTAAGTCAAATGAAATTGGTGGACAAAATAAACCAATTATTTCTTCCAAACTAAACGACTATTTCACTTATATTTTCTGTGAATGGGTTAAGCTTTACAACAAGGATGATTTGAACATGAAATTGGTGTTCCTTAACCAATTTTTGAAGAGTGGTATCATGGATTCCAATGAAACCTTTATGAACTTTTTCTTGAGTTCATTCGAAACTGCTACTGTTGGATTTGTCAAGGATGTTGATTTGAGTAAGAGAAATGACGTGGACAAGTACACTCCAATTGATTCACTTGCTTCCATGATTATCCATCTGTTGATCATACAAGAAGATAATGAAGACAATGAGATGAAATGTGATTTCTTACAAAAGGTGTTAACTATCTTTGTGTTGACGATTTCCAATGATCATGAGACCAACAAGAGCAACTTCAATGAAAGACCATATTTCAGATTTGTTTCTAGTATTTTGAACGAATGGAATGAATTAAAGAAGGGTCAATTCAAGAACTTTGTTGAATTTGTTGGATCAGCAGATTCAATCAAACTGGATAAATTCCACAACCAATTCTATTTAACCATCAGTGATTTATTGCTGGTTTTACAGCCAAGTTCTTTCCCAGGTTTTACGTTTGCTTGGATTTGTTTGATTTCACACAGAATGTACTTACCAGAAATGATCAAGGGAGGATTTGCAGACAAGACATTGAGTTTCAAGGTGACAACACTATTGAACTGTTTGCTAAGATTCCAAAGCGGTTACGTTGGTGAAGGTGAGGAAGCTGAAATTCCTGAATTCATCAATGTCATTTACAAGGGAACATTGAAGATTTTCCTTTGTATTTTACATGATTATCCACAGTACTTGAGTGAATGGGCATCACATTTACTCATTGGGGTGAATTTGAAGTTTGTTCAAATCAGAAACATCATTCTCAGCGCAAGACCAGAGTATGTTGGGAAGCTGGACCCATTCAAGGTTACGCTTTCTGAAGAAATCTTTGAAGACTTGGTTGTTAACAACAACAGCGAAGAAATCGAGAACAAGTTGGGTGCAAAGTTGAAGAAGCTCATTGACAATTACTTGAGAATTCCATCGAGCTCGTTGATCAAGCAGATGGTGGAAATGTTTGAGAAGGAAAATGATTATATTAATTTGGGAATCAATTACTTGTACATGAACATGACCAATGACGGGTTCAATTTGAAGAGTGGCGAATGTCAAGTGTTGAAAGGTTTGATTGAAGAATGCGGCGAGAACCATGAAATGAGATACTTGATTATGCAAGTGATAGTTGACCAGTTGAGATACGAGTGTTACCAGACCAAGTGGACGATAAAGTTCATTGAAGACCAAATCAGAGGCGGAGACCATTGGCAATTGATGCTCAGGGTCATCATGGAGAGACTTGTGTGCTCCAAGCCAATTCCGTTCGGTGTGAACGTGATTACCAACCGCATGAAAGAAGAGATCATCGGTTTGGTAGATGTCTAAAAGGAGGAGAAAGAGAAGAGGGAGGTTTTAGTGTATAGTTAGGCTTCATGCCATTTAAAGTATATTATGAGAATGAGCGCATGCGAAGCACACAAACAACGTTGAGCTGTCCAACGTGGTGCGGGGCCCAGTGCTGAGGCAAAGAAAATAATGAGGACGTACAAATTTAATGAGATTCACTGCGTGTCTGCTTTAATTTTCCCAGTAAATTTACTTTGCGCAAGTTTCAATTCTGGGCGTAAATTTTTTCATTCACTTCGCGAGCTCCCTTAACCAGCTTTTGCTTCCACCCCTCACACTTTTTACGTTTGCCTGCTGCTAAGGATGAACATTGTGGCGAAACTGAGACGACGTCTGGGGTCTGCGGACTCTTCTGAGTCCGACTACGATGACGAAACCAATTCACGGAAACCTGACATCAAGCATTCGCGTCGCCCACCCAACACTGCGTTCAGACAACAGAGACTCAAGAGCTGGCAGCCTGTGTTCAACTCGCTAGCTGTGCGGCTTCTGATGGTCATTACTGGTGCCATCTTTCTTGCCATTGGGATTGGTCTTGTTGTAGGCCACCACCGTGTGGGCGTGATTGAGATCGAGTACAGTGCATGCGAAACACATGCTACCAATACATTTGCTGACGTTCCTAAGAAGTATCTTCACGGGCTTTCCCAGGCTCAATGGAAGTACGAGAACGGGGTTTGTGATCTTCAGTTTGACTCTACGCTCCATGGCAAGGTCAACATGTACTACAAGCTCACAAACTTCTATCAAAACCACCGTAAGTATGTGGACTCCTTCGACTGGTCCCAGCTCAAGGGTGAAGCCGTGTCTCTGGACGATCTCAATGTCAAATGTGGCTCACTCAGAGAGTATGATGGCAAAATCATCTACCCCTGCGGTCTCATTGCCAACTCGCTATTCAACGACACGTTCAGTTCTGACAATGTCGAGTGGGACCAATCGAACATCGCTTGGTCCAGCGATCTACAAGTTTACAAGCCTACAAAATACACGCCAGATGAAGTGGTGCCTCCTCCTAACTGGGCCCTCGCTTATCCAGACGGATACGACACAGAATCGCTCGCAGCAGTGGCATCAAACGAACATCTCATGGTGTGGATGAAAACCGCAGCGCTGCCTAAGTTTGTCAAGCTATGGGCTCGTACTAACACCTTTTCAGGCTCTCAAACCCTCACCATCGCTAACAACTTCCCCGTGGATAGCTTTGGTGGAACCAAGAGTGTTGTGCTGAGCACATCTGCTGCCGGAGGTGGTGCACTGATGTTTTTGGGTCTACCCATAAGTTTTTTGATCGCTGGGGGGGTTCTCTTGATATTTGGTGTTGTTTTCAGTTTACTGTGAAAAAGCAGGAGCTAGAACGGGATGAATAGAAACAGGAGATTAGTAAAGGAGATTGAGGACGTAGAGAACGACGTGACAAGCGGAGTGAAGTTGGAACTGGTAAATGATAGCGATTTGACACATTTGAAAGGCTCTTTCAATGGACCTCCAGACACGCCATATGCAAATGGAGTGTTCAGCGTGGACATCAAGATTCCAGATGAGTATCCGTTCAAACCACCAATCATGCGGTTTGACACAAGGATCTATCATCCCAACGTGAGCTCCCAAACGGGGGCAATTTGTCTAGACGTGTTGAAGGACGCGTGGACACCAATATTGACGTTGAAGTCGAGTCTGTTGTCGTTACAGAGTTTGTTGCAGAGTCCAGTGCCGGATGATCCACAGGACGCGGTTGTGGCCCAAGTGATGATCAACGACCGAGAGAAGTTTGACGAAACGGCTAAGTCGTGGACAGAGATCTACGCAGCCAAGGTGAAGACAAACGTGCAGGGCGAAAGCTCTGGGGTTGAAAGTGTGGATCCCGAGACCGTGGAGATGTTTGAGGAGATGGGATTTGATGGTGAAGACGTGGAGCGAGTTTTGCTGGAAATGGGCGTGAAAAGCGTCAGAGGCGACGACGAGGCGATGCAGGAAAAGGTGGTGAAGAAGCTTACGATCTGAATACGAAGATAGTCTGTCCATAGAAGTAGAGTTAGCGGACACGCGGAGTTGTGTTTCGGCAATAGTGTAGATCGTGTGCCGAGCTAGATAGACTCTGGTGTAATGGGTGGAACTGTTGTGTTCGTTAATTACATAGCAGGGAATATGATTGGTTAAGTCGAGTCCTAAGTAGAACCGAAGTTAAAAGATTGAAATGCTAAATCACAACAAATCTTGTTTTAGTTTGCATCATATGAGCGGCCAGTGGTCTTCAATTAAATGTCGAACACCAACTTGAAATTCGAAGCTAAATCACTTAGAAATATTGGTATAATTTACAATATATAAGGGGCTAGAGCCTTCAAGATAAAATCTCTGTTTGGATGGGCCTTTTAAATACAAACTTGCAAAAAAGTATACAATAGTCTCATATTTTCAGGTGTCACATTGATACTTTCTGATATGCAGTTTAGAAGCTGGGTTGATAAATTAAATTTGTCTTTCACTACTGCAAATACCATGTTGATTGAACCTCGAAAATCAGCTTCTTGCAAGTCCAAAAAATGATTAAGCGTGACAGAACTTTCAGAAAATACACAGATAATACCCTCTGTCAAGGTTACAACCAGCTATTTACAGAAACACAATTTTTTATACTTCTGATTGCTATTACGGAATTTTCTTTTATTAGCTAGCATGAGCTATTTAACGTCCGATTTCAAGGACCCCATTTTTCAATGTAAATTGGTAATTTGCACTATGGAACCAATACTAAACCTAAACTAAATGTAATACGAAGACAATTTTAAACCTTCCTCAATGTTTAAATTTTGTGTAAAAGGTGCAGAACCAAATGTTTTTACTCTAGTGACACAAACTGCCTTAAATATGAAACTAAACTATTGAAATTAAACTATCAAGTATAAAAGCAATAATTAATTCCTAAAGTTCCTCCCTCATACAATCTTAATCTAAACCTTTCAAAAAAGCACTACTGACAGACAATACTTAATAATAAAATACCTGAGCAGAAACAATCTGATCTTTTAGCCCGAAAGCAAGTTCCAACAATGACTATAAACCGTCACGTGTTTTTAAACCAACATCAGCAACGCTTAGATGTTTATATTCGCCTAATAATCAGCGAACTGGCTCTTTGTTCAATGCTTTTCTAATTCCATTCTATATAACATTAAACACAACGTGTCACAAAACAAGCAGCCGTGTCTGCTGCTCACAAAGACCACCTCTAGAACACAGGTTTACTGAAGACATAAAAACGCAAATGAAACTCTACGCAGAAACCTGCACGCGTTCTGTTTGTTTTGTTCGTTCTCATAAGGCCTTTACACGACTTCGGGCGTTGGAAACGCGTCAGAAAGACTCCCAATTACTCCTACCCGCTCATACCAGCTCCTAATCACCCCTACTGCTCACTCAGTTCTTCTTACCCTTCGCTAACCAGTAAAACAAGTCTCCCTTCAATACCCATCGTTCTCCTGCCCCTAACGGCGTCGTATGGCCCTCCAAATCGTCCACCACACCACTGTCCACACTCTCAAACGCTAGAACCTGTACAAAGTCCCGCAGCTTGCCCTCCTGAACCAACTGACCCTCTACCTTGAACACATGCTTTTCCATCTCTACGACCTTTGAGACCCTCACCGCGCTGAAATCCGGCACCGTTGTCCCACCCAGGACCTTGGTGTGGGCTCCAAAGCTTACGCCGCCCTTGCGAGCCGCGTAGTAGTACGAAACACAATCCATATACTAAAGAGAGAGTCTAGTCTACAGTTATATAAAATTTACACCCACTAATCAAATCCAAAGAGAGCGTTGGGGACGTAGTTATTTCCTAAAGAAACAAAGGCGATGAGGGCATTTTGGCTCTGATGGCCTGCTTGAACACCGTTCGTGTTGAGTACTTTATTCTGATACTTCAAGTCCACAAATTCACCGCCTAAACAGCTCAGTTGGGCCTTGAACCCGTCGATGTTGAGTGCTAGGCCGTTGAATAGCAGGTTGATAAGATAGCCAAAATCGTATCCCGAGTGCTGGGAAACCCAGGTTTTGCCCACGAGACCACTGGAAATGAGCGATGCGCCCAGTAGCTTGTGCGGCACACCGTCCGAGTCCATTTTCGGCACGTTAGCGCCTGTCTTGATGAGGGTCTCAAGGATTTCGTTCTGGAACAGCGTATCCTGCGCTTGGAACTTCATGTTGAACTGCCACGTGATGTTCAGACGCGCCTCCTTGTCGCTCAGCGTAAGTGCAATCTGTAACGGGTCCACTAGCTCCACATTGCTTCGCATGGTTTGGTAATGATAGTCCTGAGGAGATCGGAATTGGCCCAGTGGACGGCACACAACACCGCCAAATTCACAGGAAAGACACACCACCGAGCAGGACCCAGCGACACTGCTCAAAAACTCCATCTCCTCGTCGAAGTTGCTCAAATACACCTCTCGTATCTCGTTCATTGCAGAAAAAGGCGACTACAATGAGAAAATATGCAAAAACTGGTGAATCTCTTTTTTTCACACTGTATGAGGGGGGACCAATTGAAACACGAGAGTGAACAACTGCACAGCAGCCCCAACACGCTTACTGGAAGCACTGAATTTTTACAATGCCAACAATACACTTTCGAAGCACGTAGAGGCCGTGACGCGCCCGCTAGCAATTCGCTCAGCATTTCTATGATACGCTTTCTATGTAGTAAAAGTAAATACAAATTAATCCTCCGTGTCCTGCGGCCCAGTCTATTCTAGTTTTCTTCTCTTGGCAGAAGCTTCTGAGTCTGTTTCGTTTTCAACCTCAGCCTCAGCCTCAGCCTCAGCCTTGGCATACTCGTCGGCTTCAGCATCTGCCTCGGCTTGTGCTTCGGCCAAAGCCTTAGCTTCTCTCTCCTCTCTCTTACGCTTATATCCGGCCTTCTTATCCACACCTTCTCTCTTTTCCAGATCCTCTGGTGGCATCACAAACCATGGAATCTTACCTCTAGTGAAATCTTGTAAAACTTGTCTACTGACACCCTGTTCATCAACCTCACCACCCTTGATCAACTTACCGGTCTTTCTGGCTAAAAGCTCAATGAACTCCTCAGCATTCTCCCAGCCTTTGATCTGATACGTCCTCTCCAAATGCTTTCTTTCACACTTCTTAAGCAACTCGTCAATGTACTGTTCAGGATGTGACACATGTTCCAATCTAACAACCCCTCTGAACAAAATGTCACTTTCTGTAGCACTTGAAGAAGGAGGAACAACACCAGGACAATCGATCAAGAAAATTCTCTTCATAAGAGTGATATATTGCCAGACCTTAGTTTCACCAGGAATTGGTGCAACTTGACAAACCTTCTTCTTACGAAGTGTGTTAATGATGGACGATTTACCAGTGTTTGGGTATCCAATGAATCCAACAGATATCTGTTGTCTGTCTTGATGCAAAACGGAAAATTGCCTGAGAAGTTGAATGAGCGAACCTTTACCAAATGAGTTATTGATGGAGGCGTGGAATGCTAATGTCGGATAGTCTTTAGAAAGATGCTTAACCCAGGCTGCCTGTTGAAAAATGTGTGTTAGTAAATTAATTCAATGATGTCAAATCTTAACACTCGATATTGAAATGGAAATTTCACAGTCTTTACTACGACAATGACGGTAGTTTCGTTCAATGTCAACTCATAAGTCCGTGTGGAATCCTGGATTGGCACTCAAAACGAGTCCCAAAGGTAGGTCGGGTCACAATAACTGTGTCGACCTGGGCGGAAAACCATTGATCTTCCAAGAATGTAACAGACAAATCACATAGTATGTGGCCCGAAAGGCCGTGAAATGTCCTGACAAAATTCTTGGTGCTTGAAGTTAGTAATATCGAGTGTTTGAAAACCCACTTCTGTATTCCAGAAATGGTATCTTGTATACATACTGCTACCCATGTTGGGACCAAATCACATTTGTTTAGGACATAAATCAAATGTTTATGTGGACATTCTTTTCTAATGTATTCTTGAATACTCTGACAACGCGTACCAATTGGATCTCTTGCGTCAAGAACATGAATGATGACATCTGATGAATCAATAACTTTGTACAATTCATTCCAAATTCTCTTTGATTGACCCTTGGAGAAGATGTATTCCTTTGCTTCGTTAGTGAATTCATCAACATCAACACCTCCCATAAGACCCATGACAGGCTTGAGAGTTTGTTCTTCTTCGTACTTTTCGTTTTCTTGTTCAACGTTAGAAACAAGTTCTTCCAAAGTTGAGACATTGACATTAGGCTTTTTTCTTTGAGCCTTAGGACCAAAGGTATTTTGATATGATTCTGTTTGTAAAATGTTTGCCTTAGGACTATCCACACTGTCCTTTTCATCAAGTAAACTCATTGGCAATTTATTTCTTTTGAGCAAGACAGAATAGGTGTCATCCTTTGTATCCTTCATGGCGGATCTGAAATGTGAGAGTGAATCTTGTGAAATGACTCTGGAATTCCCAAACCATTTTCTGTTAGGATCCACACGTGCATCTGGTATATCTTTACCCTGTAAATAAGCAGCTTTCACAATTTCACCGTCTGCTGATCTAATAGCTTTACCTGACTTGTACATGTTAAGATGCTTCACTTTTTTGGCATCTCTGTAGAAGTTTTCACCCTTAACACGTAAGTTCCCATCACGCAAATCACCTTGACGTGTACGACGTGCCTTTTCGGTCTTACCTGTAGCCATTGCGAATTAGTGTTAAAAAGAAAGTGAAAAGAGAGGAAGAGAAAGAGGGTGAAAAAAAAAAATTTTATAGAGAAAGAAAAAAAAAAAAGCATTTCCTAATGCGGAAAACATGCTCAGCACATAATAAAACCTGGTGAAGTGTGTTTATTTTGAGATTTCGGACTCAATTGCTGTTTAAATTTAGTTTATGTAGTAGGGTTTAGTAAGTAGCTTTATAGTGGGAAGATTGGTAAAAATTTGGATTTTCAATATTCTAATTTCAGCAGATCTTGTTGAATCAGAAAGCGGTGGATTCGATTGGCTTATAATTGAGTGTTCTATATGTATTATCCAACGGTAAACCATGGAAGAAAATGTTGGAAATGGGGTTTAAACACTAAATCCCACCAGCTTAAAGAGTTTACACACAGCCACACAGCGCATATACAGTCACTACACCCCCATATATTATACAAAATACTAAATGCCATTGCTGTGCAACACCATCTCCACACAAGAATGCGAACACACCAACATTAAGAGTAAAAATAAAACTAGAACTACGTATATAAGTAAGACAAAGAACCAAAAATAAGTTGAACATAAGCACTGTACTTTTTGGAGATCGAATAAAAGTATGTATGCGAGTAAGATGGGGCGACGCATTGATGATGCTATTGTGCTAGACAGCAGTTGCAAACACAATTGAATGCCATCAAACGGCTCTTGGTATCCCAATTGACGCTCAATTGAAAGTCACCCTGCTGTGAGTGACATTTTTCAAACTTCTCAATTTGTAATGTTAATTCTCAACCTATGACTGTAGGGCAATTTAGGCACAACGACAACCAAGCAAGCAACGAGATTGACCACAAACAAGGTCAAGTCGTAATTCGAGTAATGGGTGCTGATCAAAAACAAGCCAATTGGAACAGACAATAGGAATTTCTTAACAGGAGTGAACTGGGCTCCATTATCGATTTGTTCCCACATATTTAAGTTGTCAAAAGCACCGTTATTGAAGTCAAATGGAGTACCCTTCACTTGGTGGAACATCAAATAAGAACCAACAACGTATGTTATGTTAGTCATTGTCCATGAAAGATCCACAGGAAGAAGAACATCAAAAAAGAGCTTGAGCAGGAAAATAATAACCAAATGAACCACCCATGCACCTTTGAAATGGACCCAATTGGCATTGATGTTGTCTTGGATGTCTTGATCTTGCTTAGTTTCAAAGGTTTCAGGCTCCACCTTTGAAATTAAAGAAGAGGACCGGCGACGACGATGGGACGCAGGGTGTGTGAGCGAAGAAGAGCGAGAGCGGGAAGCACCTGCTGAATTTGAGGTGGCTGCTGATGGGGCTGACGAAGCGTGTTGCGGCGTAGGAAACTCCATTTCTGTATACAAAGAGAGACAGAATGAGAGAGAAAGAAAATAACGAGGCTGCTGAAATTTGAGAATTCCCTGGAATGTCACGTGACGGGTTGTGTGTGTTAATAAATATAAAGTAAGTTAAATAGGCCAACAGGGCGGCAAGAGCAAAGAGTTGATCAAAGCCGTGTTTGGACGCATATGTAGCGGCACTTGTTGCCGTGCTTTGGAATAAAGTGCATATATCAAGAATGTAAAATCAGCTGGCCGGGAAAGGGCTCCTTGTGGTGGAGATGCTGACGGTTACTTTCTACGTTGCAACTTTTCGTAGTCCCCACTCAACATCCTTTCAATAACCTTTTCGTCGTTTGAGTCGAACTTGGCTAAGTCGAATTCTGGCTTTCTAGGATCACCACCGGCAGCTGCAAACTCGCCGAGAACACCTTCATTACCTTCTTGTTCAGCCTGTTGCTTGACTCTGAACAAGAGTTCTCTTCTAGCCCACTCGGTGACATCCATGTCGTCTCTGAAGAAGATGGCTGCAGCGAGGAAGACAAAGGCCGGAACAAACAAGATGTGAGCGATATTTTCCCAACCTTCGGTTCTAGCGTCATCTCTGACAACACGCCACTTGATTTCCCCACTAGCGGTATCTTCGTATGGGATTTTATCCAAAATGAGACCTGATGAGGCTCTCAATTTGTATAAGTTGGCGTCGTTTTCTAAGTAGAGATCTTCGTATTGTTTTGGAAAAGTGAAAAGTTGTTCGACAAGCGAAAGCTTTCTTTGAGAAGCGTACTGGTTGAGGTACGCAACGGTTTTGAGTTTATCTTCAGCAAGAGTATTGTGTTGGTCGAAAAGATGATCAAGAGGACCAAGAGAAGCAAGAAGTTCCTGACATTTGACTTCCGCAGCAATGTCCACAGCACGACGAGAGACGGAGGTGGAAAAAGCACGCGAGGCGAGACGTAAAGAGCGCAAGGAGGAGCTCATCAGTGGGGTCAAATTTGAGAAGAAGGCGAGAGAGAGAAAATGAAAAAGCGTGTGTTGTGAAAAAAAGTTGTAGGTGGAGAGACACCCGTGCACCAAAGACCAAAGACTGGCTCTGACAAGCGCACCAAAGGTGTGAATCCTAAAAAGTGCATATGTGAGTGTTGCAATTGATGTTAAGTATTTGATGGAAAAAACGCCGTGTTATTAGGACTTTTGGTTGTTGAGTTGGAAAATTGATATCAAGCCACAAGCCAGTTAAGATGGCGGAAAAAAGGTGAGATGTAGCCACAACGTTGGTGATTATGCTGAATGCATCAGAGCGGTGAATGGAGATGCGGGGATGCATAATAACCACTTGTATACTGGATTTTGCTGAATGTCTAAAATTTCAATATTGTGCTTAGCATATGATTTTAGTTCGTGAAATCAACGAGAGCAACGCGTAAAGTGGAAGCTACAGCGCGCAAGCTATTGGGTGCAAATAAAAACACAGACTTGTACTTAATATGTGAAATGAAGTCTTTGTTATGAGGGTCCACAGTGAGTTCTGGTGCATATGTCTAGTGATAAACTTGTAGGTGAATTGGTAAGTGTATAGAATTGAATAGTCTAGCTCGTTAAAATCTGTCAACAGTGTATCGCTAAGTTGGTAACAAAATCTATACCTTCTAACGAGTCCAACTTTCAAGAGAAAGCCCTATTCAATGCAATACGTGTCTACACTCACTAAAACATTTACTAATGCACGAAATAAATTTCACTCGCAGCGCTGCGCATTATCTCGGTTACGGGGTAAATTTTACTGGGAAACGCAAAATTCTCACGGCGGAAACAAAAAGTTACTTCGCACCGCAGCCTTTCGCTACGACTCAGGCAGTAAAACTTGTGAAAAAAACTCTCACTACGAGAGCCCCTCTCTGTACGCTTTCTTCTCTATGTCGCATCATGCAAGCTTGGGCGTGACGCCGCCAATCTCCACCGCAGCCTCCAGCGAGGCCGACGTTGCTCTGAACGCAGCAATGATCGAGGAGCTTCGGCTTCAACATTCTTTCGAGGCAGAAGCAGAAACGGCCAAGCGTGCACGCGTGCTGTCTGTATTGCAAGAATTGACTCAAGAGTTTGTGTATAGAGTTTCCAGAGCAAAAAACATGACTGAAGGTATGTCTCGAGATGCGGGCGGTAAAATCTTCACCTTCGGTTCTTATCGTTTGGGCGTTTATGGTCCCGGATCTGACATCGACACTTTAGTTTGTGTTCCTAAACATGTTTCACGTGAAGATTTCTTCACTGTGTTTGTTGAATTACTCAAAGAACGCCCGGAACTGGGTAAACTCCAACCAGTGCCTGAAGCTTTTGTTCCCATCATCAAAACCGTGTTCGATGGAATTGACATTGATTTAATTTGCGGTAGACTCGATGTGCCTCAAGTGGGAATCGAACTCACGCTCGAAGATAATAATTTGCTCAGAAATATCGATGAAAGAGATCTCCGTGCTCTCAATGGTACTAGAGTTACAGACCAGATCTTGGATTTGGTGCCACAACCGACTGCGTTCAAACATGCTCTCCGTACTATCAAGCTTTGGGCCCAACGTCGTGCCATCTACGCCAATATGTTTGGTTTTCCTGGTGGTGTGGCATGGGCAATGTTAGTTGCCAGAATTTGTCAGCTATATCCGAATGCAAACGGTAGTACAATTGTTTCCAAATTCTTCTACATCTATTTACAATGGAAATGGCCTCAACCTGTTTTGTTAAAACCAATTGAAGATGGCCCATTGCCTGTCAGAGTTTGGAATCCAAAATTGTATGGTCAAGATCGTGGCCATCGTATGCCTGTAATTACACCGGCTTATCCTTCAATGTGCGCCACCCATAATATCACTCAAAGCACTCAAACGATCATATTGAAGGAAATGCAGCGCGGCAAAGATATCTTGGAGGGAATCTCTCAAGGTAAACTCACTTGGAAAGATTTATTTGTAAAGCACGATTTCTTCTATGGCTACAAATATTATCTAACAGTTGTTGCAAGCACGGTTGGTCCTAAACACAATTATGAATCTCATGTCAAATGGATCGGTCTAGTCGAATCCAAGTTACGTTTACTCGTTCAAAAGTTAGAAGCCTGTGTTGGAATTGAACTGGCGAGACCATATGTTAAACCATTTACTGTTTCTTATGTCTGTACCGAAGAACAGGGTGCGAAAATAAGGGCTACTTATGGTACTTTGGAAGGCGAAGAATTGTCCAAAACTTTGGAGAAAGTTGATACTGAAGCCGACGATTTCAATATTGATAAGTTTGAAGAAGATGTCCGTAATCGTGGACTTGTGGTTGTTCATTTGATGAAATTGTACATTGGGTTGAGTATCAATTTAACTGGTTCACGTACAATGGATATTCAAGTTCCTTGCGCTGAATTTGAAACCATTTGTAAATCATCTGGTGAACACGGTGCTGGATTTGATCTGATGATCAAACATGTCAAGCTGTACGATCTACCTAATGATGTGTACGATGAGGGAGAGGCAAGGCCAGTGAAAAGTGCCAAACGAAAGAAGAAGATAGGAGAAGGTGGAGATAAGGGAGTAAAGAAGATCAAGAGTGCGCAACCGTCACCTGCTTAGCGGAGAATCAGTAGTAATAAGCAGTGAATAATGACTTGAAGGTTAGGATTTCACCGTGCCAGATAGCAAATGAGTACTATTACAGCAGGTACGTTTGCCTCCCATGTCGCATCAGAATGCTTAGGGTCGGATATATTCACTTGAAACCTTGTGTCTTTTTTACTTGCGGCTTTGTTAGGTTAAATATAATAGAATAAAAGAATAGAAGACAGTAATAACGCCAAACAAATTAACCTGTACTCTTGATTATATCCTATATAATGTACTACTACTTTTAACTTATGTATGTGTTTTATAACGTTAAACTCCTACAAGTGAGTAACATCTTTCCAACATTAATAAGCTTACCGCTTTCTATCTTGTACTGGATTTACCATTGTATGTGAACAATTGCACCGTCTAAAAGATGTGCTGTAAAAATCACAAAACTCGAAACACCACAAATAATCTTCGCAGCACAGTAATGCAAAACAAAATCATTCAACCTAAATTTAACCTTTTAAAGCTGTACTGTATCATGAGCGGATTTTGAAATAAACCATTTCTTCACCAAAACAGCTCAATCACATCTGCAAAATGCTTCATCCACCTCCTTGCAATACGTACCGGCAAAAACACCAATCACAAATGACTCACCTGCGAACTTGAAAATATCTAACAATAAAAGATAAGCGACCCTGTTGTCCCCCAATAACGCTGCTCGGCAGCCAATCAAACCATACCATATGCCCAATAAAATTCTCTTCAAATCCTGCTTATTTCCCCTCATTTCATAACCTCGCTGACAGAGTCACCAAAGCCCCCTGCACTACGGTAATCTCACGCCCAGTACCATTTTATGGTTTCCCCCCGCGAACATAAAATTTACTGCGAAGTCGGCCTGTGACAAAAAGTTTTTCCCCAGTATCTGACAGGTGTTTTCCCAGCACCCTCTCGGCTATCACTTCGCGCATTGGCAACGGGCGTTTATTTTTTGCACTTACTCTGTTTCTTGTCACGGCCACCCGTCCTTACATTGTCTTCCTCCCCATGAATCTCCTCAAAAAGAAATCGAAGACTACGACTGCAGATTCAACCGACGACATAGATGAAGTCGATGAGGGCGCACAAAGCATTCTTATGGGGATCATCACGCAATTAAGACCAGGGTGCGACCTCACCCGTATCACATTACCAACCTTCATTCTTGAACGCAAGTCCATGTTGGAAAGAATCACGAACCAACTCCAACAACCAGACATCTTGATTGAAGCATATAATACCACTGACCCGATTCTGAGATTCATCCTAGTTGTGAAATGGTACATGTCATGCTGGCACATTTGTCCAAAGGCAGTCAAGAAACCACTCAACCCAATCTTGGGTGAATATTTCACATGTTACTGGGACCTTCCAGACGGCCATAAAGCTTATTACGTTGCAGAACAAACCTCTCATCATCCTCCGAAATCCTCCTACTTTTACACAATTCCACATCTGGGCATTAGAGTCGATGGTATAGTTGTGCCACAATCTAAGTTCTTGGGGAACTCTACTGCTGCTATGATGAAAGGTGTTACTAAATTGACCATTGGAGATGACGTTTACACCCTCACTCAACCTAATATGTACGCAAGAGGTATTCTTTTCGGAACATTAAAATTCGAACTAGGTGATCATCTTCTCATCGACTCATCCAGTGGCTTCAAGGCAGATATTGAATTCAAAACTAAAGGATTTATTTCCGGGACTTACAATGCAATCGAAGGTAAGCTATTCGACCCTCAGGGTTCCGAATTTGCTCAGCTTTCTGGTAAATGGGATGAAGTCATTTCTATTAAACGTTCTAATGATAAAAAGGAGGTGCTTTTTGATACGTCAAAGGCCAAGCCACTCCAACCAAGAGTACGCCCAATCGAGGAGCAAGGTGAGATGGAAAGTAGAAAGTTATGGAAAAAAGTTACGGATGCACTCAGTGAACGTAATCACGAAGTTGCGACTGATGAAAAATTCAAAATCGAAGAATGCCAAAGAAAAGATACTAAAAAGAGAAATGAAGATGGTGTTGAATTTCATCCAAAATTGTTTAGGCCTTTATCTTTGGATGAGCAAAACTCTTTTGGGAATGAACACCTTGAATTTGTCATTTACAAAGATCATGCTTTGAAGAATTCAAAGAATGAACAAGAAATCATTGATCAACTGTATGATATTGCTCCCTTCTTACCTGAGCAGAAGTTCAATGAACAGTTTGAAATCCCAGCTTTCAAAAAAGAGTAAATGAGGTGAAGAAGATTGCTGGGCTTTATAATATTATACGTTTTTATTTTTGACTTTATCTTAAGAGAATACTCACTGGAGTGAGACATTGAGAAAAACATTTAAAAGAAAAACAAAAGGAGCGACACATGTATACACAAAGCGTTACTTAAGAACACTTTGAATGCTAGATTTCAGAGAAGCCACAATTGTAAGTCACGTGATTACGTCGCCTTTAAACTTTATCATTGGTCCTTTAAAATCTATTGATTTTATGATCATATCTCAAATCAGCGCCATATCTAACATTAGATCTATTTCATTCAGTTCATCATCATCTAATTCATCATCATTTTCATTCTCATTGTCAATATTTTCAATCAATTGTCTCAAAAGAGCTTCCTGTTCTTCTCACCCAATTGGAACTCCACACGATGCGATCATGATTGTATTTCTAAATTTGATAAAAAAACTAAACAACAAATCTATTTGACGAACCATTTTGGTTCTTAGTTTGTAACTATTACTGTTCGCATGTCAACTCCATCTCGCGTTGTCACACTAAATGTGATTAAAAGCCATCGTGATAGAATGACTTTAAGCCATTCTCTGCATACATCACGCTCATATTATGCCATTTGACCTGTAATTACCTATTCATCTTGCATTTCACTTGGCTTAACCAAACCACCAACTTGAGCTCTTGCTCTTTCCTTTTCTCTCTTTTCTTGTTCAACATCTTCAGCAAACAAATAATCAGTGGCATCACCGCCAACTTGCTTAATTTGAACCAAGAAATCTCTCAAAACACCTTGGAATTTCCCTGGTTGGTTGTAAGATTTGAACAACACATTGAGGAAATTAACCATTTGATCTCTTTCTAGTTGTGGGAAGGCTTGCATTAACATATTACCCAAATAACCCTTAAGGAATTCTTCATTGCTGGTTCCCATTGGTGCAGCATCTTGTGGGTAAATCGGTTGATTAATTTCTCCACTTACAACTAATTTAATCATATGACCTAATAATATAACTTGATTTTTAAAACTTGCTTTATGGTCAGAATCAGTCAAAACGTAGAAAACATCACTAATAATTGGGAAATAGAAATGTTTCCAGAATTCCATTTGGAATTCTGGCTTTGTTAAGCTTAATCTTTCAATGTTACTCAATAATTCATCACAAAGTAATAACCCAGTGTTTTCAACTGTTTCATTGTTATGCTTGAATGCCCATAAAATAGCATCAATAAATGCCTGGAAGGCAGCAGGTGGGAATTGAATTAACGCACCAAATCCTTTCAAATTAATTTCTCTTAATAATTTGTAGAATTCAACTCTATGTTCAGGATATTCAGTGAAATCCTTAGTAATCA
Source organism: Saturnispora bothae (assembly GCA_030462855.1). Lineage (NCBI taxonomy): Eukaryota > Fungi > Ascomycota > Pichiomycetes > Pichiales > Pichiaceae > Saturnispora > Saturnispora bothae. The sequence goes on along the minus strand of JAKVQQ010000005.1, from coordinate 163,558 downwards.
TACTCAATGTACATTGGAAAACAGAAGTCAAAATTGCGACAACTTCATTAGGAATTAATTCACCGACCTTATGAACTAAAGTAGATAAACAATTTAGAACTTCACTATCACGTGCATCTGGAACATTGGTATTATAATCTTCTAAGATGGCGCCTAATAATGCCGGAACTAAATCCTGAACAATTTCTTGACCATTATTGGATTTATTTAAATAGGTTTCCAACAAAATCAAAATTTCTTTTTTGATAGTTCTCCATCCTCTCACCTTTGGTGTCTTAGTAGCAATTAATCCATCTTGTGCAATGGCATTTGAAATCAATCCACTGACTGCCTTGTATAATGATAACATATCTAAATAAATAACACCCAATTGTGGATAATAGTATGGACCCAATGGACCACACACTGCAACATTGGTCTTAATAATATTGGCAATGATTTTAACTAATTCCGGATTGGATAACAACTGAGGATCAGCTTGTGCTTGTTGAACAACTTGTTGCCAAGCCATGTTTGGCAAACTCATCAATTGATTCAATAATGGATCTCTTTGTGATTTGTTGCTTTGAGATGAAATAATGATTGCACAGGATCTGTAGAATGTGTGAACTTGTTGAGGTTGTAAATCTGATGTGGTAAATTGAATATTTTCAATAATGTCTTCAATAAATGGTCTTGTTTCACCAGTTTGTTGAATGATGAAATGTCTCTTACATTTTTCAACAATTTTAATGAATGTATCACATGCCATGTCTTGAACACCTTCATGAGTTTCGTGCATAAATTCAAACAATTTATTGACAACAGTCTTCAAGAACTTCCAATGAGCTTTCAAGAATCTTGGATATTGACCAACAATATACATAATGTTAGATGCAACCACAGCCTTATTATCCTTACCCTTTTTCATTTCAGTCAATGCTAATAAATCCTTGATAACAAGAACTAAAAACTTCTTTTCAGAATCTTCGTCCATTGAACCAGAAATAGACCCAATGGCCCAACAAAGAGTGTTAATGTTATGCCAAGACCATTCGGAGCCATCAATTTGTCTCGCCAATTTATTAGACATAATTTGTTCAGTGTTTAAAACATCCAAATGCGTAAGGTAAACAAGAACTTCACGCATGGATTTGTACAATTGAATAGTATCTGATTCTCTAACAAATTCTCTAACAATTTCACCTTCATCATTTTCAACAATTAAGACTTCTTCAGGTTTAACCATATTTTCAATCATAACAACACGTAATTCAATTAAAATGTCTGTGTAAATGTTTTTTCTTAGAGCTAAATCTTTGAAAAGTTCAGGATTTAATGCAGAACCAGAGCTTGATTGGAACTGTAATTTCATCATGGCATCGTTCGAAGATCTTGATGGTATAGACTGGATTTCTTGATAAAGTCCAAACACTAATTTTTGCCAATAATCAAGGCAAATCTTGAACAATTCTCTTTCTTTAATTTTAGAAAGTTGGATAAGATATTGGTGTGAAATCAAATTCAACTCTCTTAATTCATTAACACGTTCAAGTGCCATGAGGTGATTACCAAGGAAGGTAGTCAAGAACAAGGCTAAATCTTGCAAGAATTCTTGGTCTGCAGATGACGCATTCACATAAATCTCTTGTAAATTCATAGTTGGAGCAAAAACCTGAATAATTGATGTCATTGATAACTTGAATAATTCAATAAATTGGGAGTCATATTGAGGAGATAAAAGTTGTGAGATTTCAATCAAACATTTCAAACTTAATGATCTGAATGGTTGTTGAGGTAACAATCTAGTGGCTAGAATGTTATAAAGACCTGTTTCCATGATGTAACCAAGTGGAATGTATGGAATATATTTAGCCATACATTTAAGGGTGGCTTCAAGTAAGGAATTTCTGGTGGCCTTTTCTAACACTTCATAACAGAGCTTGATGATTTCTTGGAATTCATTAGCCATTGAAATTTTCAAACGTGAAGCTCTTGCTTGTGTCAATTGATCAGTGGAGTAATCGAAAACCTCTTCACTCATTAATTTCAAAATAACCATGTTATTCTCACAAACATTGAAACCTGCCTTTGAAGATTGAATCAATTCAGGAATGAATTCAGGCCAATTTTCAGGCCAATCCTGTTTGATGATTTGAACAAGAGTCAAATCACATTTAGTAATGAGAGTTCTTTGGGATTTGAAGGTTAGATCATCATTACAAAGTGAAATAACCATTGAAGCAATGAAATTTCTAATACCTAAACGCTGATCTTGAGGAAGTGCTTTCCATTTAGTTTTAATCAAATTGTCCAAAATAGAAAGAGCGATATATTTGGACTGTGAATTGTTACTGTTTTGGAGGATTTTATCAGCACGAGTCCATGCTAATTGATGGGCCTGGAAATTAGAGAGTGTCGCTTGAGCCTGTTGACGATCCTGCGAAGTTGCATTCGAGCCGTAGAGCGCATCAACAACTTGATCAAAGAGGGAAACGTCGAGATCCGTGTCGAAATCAAGAATCTTGTCCATTTGATGGGGCCTTCTGTGAAGAAAGAAGAAGTGGCAAAATGAACTTTTTGTGTAAAAATAAAAAAATTTCCGCCCTGGGGAAGTAGAAAAATACATACATGTAAGATCAAAAAGCAAAGGTTTTGAGGAGTGAAAGGATGTATAAGTACAAGAATGGCGTCTCTATAAAGATGTTTATTTTCAAGAATAGTCTATATAAAGCGAGGAAGTCATCGTAGGCACAAATTGGCGATCAATTTTTATGTTTCAAATGAGTAAAATGTCAGGTCAATAGTATGCAGACTGCTATGAGCATGCAAAAAGAATGGCTGTAGAGTCAGAATGATGGTTACGGCGACAGACAAGATTTGTAGGGCCAATTGACCTGTCTCCATGTGTTTGTATGTGTCTGATGAAACGGTTAATGATTTGAGTAGATAATGACAAAGAGCAATCAGGAAAGCGAGTCTAAACGTCGCGATGGCCGTTTAAATTTCTATCTTCATTCTGTTCTTGTTCAATTCTCTTCAACTCTCTTAATCGTTGTTGCTCTCTCTCCCATTCAACTTTAATCTCTGGATGTTTTCTGAAGTACCTTCTCGTGGCTTCTCCGTCATCCAAATTAACCTTACCAAAGGTCCCCTTTCTGAAAAGATCCACAACATGCAAAGCAGCACCAACCATGTCCACCTCTTTTGTCTTGGGCTTGATCATACCGTAATGTCTACCGACAGAGGTGAGGAATCTTTCGACATCATTGGTGGCCTGTCTCATTTTGAGTGGTTCAAGATACTTGTTAGGACCGAGTAAGTTCAAAATGTAAAGCAAATAATCCACTGCGATGACAGGGTCAACACCCCCTATTTGATTAGCAGAAGGCATGATTGACCCGATAAGATAGAGTTGTAGTAAATCTTCCAGACGGGAAACTTGAGGTTCCATAACACCTGGGGTATCATACACGTAAATGTCTGGAGCTTGATGAACCTTGACAACCTCACTAGTAGCACGAGTTGTACCTGCAAACAATCCTGTACGGGCCACTTTTTTCTTGGAAAGAGACGCACGTAGGGAGTTGATGAGGGTGGATTTACCAATGTTAGGAACCCCTGCAATAACTATACGCAATCCAAGGGGAGGAGGAGGCCATAGTGTTGCATGGAACTTTGTGAGCGCATTGAACAGGATCTTTGGCGAAGCTCTTACATCGAGGGCAAGTTCATCGGTACCAGCCACAAAATCAGAACGATCTTTGTTGGAGTACACTGTGAGGACCGGTATAGATTTGAACCACGGACGTGAGTAATTAGTTGCCAATGGTGCTCTTGCGTCTCTCAAATGGACCACCATATGGAGTTGAGATCTAATACGGTCGAACTTTGTGATGGCTTTCTGCTGGTGGCCCTTGAAATGGGCCAACGTCGTTCTGTACACCGGGAACGACAATCGAGGAATGAATTTCGGATGTGGATGAGCTGATGGCATTGTCAAAGGGTGATTAGATATCAGAAAAAGCGAGTCTCGTGGTAAAGAAAATCTTTTTACAGACACCATGGATGTCCGCTGAGATATATTGCGATAAGATGGATAGAGAAGAAGAGGTGAAAGAGGGAAAAATGGGGTATGAAGAAAGATAAATTGTGCTGCAAAATACATGTGACTTGTGGATTTGTTTGCTGCATGCGGTATGGAAAGCTGTCTTGAAAGTTTTCACCTTGCTTCAAGTATTATCTGAATACTAGCAAATATGCACAATTAAAAGCCTCTCCAGATCCCCATTTGTTGGATAAGGTGTAAGACCGTAAGGCTCACAAGAGCAGTTGAAATGGATGCTTTCTCTGATTGAAAAACACGTGAGAATGTCAGAAGGAGATGCTCATTTGAGTCTAAATGTGCTGGAAAAGAGCAAAAAAAGAAGCAAACCATTGGGCCAAAATAACCCCATAGCATGCACGGACAATTGAATTCCATTTCCCATTCCCAAAGCTCAACAACAGATGAAAACACGTGAGAATGTCAGATGAAAATGCTCATTTGGGTTGAAAAGTGCTCCAAAAGAGCAAAAAAAGAGTCAACCATTGAGACAAACTACCTCCATATCATTGACATACTATTACCCCCGTTTCCCGCACTCTAAAGCCCTCCAACAAAGGATGTCCTTTCAGACATCAAGAAAAAAGAGATGAGCAAAGAGAAAAAAGTTTTAAATTTGCTTAAAACCCCATTTTAAACCACTTTGGGACCTCGATTTGCTCCCCCCACCACTTTCCATGCCTCTAATCATCATCACAGGGTTTCCACAAGTGGGAAAATCAACATGGGCACAAAAAATTTCGAATTATCTCACCCAAGAGAAGATGAACAACGTTGTTCATTCTGAAGAATCACTGGGACTCTCACATTCTCTGTATGGAGACATCAATGGGGACAAGAAGATCTCATCAAGCATCCTTTCCACTGCCAAGAGAGATCTATCACGCTCACAGACCGTCATTCTTGATTTCCAGAACTTCAACTCAGGCCTAAGATACCAACTCTGGTGTGAGGCCAAGGGAATGTCTACTGCGTGTGTCACGGTGTACGTGCAACCCACTGGGCCTGTGACGTCTGAGGACGCATGGGTCAGAAGCATGATCATGAGGTACGAAGAACCCAAGGGCGATAAACGCTGGGAATCACCGCTTTTCTGTGTCAATAGAGACGATCTGGACACGTTTGATCTGGGCCAAATAAAGGACGCACTATTGGTCAAAACAAAGCCCAACAAGAGTGTGAGCAACTCCACAATTCCATCCACTGTCAACAGAGACGAGATCTTCAATACCGTCTTGGAAGCTGTGAAAAACGGCGACTCGAAAGTGCAAGCTGGCGGGTTGACCATTGATATTCCACCGGGAACGACTTTGATGAGGGTAACAAGACTCAAAAGAGTGCTAGCAAGTGCCAAGGCCGAAACGTTGCCTGCTTTGATTCAGGCTCACTTACAAGAATAATCTCACTTCTCATTCCATCTTGATACAATTGTATACGTAATAGAAGTAGACATAAAAACACGGTTAAACCCCCCGTTTTTGGCCATTGCAAACACACACCCCCCACCAATTTGTCCCAATCAAACAACCCCCCCTCAGGTGTCTCAAACCTCGTAGCTTCGATACCCCCCGCTGCTTACGTAACCATATTCTCGGCCTGTAATGTTTTTCACCTTTTTCGCTTTTTGTATACATTCCCACCCGCTTTGCTCTTCATGGACGCGCTCTACAACTCCATTCTCGACCTGGAGGCACAGACCCAGGCGGTGGTCAAGCAGCTCAACGCGGCACTCATAAGCAATGCACAGTTGTCAGCAACTGGAGCAGCTTCTGGGGCTACAGCATCCGGTGGGGCAACTGACAATTCTGTCATGCCAGCCAATTCCAACCTCGTTGCAACGCCCACCACGGATCTGTGGACTCTACAAACATATTTTGCCAAACTCCTAGACCTTTACCACGACTTTATTGTTCATGCTTCGACGTACAACGTTAAGAATTTACTAATCACGTATAGAATTCCCCGCCGGCTTTGGATCTACGGTATTGTGGCCTTCATCGAACTACTCAAGAACGTTCAAGCCACCGCATCCTCCACAACTTCTCAGAGAGACCTCGACATCGGGCCTATTTTCATCATTCATGCCTTTTCTACCTTAGCTTCACTTTATGAAATTGATGATGGGTCTGCATGGGCCGATAAACTTGCAGAATTGGCTCGTATAGCCATCCAGCTCTATCCGGCCAATTACCTCGACTGGAAGTTGACTGCAAGCTATTGGTATCATCAAACGGGCGTGTTAGGCTCTCACGGCCATGGGAAACTTTATTACCATCAATGTACTGTGGAATACGACAACTTACTTGCCTTCACGCTTCTTTCAAAGTCGCTTCTGTGCAAAGATCCATTTGTTCCAACACAGTATTACTTACAAAGCATCATTGACAACGTGTGCTCACAACGAGCAGTGTTGTCTCCATTGGAAATGGCCATGATTGATTTTGTCAAAATTCATAAGATTTTACTATTGAGAGACTATGCAACTAATCAAGAAATGCAATCAATTGTTGGCCACTATTCACTCCATTTTGGATCAGACGCTTCAAACGCATCATTCTTTGATTCACACCCTCAAATCGTGAATAACAATCTTTTTCAAAACCCTTCCTTTGCGTTCTGGTATTCCAAATCTCCATTCTTTGCCATTTCTAATTTAAATCATCTATTGGGCTTGGGAGATCCTTTGAATCTGGGTGCTAAAGTTTTCGGTTTGATTGAAAGATTAAAGTCTCGCAAAGAAAAGAAAAGAATGGAAAGCTCCGTTTCCAATGAGCCCGTAACGCTTGATCAATTGACTGCCAATGAATTAGACAAAGACCAGGCTTACAATCTGCTTCTGGCTATAAATAAGGGGTCATTGCAACTTTCCATGAACATGTTTCGTGTTTATTTGAATGGTCCACTTATTGCATCATTACCTCATATAACAGTTTATCTTTGGTTCCTGTTAAGTTTAGGCAAGACAGGATTCAATGAAGGGAAAGTGGTATTTAAAGAACTTCTCAATGCTGTTTTACCATGGGGAGAAATTGTCGCCAGTGGAAATGACATCCTGAGATTGATTAGTAACAAGTATGAACTAAGAGTTAGATTAAGAGAAGTTTTGCTTAATTCAGGACCTGAGAAGTCCAACATACCATTTACTACTAACAATGTGGGTGCTGGTATTGGTGCTCTATCTGCTGGTGTAGGATCACCATCTGGTACTGTTTTCACCGAAGACGATACCAACTCTATCAATCCAGACTCTCACATTCTTTCTGAGCAAACTACAGCCAATGTTAACATCAACGGTGTTGTTAGCTCACTGCCTGGTAGTCCATCCCATCAAAATTCTACCGATCAATTACAAACTTTGACGTTACTTGAAAAGGCACTTGAAACATTGTATCCTTTCAACACAGAAACCCAATTGTTGTATGGTTCCTTAATTTTTGATCCAATGTGCTCACATCCACCAGCATTGCATAATAAGAACATTGACAAACCATCACTTGGTGAAATGATACCATGGGATATACACGAAGAGGGCGAGAGATGGATTTTAGTAATCTTGTTACTTTCATGGCTTGTTGAATCACAAGAATATCCAATTGTGTTTGAAAATGGCTGGTTCAAGTATACCGGATTGGGAATGATGAATGAACTGATGGACCATAGAATGGTGTCATTTTTGTCCGATCCAAGATTAGTCCCATTAACTGATTTACAGGCTCAAACTTATAAGGAAGCTCTACTCAAACAATCATCTCAACAAGAAAAACAAAATTATACTCAATATTCATATGGCTCTATACGAGACACTTTGCTCACACTTGTACCAATGAATTTGGAATGGGGTAAGAACTCAAATAGATTCATGAGTGACTTCATTAGTGAAGTGTTCCCTGCTAGTTTACTCGCAAATAATGGACCTGAAGGACAAAAAAATATAGGCACGCCTGGCTCGTCTAACATTGGTGTTTCAAACTCCAACGGAATGACTGCTATGCAGGATGATATCGAAGGATACGAAGCCGAAGAAGAAGAAGAAGAAGAAGAAGAAGAGGAAGAAGAAGAAGAAGAAGAAGAGGACATTGAATACGAAGATGGAGGAGATGAAGATGAAGATGAAGAGTTGGACGATGGTCTGGATGACGACAAGAATGATCTTGGAGAAAATCTGTATTTCGATCAAAACAACAATACATCCAATGCGCAGATTATGGGAGATCTTGGAATAAACATGGATACTATTTTGACATTCCTTTCACTTGACACAAACATTTGGCTCAAATACCCTGGAAGAATTTACAAATGTGTTAAACATGGGATTTTCAGATTATGTGTTCCATTAACAGTTTTTCAAGAATTGAGATCATTACGTAGATCACAAGATATGAATATAGCAGATTCTGCAACAAGAGCTGTTCTCATCATTCGTCAACTTTATCAAGAAGTTGACCTGTTACCATTAAGATCCAACGGTAGCAAGGCCAATTCACTTAATGAAACATTAGAATTTGAACAAAACTCGGACTGGCGTGTGCAATCAGATGATATCATTATCAAATCGATCAAGCTGTCTAATAATTTTGGACGTGAATATAAATTAGGAAAGAATTTCAAGATCGGTCCATCACCATCATGGCCTTTGTTCCAATCACCATTAAAAGTGGGTGGAATTTGGTCTAACGCTTACATGGGCGGAGATCAACATGATAAACCATTACCTAACTTTAGTACCAGAGGGGCAGCACTGAAGGGTGAATTTATCAAATCCAAGGTGAATGTTTTAGGGGATGAAGTAAGTGGTCAATTCTGGTACAATATTCTTATTACTGATGATAATAACATGGGACTGAAGTGTAAATCTGGGAGAGAACCAGTTAAGGTGATGGATTCAGAATGGCTTTGGTTAAAGATGGGTCAAGTTTCTCACGGAAGGTGTTATAATTAGGTTCTAAATGTAACTTTGAGAAAAGCGAAGTGTGCCTATGTCAGGTAATGACGAGAAATCCTGGGCCCACAAGAGTGAATCTTAGCTTTACTCAAATTCAGAATCTTATGTGTATAATACTAATAATATTTTAATATTTATATTCATTAAAAGATACAAAGGAGAATATGACATACAAAAATTGCTCAATATGAAATGTGAAACGAAGACCTGTTCACTCACATCAAACGTAAATATCTTTTTCTTCATACAAAACAAAGCCATTCACTTCCAAGAAAAAATGTCGGTTTTTCCTGAAATCAAGCAATGCTAGTTGTTGAAAAAGAATAAAGAGAATTTTGCACTGCATGAAATGATTTGTCACATTTAGCCTGACTTAGTGATTATTTAGACTTTTATCATACCTTTTCTCAAGATTCAAATCTTTCTTCAGAAGTTTTACCATCGTTAGTTATCTTAACCAAAGAAAAATGAAACCCACTGGACCTTCTTTTATCATTACCAGAATTCACAGTAGGACTAGGGATTTTAAACTGTTTTTTTTGGATATCGCCACCATTTAGTTCATCATATCTTTGCAAGAGAAGTTCCAAATCAAAACGTAAATTTGCAAACCCGATTTTGTCTAAACTTATTTGTAAATTGACTAAATTATCATTAATTTCTTGTAATTTCCAATCATCAAACTGTGCTAGCATTAAAGGCGAGTTTTTCATGTTTGTTTCTATAAACAAAATCATATCTTCTATGAGCCGTGTCACAACGAGTATTTTAGTGGGCAAGAGAATTTTTTGCGTGCCAAGTCTTCTATTTAGGATGGAGTTTTGGACTATGGCAATGATTGAAAAAACACCCTCTTGTGAATCCAATTGTGAACCAAACTCTGCTTGAAATCGTCGTATGTATCCTAAAATGACACTTGTTGTGACGTTGTACATTTGGCCCTGCAGCACGATCTGGTATTTGTAAACAAGATGATTAAGTTCCACAAGTTTGTTTTTCAAGATTTGTAGATATAACATTGTTCCATAAAGCAAAATCGACTTGATTCGTGCTAATCGTCGTACTAGTACAACGAATTCGGACCATTGTGGTTTTCTTTTGAGTCTTGTTAAAGAAACAAATGTTTTCAACATTGGCGCCGTTGAATGAATGTAGTCGCCCCAAGGGGAGCTGGAGATGTTCATTGTGATAACATTGTTGTTAGGCACACTAGAAACATTCGACGGTATTCGCTCAAGCGACCATTCCTGGACCGTCTGTGTTATTCTTCGATCATTGAACATTCGGTGCAGAAATGGAACGCTATCACCAGTTGGTAAAAAAAATAATCAGTGTTTAGTATGGTCTGACTTGATAATTAAATCCAATTTAAGTATAAAGGAAACCTGATTCCCACGGAGTACAATTCTGCAGAGTAGAGACACGTGAGATATATTTGCAAAAGAATACAGACCCAGTTGGGGGCTTTTTGTGTCTTTTCAAGTCCCAAATTGAAAGCGCTCAGCACAAAAAATAACAATGAACCCAGAGGAACAACATCACTACAAACATAAAGTGTTCCAACGGTGTGCACAATACCATTAATAATGAAAACAAACAGTGTAAGTCCAAATTTGCTTTTTGATCCATTTAGTATCCATTGTGACAACTTGATTGAGTCTAAAGTCAGATACTGGTGCCACCAATGAGTCCAGAACGCGGTGAGCGTGTATCCTCCTTTGAAAAGGTCAAACTGAGGCGGCCATTGATCAACAGTGGACATTCCCAAAACAAGTGAAACAGTTGCACATTGATAATAACAGCAATTGAGTGCGTAGTAGACAATGTAAATAAATGATAGCGAGTCCAATAAGCACCATATAGGAGACCAGCAACTAACAAGTTTTCCATCGCCATATAATTCTCTTTGAATTCGTACACAGAGATCATAACCTATGTATTTCACCCAAGTCTCGTACAATTGACATTTGATTAAAATGAACTTCCATTTATTGCCATAATTCTGATGTGCAATGTATTTGTATTGCCAGTTCCACCCGATTCCCCTGAAATTGGCAAAAACCCGGTCCCAATACCAAAATAGAGTATGACGAGAAGGTCTTTTACGTTTCTTACTATTGTCTTCCTGAGCAATTCGCCAATCAGTATGTTCAATTGGCTCACCAAAAAGAAGAACCAAGGTCGTATTGAAAAGCTTCATGATAACGATTCCGTGTAGTAGCAAACACATTGAATCAATACCATACCCCCAATCAACAACATATCCTGAGGGTGACCACAGCAGAAGATAAATCAAAGCTAATCCAAAGACGCGTCTGATTACCACGTTTGGTGGCGTCGCCCACAAAACTAACGTAATAAATACATAATGCAATATATAATGCCACCAGGGCGTACAAAAAAGAGGGCTACGAAGCACGAGTTCACACAGCGAGTCTGGTAAAAACAAGACTTTATCCATAAGAAGAGGAAAGAAGAGCTAATAGGATTTTCTCAGCTTGATTTATTAGAAGTGCTCAGCAGAGCAGACTCAAGAACATGTAGTGCTGTTCCGCGTTGAGGGGTTGGTGAGTGAATCAATAAAGAATCAACACCATCCAAAGCTTCTTCTTCTTCCTCTTCTTCTTCTTCGTCGTCTCCTTCTTCCTCTTCGCCGCTCCCTTCGTCTGTTTCTAATGGGGTAGCTAACGTTGGCGCTCTTCTGAACCGTTTACGATGTAATTTGTGGGTCACCGGGGTTGGAAGAAAAGGATGATTCACTTCAATATCAACAAAGTCATCTTGATCTGCCTCTGCTTCGGCTTCTTGTGAACTTGGCTCTTCTGCCTCTTCAATAACAGTCTGCGCAGATTGTTTAACTTTGACATGTTTTGTAGGCTGAAACTTCCATGTTGTTGTCATACGACTGCTTGATGGGCTTTTTCCGCGTTTAACAAGCCTAGACTTCGTAATGTCCTTCATCTTATGCACTTTCCGTGGTTTGATCGAGTCTATGCTTGATTGTCTTAATAGATTCGCATGTGGTGTAAGTGGTGTATGTGGTCGATTAGCACTAGTTGTCGGACTAGATGGCGAGCTTCCCAAGGGTGACATATTCCCACTGGACCCCATTCGTGTCACTTTTGGTATATCTGTAGAGTATCCTGTAACATACCCTGAGCCATTCGAAGTTTCACTAAGAGTTGTTTGAATAGAATATCCTGAGATCACAGATGGTGGTCTGAGTCGTTTCGAGGACACATCTAGTGTGGAAATGGCATTATTGAGATCTTCTACAGACCTAGAAGGGTGAAATTCCCGCTCGTCTTCATCATCCTCATCATCTTCGCCGTCTTCTCCATCGTCGTCTTCCTGCTGAACAGATGTATCTCGTAAAGCCGTAGAAGAGTCACTTACTGCACTTTCATTTACTGCACTTGTACTTCCAACTATACTTGCCCCGCTTAATGCTCTAGTAACACCCCTAACTGCCGCACTGGCACTTTTGACACTACCAGACGAACCACGTCTACCTTTCAATCCAAAAATATCCTTAAACTTAAATTTGAAACCACTGCTAGTTTTACCAACAGCACTAAGATTACTTCCACCACCGTTTTCAGAACTTATTAGTGACGAGGACGCAACCATAGTTGCACCGATTACAGATGCACTACCGCTAGTCAACAAATTTTTAATACTCGAAGTACGTTTTAACCCAGTATCTGAATCCATCCTATTGATTTTAAGTATTCTTCTCTTAGACTTACGTGTAGATCTTTTTTGTCTTAGAAGTTCCCAAGTAGCATAAGTTGAATCCATCTGAGGGCTCTTTATTGCTTGTTTAAGCTGAGACTTACTGAACCCAAGTTTCACAAGTTCTTTAAACATTGCTTTCTCACCTTTCGTTATCGATCCACCATCATGTTCACCAGAGTTCAATTTACAAATCATGCCAAGATATTCTTTAGAATTGTATTTTTCCAAAAGTGGCATCTTTAGCGCCAATTCAAGACTGGAGAGTCTATTTTCAGGTTGTTTTTGTAGCAAAGAAAGTAATAAATCTTTAAGTTCACCTTGCTCAAGTTTCGGGAGGAACCTTGGTTCAGACGACAAAATCGCATCACTCAGTTCTTCATCATCAAGTGAATCATCAAATGGCATTTCTGCAAAGACCAGAGTATACAAAATGATTCCAAGAGCCCAGAAGTCAATTTTGACACCAGAATATGCGTTTCTTTTGATTAATTCGGGTGCCATGTATGCCATGGTACCGCAAATATCCCTAAGAAATCCGTTCATGGGTATTTCTCGGGTAAACCCAAAATCACTCAATTTAACATTGAGGTCTTCATCTAAAAGAACATTTTCCAACTTTAAATCACGATGGCAACATCCTTGAGTGTGAATGTAATGTACCGCACTAGTCAACTGTGTGAATAATCGTAATGCAACATTGAGTGAAATTTGACCTTCGTTTTGTGTGAATACGTAATCAAACAAATCCCCCCTTGTACAATAATCCATGACTAGGTATATACTCTGTTCTAGGTAAACAATCTCATAAAGTGAAACTATGAATGGATGATGTTTAAATTCTTTAAGATAATAATATTCTCTCATAAGATTAGCATTAGAGGATGATCGGGCTGCTCTCTTTAAACAGACGGTTGTTTCCAGTAAAATATGAGTCCCACGATAAACTTGACCAAATGATCCCTCTCCGATTTCTTTGTCAAGGGTGTAGTTACCAACTTGGGTTAGCTGAACATTGGGCTGAAATTTCGTGAATAGATCTGTATAATCTTGTGAACGCTATAAGGGAGTTAGTAAGTGAATCAAAGAGCTCTATACCAGTGGATGAGAGTACATACTTTGACGAATGTCTGACGCTCTTCGATCGTTTTGTTCATAGAGATCAAATTGTGTGCTGGTGTGTTTTTTTAACACTGATGGAAATTATATGTTAGTGAATTGTAAAAGGTGAGCAGGAAAACTGAGGTATATAAGGGTATAAAAGCGTATATAAATGATTTATAAGGTATAACACCAGATATCCAAAAAATTGGGGGGAGTTGGGGGCTTCACAGTAAGTGCTGGTGCTGAGCAGGAAATATGACGGTTTATAGGGAGCAGTTGGAAGCTGGAAGTAGAATAAGTGCCAACTCTAACAAATGAATTGATTTTCTAGCCTTCAAATTGTGATTGGATGATCAATTTAGGTTCAGTTTCTATGCCACTAAGCAAATTAGTTTGCTTTCAATGTATTTTTTGGTATTCCACTGCTTCTGCTAAATTCTTACCAAAACTCTAGTTTTCTCACACACCTCATTTCTGACTCTATGCATCATATTGCAATAAGTACAATATTCTATACAGTATATAAAAATACGCTTTAAAAAGCTGAATTACGAAACAATAGTAACAGCCACTTTTAGGCTTGAAGAAACATTATGTAGTAGCTTTGACTATCGCTCATTTATCAATTAGGAGGTGTTCAAACAGTTTTTGGCTTATTATCCTCCAACACAACCAAAACACCACCAACTAAGTGCAAGGACCCACAAACGAAGACATCCATTGGTCCCTCCAACGTCCTTATGAAATTGATCCCAGTCTCGATACTATTGAACACATGTTTCCTTGCCTTTTTATCCAACTTTGCCCAGATTTCAGCCATTGTTGTTTGAACCGCAAGCGAATCAACTTGAGTGTTATCTGTGTTCAAAGAAACGAGATCAGGTGAGTACTCACCAGAAGCCCACGTAACGTTTGTTGTGAAAATTACATGATCAAATTGGACCCCATTCTTACTCACTGTTTCATACAATGCATCTATTAAGATTTGTGGATCTCTTGTTTGTTGGTTGAAAAGAAGAACCTTTGTGTGGTTTTGCCTAGCTTTTTCACTGAACCAAGCAGATGAATTCAGTATAGATTCCTTTGTGTGGGCACCATCAATGAACCATGTAAGCTTTTCATGGACTTTGTCGTTCATTGTTTGACATCTACCTGGCCAATTAGCCTTTTCAAGACCGGTGATGAATTTGTGAGGTAATGCTCCCTCGTCAATAGAAACATCAACACCAAGATGATTCAAATGAGATTGACAAAGTGCCACTGCAAGAGAAGCATTAATTGATTGAAATTCGCCAGCAATACCTAGCTCGATGTCCTCCAGATCTTTTCTAACAGGCACAACAGAAAGAGAAGAAGCATGTTTTTCCACAGAACGTTCCTCAATTACACGCATAGCATTCTCTGGTTGTTCCACAGTAAACGCAGGTGACCCCTCCTTGAAGATCCCACTCTTGTTCCAAGCGATCTCTTCAATTGTGTTACCTAGCATAATTGTATGATCAATACCTAAACTTGAAATACCACAAGCAGTAGGACTCTCAAAAACATTAGTTGAATCATATTCTCCTCCTACACCAACTTCATATATAGCAGTATTGACTCCCTCATTAACAAAAGCATGGAATGAAACCAAAGTGAGATATCTGAAATAGGCAGGTTTAACCCCCTTAGCCATGTTAGGGAAAACATTCACATCAGACTCACTAGATTCAAGAGCATCCCAAACTTGGAAAAAGTACTTTGCGAATAAGTCTTCACTGATAGGTTTACCATCGATTCTGATTCTTTCTCTAACAGTTTTCAAATGAGGTGAAGTATAGAGTCCGATTTTGTTGATTGGACCAGATGATTTGTATTGAGAAAGGATGGATTGAACAAAAGCACAAGTTGAACCTTTACCTTTAGTGCCGGTGACATGAATAACGTTTAAGGGTGTGAATTGTGAAGATGAATGTCCTGATCTACGGACCCATTCTTTCATTTCTGGAATTAACATGTCATTCCTAGAGATCCCAGTCTTACGAATCAAATCGATTGTTGCAAAGTTGGATTGCAAGCTATTGAGCATTCGCACAGCCTCTTTGTATGTGCGTGATCCACTCATTGGCGCTTCTGATTGCATTGATCTGGTGAAATGTGAAGAAATTTCTAAGAATTTTTCATGTGTGAAAAAAAAGTGTTTGCCGGAGTGGCCGAATGTAGAAAGTGTGGATTTAACCAGCATAAAAAGAAAGTTCAGGATAAAGGATTGATCAAATCATTGCATTTCAGCCTAATAAAAATTTTTGAAAACTTTGAGTGCAATTAGCCCACCTGAGATTGAGTTATGGTGAAAAGGAAAGAAAAATAAAATTTTGAAGGATCATAGTGTGGGAGAAGCGAATGTTTTCTAGACCAAAATGGCACTTCTTTTTTGGTTGAGTATGAGCTCTCATGAGTGTTTGTGACTTGTTTTTAAAAGAAGTTATTGATAATAAATTTGCTCAGCATTGTACATTTTGAGATTCCAGATCTGCAAAAATAGTAGGGCGTTATCACAGTTGACGGCATGTGTCTTTAAACAGTTAATCAATTGCCTTAGTCTCTTTGATCACATATTTTCACCTTTGACCTACGGTTATAATCAGACCAAAGGCTCAACAGGGTCCTCGAAATGCATCGAGCTACCATGATACAACATGCAACAATTGGAGATGAAATTGATGGGAAAGTCGCACTTTATATATGAGGTTTTCTAAGTTGTAAAATATTTCTGTAGATATATGCTATTGTTATAGGTGGACAGCATTTAGGGAATGGAACCAATGGAATTGCCATGTGATAAAGAAAAAACAGGTCAACTGGAAAAAGTTCAGCAAGAAGAAGCAAACTCAGAGCCTGCTGGTGAAATTAAAAATGATTACACAATAGTCGTATATCTCAGTTCATTCATTTAAAAGATTAAGCATTATTATACAAATTTTGCTAGATTAGCTATGATTCTCTGAAAGATAGCAAATGCTTGCTGAGGAATCGAAAGCGCAAACTAGAGAACCAAGTGGAGGTGAAATAGGTTGCATAGTCCAAATAAGTAAAAGTATACGTAAAAATAAACTGGTCAACACGTTAGAGATAATATAGCTAACGTTTCAATAGATGAATAGAAACTGTAATTAGGCAATAAATAAAGATTGTAATTAGGCAATAAAGATAAAATGAAAAATATAATTAGGTCATAGAGATAACATAATAAGTAGACTAGCTCTCAAGAGAGTGCATATCTCTGAAAATTGGATTCGTTTTGTTTATAATCACGGCTTGGAAACAATACCATCTCTCTTTTTGATCAAATCAACAGCAGTGCGGGCACAACCCCAAGATTCAATGTAGCCAGAGTTCCCACAACCGTAATTGTGCAACTCGGAGCCTTCAAACTCGACTCGAGCACCCCCCTCGCGCTGAGGACGGAACCCAATCACGTGCTTATTGATTTTCAGTGGACCGTTGCTGAGCAATTCTGGCAAGTGCTTCTTAGTCTTGGCCAAGAGCCGCTCGACGTACTTCTGGTCTACACTGGTGTCGTATGGAACAAGCTCTTTGTCGTAGATACCACCGAGGATCCCACCGCCTTCTGATCTTGAGAAAAGCATGAAAAACTCGCCCTGCTTGGCACCTTGTTCTAGATATGGCTGCTCGAAGATGGCCTGGTATGGAAGGTTGTTTTCCACCACCAAAGTGTGGCCTCTAATTGGTTTGAGCTGAGGATCACCACCGTCAGTGAGGAAATTGAAGCCTAACCCAGTACAGTTCATAACCACGTCCGCAGTTGTTCCATTAGGCCTCCTTCAACGATGCGATGGTGTAGCGTTGGATCGAGACACAATTCTTTCTGATCTCGCTCAGCAGCCAACCAAGATAGTAGGTGGTGGAGATCGTGTACGATTTGTAAACATACAGGTTGTGCACGCCGGGGAACTTTGGATCTGTTCCCAGGTATTGGTAGTCCTCCACTTTCTGTGCAAACCACGGAGCCTCAAAAGGCGGAGCAGGCTTACCCTCGGGCACAATGTCACCTAGATACGAAGGGTAAGGGTTGATGAATGTTTCTGGAATCGCAGCAAGCTTCTTGAGACAGTGGTAGGTCTCAAGGTACCAATGCTTGTTCTCTTTGTTGTTTTCGAAAATCCAGGTTGCACGTGTTTTAAGTCAAGTGTAGAAGGTGGAGTTATCACCAGGAAGATCTTTTGCAATGATATGGATATCGTATAGATCACCAAGTTCTTGGGACGCGACCAGCGCGCTTGTGAGCCCCCACCACACCAACGCCTCCAATCAGAAGCTGTTCCTTTGACATTAGAGGGAGAAAGAAGTGATAGACACCATGGTTATCTGGCTAGTCGCCTAGCGCTTCCTTAAGCAGATTACTGCGACTCGCCCAAAAAGGACAACAGCGCACGGCGGCTCAAACGACTTATCAGGAAAATACAAAAATTTACTGCGGACGCAGTGGGATTTGAAACATTTTACTGGGGAGACACCTGGAGTGGAGGAAATTTACTGGGGAGACACCTGGAGTGGAGGAAATTTGCTAGCAACGCACTGGCAATCGCAAAGGTTTGACAAATAGTAGTGCCACTAGAAGCCTGAATGTCCCTGAGTATGAGGAAGCCACACCGTAGTACTTCAAGATTCAATGGATAGTCTGAAGAGCTACTTTTTCTATGAACTGGCCGATTCCAATAAGTATGTATCAACCACACAGTATGAACCTTATGAACTTTTAATTTCATCATTAGGAACCTATTATACGTTATGCTTCACCACACACTTTATATCCCATACATTCTTCACGCTTCATGTATCCCTATTTACAGTCAACCTTCAACACCGTCTGCCAAAATGCTCATGATTCATCAATAATTCTTTTTACTAGTATACATTAAACAAAGGAAAGTAAGTGAAGTAGGCACCAGACCCACCACATATCACACTCGGGATTTAGAAATCATCATCGAAGGTGAAACCAGATTCATTGCCTTCAGTAGCTTGTGCACTACCCTTAGACATGACACCGGCCTTTTGATAATCACTGACTCTCTTTTCGAAGAAGTTGGTCTTACCTGCAAGAGAAATGTTTTCCATGAAATCGAAAGGATTTGAAACGTTGTAAACCTTCTTACATCCAAGAGCAACAAATAATCTATCAGCACAGAATTCAACATATTGACACATGAGGGTACAGTTCATACCTAAGAGGTTGACAGGAAGAGCATCAGTGAAATACTTCTTTTCAATGTCAACAGCTTCAGTAATGATTCTGTGAACAATCTTCTCATCTGGGGTATTGTTCAAATGTGTGAACAATAGACAAGCAAAGTCAGTGTGTAAACCTTCATCTCTACAGATTAATTCGTTGGAGAAAGTCAAACCTGGCATGAGACCTCTCTTTTTAAGCCAGAAAATGGAAGCAAATGAACCTGAGAAGAAGATACCTTCAACAGCAGCAAAAGCAACCAATCTTTCAGCAAAAAGAGCACCCTCGTCACACATCCATCTCATAGCCCAATCGGCCTTTTCTTTGATACAAGGAATGTTTTCGATAGCATTCAGGAGGAAGTCAGATTCCTTTGGATCTTTGACGTAAGTGTCAATGAGAAGGGAATAAGTTTCAGAATGAATGTTTTCCATCATGATTTGGAAACCATAGAAGCATTTAGCTTCTGGGATTTGAACTTCAGCAGAGAAATTTTCAACAAGGTTTTCATTCACGATACCGTCAGAGGCTGCAAAGAATGCGAGGACACGAGAAATAAAGAAACGTTCGTTATCGTTAAGCTTGTTATTCCAATCGCTCAAATCTTTTGAAAGGTCGATTTCTTCCGCAGTCCAGAAGGAAGCTTCAGCCTTCTTGTACATTTGCCAGATTTCGTGGTATTTGATTGGGAAAAGAACAAATCTCTTCTTGTTTTCCATGAGTAATGGTTCATCTTGTTCCAGTTCCTTAAGTTTGTGTCTATGAACACGATGTTGGTTAAGGAAAGTGGTGTGAGCGTCTTCTTTTTCAGAGAGAGCATTGAGAAGGTTCTTCTTTGGAATGATGGTGGCATCGCTAGACTCAGCCTTGGTAATGTCGAGGTTGGAGAGAGCAGAGGCGGCTGCCTTGGATGGGGTTTCTTGAACAGACATGGGAAAGTGCTGTATTATAGTGTGAGAAACAGGGGTTGGTGTGAAAAAAAAGGTGGATTAGGTTGGCTTTTATATGAAAAAGACGCGTAAAGTGCGACGCGTCAAGGGGGAAAAATTAGAAAAGTGTAAAGCGACTGGGGCTCAAAAGGAACAAAAAGATGAATTTACACTCAAATGATAGCCCTAGGTTTGTGCAACATTTAGAGCCAATTTTCATTTTGATAGCACCAATAAGACGCGTTATAATTGACAAAATACATTATTTTGCTTTGTGTCCCACGCTCGAAATTGCTCCGACATTGTAAACAACGCGTCCGCTCATCGTTTAAGGGTTCTGACCGTCGGGAAATAAAGAGCAAAACATGAGCAAGCAGAAACGCGTCTGAAGCGTGCAAAAATCATTGAAATATGGGCCATATAAAGCATGGTTTCGAGACCTATTACAGGCCATAGTAACTAAATATCTTAACGTACTAAATAACTACAAACCAAGCAAACAGTAAAATGCAAAGAGCAAGCAAAGAGCAATGCCCAAGCTTTAGAGGTGAAAGCAAAGAACAAAGTCCAACTGTAATACTTTAACGGGAAAGAACCTTACATGTTCATGTAGCTGGAAGCATCAACACCACCTTCAGGGAATTCTTCCATCTTGACATCGAATCTTTCTTGGATAGCGGCCAAGACTTCCTTGTCCTTGTCGTTGCTGACAAAGGAGACACTCAAACCCTTGGTACCGAATCTACCAGCTCTACCAACACGGTGGAGGTATTGATCAGCTTCTTCAGGCATATCGTAGTTAATGGCCAAGTTGATTCTTTCGATATCGATCCCACGACCAAAGACATCAGTGGAGACACAAATACGCTTGGTGTACTCTTTGAAAAGCTTGTATCTCTTGATTCTTTCTTCTTGAGGAACACCACCATGGACAACGATGGAAGGGAAGTTGGATTCGACCAGCAAGTTGTTCAATGCGTCGGCTCTACGGGTGGATTTGACAAAGATGATGACTTGGTTGAACTCCAAAGTGTCCAATAGCTCTGCCAACTTGGTGTTCTTGGCGGACTCCTCCAAATTGATGTAGTATTGTTGAAGACCGTGCAAAGTGAGTTTCTTTTCGTTGTCGACGTAGATTTCCAATGGGTTCTTCATGAACTTCTTGCAAACAAGTCTCATTTCTGGAGACAAAGTAGCCGAGAACATCATCACTTGTTTCTGGAATGGGGTTGCTCTGAAAATCTCCTGGACATCTCTTCTCATGTCGAGCTTTTCCAACACCTTATCACATTCATCAACGACAAAGTTCTTCACTTGGTTCAATTTGATCACCTTGTCTCTGATAAGAGCATTGAGTCTACCTGGGGTGGCAACAACAATGTGAGGACAAGTTTCTTTATTTTTCAAGATCTCAGTGTCCTTAGCAATGGAAACACCACCGTAGAAAACCTCCGTCTTCACATCCGGCATGTACTTGGAGAATCTAGCATATTCGTTCTTGATTTGATATGCCAATTCTCTTGTGTGGCAGATCACAACAGTGGAGATTTCACCAGGTGTTGGGTCTAATTGCTGCAATGTTGAAAGCACAAAGACTGCGGTCTTACCTAAACCAGACTTGGCTTGGCAAAGAACATCGTTACCGAGAATAGATTGGGGAATGCATGATTGTTGCACTTCGGATGGATGTTCAAACCCACAGTCTGCAATAGCACGGAGAAGTTCTGGTTTGAGAAGAAAATCTCTGAAACCAGTAGTGTGAACACCAACATATGAACCTTTTGCTGAAGCGTCCGCGGTTTCGGCCACTTCCTTTGTCACGGTCGTAGTGGTTGCTTGTTCACTGTCGGAATAATCAAGAAGCTCTTCTTCACCTACTGGGGCCATATTGTTTTGTGTGAAGAGAAAGTGATGTCGAAGAAGTGAAAATTGTCCACTTTCGCGTATTATGGGCGCGAGCAAACATGGCTCTGGAATCACCACTTATAGTTGCAATGAGCTGAAGGCAAGCATTTAGATAGATGCAGTGGGTAACTAATGATATGCCTACGATTTGCGGCGTGCTGAACGGCCCGCGTTAGCTCTCTAGACTTGAAAATGTGATTTCAGATGTTTGTTTGCTGGTTTTTTTGCACTCTAGACGCTTCAGACGGCGCTGAGAGAGTTGAAATGGCAATTAGCGTGTTTTGGTTTGTCCATGACGAAATTCCAGACAGTATAGTCAATAGTACGCCGTAATTAGAGTGTAATCAGTGTTTAAATGTTGGCATGTGAAAATTCATGTAAATGAACTGCGATTTGGGTCTGAGAGTCTCAGCAGCGGATCATGCTATTGGGAGAGACATTTCATGGTGGTTTATTGCATTTTCTGGTGTTTCACTGCATTTTAAAAGTGAATACAAACCAATTAACATCTATTCTGGAAAACGCTCTTTGGTCTCCACTAAAAGTTTCTCCTGAAGAGTAAAAATCACACAAACCGGGTTCTGTAATTAGCAAAATCCACTCAACCGTTGTAGCAACCGTTGGACTCCCTTTTGCCTCTTAGAAGTCAAATCCATTCTCTCTTTCTCATGCTTTCTTTGCTGAGCGTTTTTGTGCTTACGTAATTCTCCCTTGGTTTTTTCACCACACAAGAGCTTCGCGTTCGCGTCTCTTGTTTCTTCCACACGTCCAACTTAATTCTCTCTTGAAACTCGCTATGTCGACTGAATTCGAGCGTGTCTATCTCAACAGGTCAAGACTTTCCGGCCGTGTGCGTCTTGCGGAGTCAGGGCTTGGTTGGAAATCACAAGCAAGCTCCACTGGATCGACTATCAAGACTACGCCGTTTTTGATTCCAAAGGACGAAATCCTCTCAGCTGCTTGGTCAAGAGGCTCGCGCGGTCAAGAGATCCGTATGGAAACGAAAACTTTAGGTGTTGTTTCCTTAGACGGTTTCGACTCAGAGGATTTCAATAAGCTCAGAAACACTTTCAGAGATAACTTTGACGTTTCTCTCGACGTGAAGGAGCATTCTCTCAGAGGATGGAATTGGGGTAAAACCGTGATGGCTAGAAACGAATTGCTTTTTGCTGTTGGTGGTAAACCCTCCTTCGAATTGCCATACAAAGAAATGGCCAACGTTAATGTCTCTGGTAAGAACGAAGTTGCAGTGGAATTGGACTTGACCAAAGAAGAAGACACTGCCGGTGATGAACTGGTTGAAGTGAAGTTCTATTTGCCAAACCCAGTTGAAAAGAAACAAGAAGATGGTGATAATGCTGAAAATGCCGAGCAAGAATCTGCTCAGCAAGATGGCGGCGATGAAGAAAATGAAGAAGATGATGATAAAGAGTCCACTTCTACTCCTGCGCCTGTAGAAACAGCTGCAGAAACTTTTGTCAACACACTCAAATCCAAGGCTTCACTCACACAGTCCACCGGTCCAGTCATTGTTTCTCTTCCAGAAGTTCTTTTCCTCACTCCTCGTGGGCGTTACGATCTCGACTTCTCCTCAGATTACATGCGCCTACGTGGGAAAACATACGACTACAAGCTTCCTTACACTTCCATTCAACGTATCTTTTCTCTACCAAAAATGGATGGTATTAACCACATCAATATTCTTCAAGTCGATCCACCACTTCGTCAAGGTCAAACCAAATACTCTTTCTTAACCTTACAATTTGATTCACAAGAAGAAACGGAAGTCGAACTCAACATCGATGATGAAGAATATGAACGTTTGTATGCAGGAAAACTCAACAAATCATACTCAGCTTCTTCCCATTTGGTTCTCTCCAACTTACTTCGTGGATTCACTGAAAGACGTGTTATTCTTCCAGGAAGTTTCCAATCATCTGAATCTATGATTGCAGTTGCCTGCTCACTCAAAGCAAATGAAGGGCATCTCTATCCATTGGAAAAATGTCTTCTCTTTGTTACAAAACCAACATTATTGATCCCATATTCGGAAATTAAAAGCGTAACCTTCTCTCGTGTTGGTCAAGGTTCTGCTCAACGTACTTTCGACATGGAAATCGAAACTAAGCCTTCTGGTATCAAACATACCTTTGGTAACTTAGATAGACAAGAGCAGCCATTACTTGAACAATTCTTCTTGAGCAAACAACTCAAGGTCACTAATGATGAAAAGATCGCCCAAGCAATGATTGCCAGTGCCATGCGTGATGATGACGGTGATGGTGATGTTGATATGGGTTCTGCCGATGAAGATGAAAGTCCTGATGAAGATTTCGCTGGTGATAGTGGCAGTGAAAGTGAAGTCGACGAAGAGTTTGACTCTGATGCCGAAGGTAGTGATCCAAGCGATGAAGAACCAGAAAAGAAGAAGCAAAAGCAGCAATAGGCTCATAGTTGCGTTTTATATGATACTTTGTACAATCTAATATTAAAATTAAACAAGGGAAGTTGGCACCAAGTTACTACCAGAAAAGTGTCCTTGTCGTACTCTTTTTCAATTCATACAACATCATACTAAGGGGATACACACACTATTTCTTGTCTTCTTTAACACATGTTCATCTTTTTGTTTTTCACTCAAACTTCTTGCACGTCTCACTTCAACAATTTCCTTCTCTGCACCTGCTAGTTCTCTTTTTACACTGTTTTTTTCTTGAAAACCATCACTACGAGGCCTTTTAGCCAACTCGCGCCGAATCTCTCCACTAAGAACCCCATTAGGCATCTTACCCACACATTTTCCATGAACTTCAAAGAATCCTAAAAGCTTATCTAAGGAGCCTAAGTTCTTGAAGAGACCATTGTTGATCAAAGTGAGCATATATTTAAGTTCAGCAGAAGAAATTTCTTTTAGCTCACGCTTGTCTTTACTACGATCATACCTCTGCTGAGCAGAAATGAAACTTAACTCGGTGTCTATTCTTTCAGACTGATCTCTGCTAGGTGATTCAATAACGGTGAGCCTTTCAGAAGTTTTCACAGAAGTGAGATTGGCAACAGGAATACGATTTGGTGTGACTTCTTTACATGATACTGTTTGGTTGCTATTGGGGGTGCTGGGTAGGCTGGATGGAAGCTCCTCAGCATTTGTTTTATCAGAACAATTTGAAGGATTGTGTGAATTCTGTGTTTGCTGAGACTTTGACCTGATTCTCTGTTTTTGTCTTTGATTGTACTTATGTTTGTTTTGCTTCACATAGTTAATATGTTTGATATGTTTAGCGTATCTTTCACGAGCTATTTTACTTGAATTGACGGCTGATTTTTCATTAGCATCGCTATGTTCATTCTTGTTTTCATGCTCTTTTTTTTTGCTAAAGTCGTTGTTCTCACTTGTGTTCGTTTCTGACTCCTCTTCGATATCTCCCAAGTCTCTAAATTTATTAAAATTCATCAATACTTGGTCACCTTGACTGATACTACCCAATTTCAAAACTCTATCCAGTTCCTTTCTTTTTTCCTCAATAAGTGCCTTAATGACATCCTCATCAAATTCCAAATTAAACTTCTTTGTGCCTCTTTTGTATTTTCTTTGAGTTTGCATGTTCAGATTTGAAATCGATGGTAATTTGTATAAACGTTTAGCAACTTGATATTTCTCAGATTCTCTTGTTAAATGGTCCAAAGTTGGTTGTAATTCACGTTTGAGTTGCTCAA
The DNA here is from genome assembly GCA_030462855.1 of Saturnispora bothae. NCBI lineage: Eukaryota > Fungi > Ascomycota > Pichiomycetes > Pichiales > Pichiaceae > Saturnispora > Saturnispora bothae. The sequence goes on along the minus strand of JAKVQQ010000005.1, from coordinate 137,909 downwards.
CTATAATTTGAATAATTTGTGTATCGTTAGCGTCTAGACCTTCTCGTCTTACTTCAACTGCAGCGTGTTTATTGTCAGGCAGAGGTTTCAAATCTTCTTTCATGATGTCATCAGTAAGAATGTCACTAAAAGTAGAATCAAGTAATTCTACTTCCGAAGAAGTAATAGAGTGTTTGCTAGAAGATTCAGGTGTTGATGGAGTTATATTAGACTGAGAATTATCTTGGGATTGACATAAGTCTTCTTTTTTATCTTTTTCATTCACTATAAGGTGATCAGCATGTTTTAATGGAGGCTGGTTAATTTTGACATCCAGATGCTCGTAAGACCTAGAGCGAAAAATAGTTTCAACAGGAGAACTTTCGTAGTCCGAAGAAGAGGAGTCAGAATCAGAATGAGAATCATCTGAAATTTGCTCATGATGGAACTTGATTTCATGTGTGTCGTCTAAATTGACATCAAAATCAATAAATTCTTCATCTAAAACTTGGCCAGAATCCAAAACAGAGATTGTCTTTTCAGCATATTTTGTAAACGATTCGTCAGTTGGGCCAAAATCATCATTGCATTCTTTCACACCGTTAATCTCATCCCAAAGATGTTTCAACTCTTTTGTGAGCGAAACTCTATTTCTATGTCTAGTACTTTCCACAATTTCACGTAATCTAACAATCTCAACTTCAATGTTTTTACTTGTATCTGAGTTCAAATTCACAGGACCAACAAAATCATTAAAAGAGCTGTGCGCAGCACGTTCGAATTCTCCAGCAGGCGCTAAAGTACTCAGAGAAGTTAAAGAAGGTTTTGGAGTTGACTCGTAGGCCAATTCAACCCGTTCAGCTTGACATATTTCTGCATCTGTGTCACTAGATCCATCTGAATGAAGAGATTCACAATCGGTTTGTGCAGTAGTTGACATAATAAGAATGAAAAAAGAGAAAGTATTCCTTGGGAGATATTCCGTAGTGTACTCAAACACCTGGTTTATGTGTTTAAATGTTTATTCGCCTTATTGATATATCATTTTTGATTGTTACTTAGTGCATTTAAATGCGATATATCAGTATATTAGGCGCGACCTAAAGGGTAAACACTCTTAAGGCGTGGTGCAAGCAAGCTTTTGGCTCGCGGAGTCTCAGTTTGCTAGCTGTTTACTGTGTGTATCATTTCACTCGGCATTATCTCTCTATTTGGAATGCCAAGCTTTTGTTCAAATGGTGTTTCCTGTGAGATCTGATCTGCTAGCAAGAAGATCGCCAGTGGTTACTGTCAAAACTACACCTGCATCTCTCCTATTATACCTAATGACCCAATTAATGTGCTATAAAATTATATACACAATGTATACCCCCTAAACTTCCGTTTGTGCTTACTGTGCGTTCAGCAATTGCATGCTATCGTTGTAAAACTCTTCATAATTCCCCTTAAAGTAAAACCAATAATCCAGTTCGCCGGGTATTTGAATTCTAATAAGACCACGTTCACCAACAAAACTTAATCCATTATCTCTACAGAATTTTTCAATCGCAAATCTCATACTATTGTTAGGTACAAGACAACTCAGTTCCTTCTGTTCTAGAACAATAGCGTGACAAATTCTCCATTGAAGTATTTGAACACATTGTTGCACCGTTAAGTCATTGAAGCAGACAACTGGAGAAGTCATCTCCGGATTATGTTTAACGAATTGGACACCAAACACAAATGGATTTTGTACGGTCGTAAAAGCCGCTTGAGGCTCATGGTTTACTTCATTTTCATTTTCAACTCGTGAGTTTTGTTCACGAATTACTTCTGTGTTGTAAACCATCCAATAGTCCCCTTGAACCATCTTTTCTTAGGAGGAAAAAATCCAATGACGAATGAAGAAAGATCGCAGTCTACTTTTTTACCAGCGGCATTATTGGGTGAATTATCTTATCGAGAAATCACCGAAATAGGAAATCCTAGGGCTTATCTAAGCACTGAGAAAAATGGGGAGTCTGTCGCGGTTGCTTCCCGGAAGCGCCAAATGAGGCCCCATGTAGCTTTTGTGCTTGTGGGATGTTATAAGTAGCGAATACTCTTTTTATTTAGCTCTTTAGCTTACTGGAAGCCCTATTGGTAAGCGGTTTGTATTTATCCGAAGTCAGATTACGTAATTGAGAGTTGAAACAAGGGGTGGGGTCACGTGGTTTTATGAGTCAAGAAAATACAAAATAATCACAGATGTGGGTAAGCTTGAAGATACGCCCGCACTGGGCCGCACGCCAGAAGTCGATTCTGATTTCGCCCGCATCTAAGATCGAGATCTCATCCTTTGGTTGCACGGCTATAGCATTTTGTTAACTTTTACGAATTCGCGCAATGAATCCAAAGACTCGGTTAGACGAACTACTTTTCCGTTCTGTGCGGTGTAGTACCAAAGAGTGTCAACATTGTTTGCTTCTAAATATGCCAAAGTGATATGGTAGTTCAGACCCACTTGGCTCACGTTGTGAGAGTCGTCGGACAGACAGAATTTGACCCCACGAGTAGCCATTCTGCTTAAAATGTCCTGTTTAGGGTATGGAGTTGACCAGCCTTTTCTGACAGCAGAAGAGTTGATTTCAACTAGCGAGTCTTGTTCAAGTACGAGATCGATGCATTCATCGATCAAAGGCCATACTTTGTCCATATTCAACTCAGCTTCGTGTTTGTCACTTGTGAAAAGTCTAATGAGATCGAAATGCGCAACAACTTCTGGTTTCAACACATCAATCATCTTTCTCATGTGCATAAAGTATTTCAAGTAAAGTTCAGTCACGTTTCCTGACGATTGCAATGCACGATCCCATTCCTCTTGATCAAAATCAATGGGCACACCTTCAACATGATGAACACTGCCGATGACTAAGTCAGCAGAATGTTTTTTCCTGTATTCTAGACACATGTTGAGATGCGAATCATTAATTCCACCCTCGGATTCAAATCCAACTAGTATACGCATATGTGAGGTATTAGAGGAGTTCATGTCGTCTTGTATCGACCTTGCTTTGATCATATACGAGTTGAACGTTTTTTTCAATTCTTCAATGCTTATGTCTTCTTCTTCCGGATATTTGTACTTTGACTCCAATCTTGGCACATGTTCAGTTAAACAAAATGTTTTGAACTGCATTGATTGGGCCTTTGATATCATAGATTCGATATCCGAAGATGCATGTTTGCAAAAAGTGCTAGAATGTGAATGGTGTGTACGAGCCATGGAATTCTAATAATTAATGTTTGCGTTAAATGTTGGTTGAATAATGTAGAGTTTACTCATGATGAAATTTTGCGAGCGCGAATCGAATTACCAGACTGGGAACGTGCTCAGCAAATGAAAGTGATGGCGAGGTCTGGTTAGGTTTGGTTAGATAGGCAATTAAATTTTGATGAGAGTGTGTTAGAATAAAGTGTGCGTGAAAAGTTGGAGTTGAAAAGTAGACTGGAGATCCAAACCCACTCTGGGTAATAAAGTAACATACGGTTAACATAAGGATACAAAAGAATACACAGTGGAAACAGAACACATTATTTAGAGCAAGAGTGCAAACCCAGCACCAACACCAGCAATCATGAACCATAGGTCAACACTCAATTCGTCGCCGGATCCGGAAATGGATGTGATGTTAGTGGTCACCGTATTGTTCCTTTGTGGACTTGAGTGAGTTGCGGGATTCTTGATAGTTTTTGTTGGCGTTTTCCAATAACTGGACGTGAATCTTCTTGAATTGCTTGTGTTGATGTCGAATTGTAGTCCCTGTTCTTCTTCGGCTGAAGTATGAGAAAATGCTAAAGTTAGTAAAAGCAAAAGTGATAGCATGTTATGCGAGTGTGTATAAGCCTCTGGGGACTTTTGTTGTTAGGCTTAGTGCTTTTTTGTGGTTTATTTATACTTCTGATTTGTGTTCTGCAGTGGATGGATTACAAACAGACCTTGGCATAAAAGGGATTGTGATCAAATGTTCATTTTCAATGATGAATTACGATCAATTTGTGCAAGTTAGGTCTACGTTTGGTCAAGTAGACAGCTTTCACTTTTTCACTTTTCTTCGTTGCTACTTTTCTTCTCTCTGCTACTTTTTTGGCCAACCTCAAAGAAATTCTTATAGGGAGGGTTTTAGTATTACTTTGACACCTGGGTGTCACCAATGTTTGAAAGAGGCTGCTACGACAATCACTTTCTATCTAACAGTAAAGCTTCTTATGTCGTTTGCCCACACTAAAAATTTACATCTCACTAACCTCCAAGGTGGACATTATTCACACAATAGGAAATTTTAATTTTGGGGAGCAAGGGTCCAAGGTATGACAATTGATATTATAATTTATTAATTAGGGGCGGTGGTGTGAGAGCAACATCGAGTGTAAGTGCACTGGACAGATAACAAGAATTTCTAGCAACCCTGACAAAATGAGTCGCCGCTTTTGAGCCATACAGGCAAACGACGTTGTTGAAAAATCGGAGAGATCACATTGACCAACACCACTGGTTTCTCTTGAAAACCCCATCTACTTCAAAAACACATTTAGTTGAAGACCCCATAAACTTCAAAAACACATGTAGTTGAAACCCTCAACACACTCATAAACAGCCTCGCGGGCCAAGAATAAAAGCAGACTTCCACACTATCCCCCCCCAACAGCTTGAACACCCCCTAGGCATTCCTTATTCAACCACTTGTAAAGTCAGGCAGTCCAATGGACACATCTGCCATATCGCCTCTTCGTATGCACGGCATATGTCGTAAGAAACACTCTCTTATAGCAACACCCCTAAAGTATGGCAGAGCTTCCTACCGACACGGCCGAGATGGCTGTTCAAAGAGTAATAAGGACATCGTTGTCTTGTGAGCTTAGTGAGTACGGGTCAGTCCTAGTGTCACCACTACGCACACGCCGGTTAACCACTCACGCGCATTGGCCGCGCGGGGTATTCATTATGAATGGTACGAGCTTGTGTGAAGTGCAGATAAATCGGCACGGCTAGTAGTATTATATTACCAAATTAGACAGACTGTCCAACCTTCCTCTGTCCAATTCAAGCCCAACATATGCAGCTCCCTTCGATCGCATTCCGTTCCTCGCTTAGCAAGCAGTACCGGGACTAAAAAATACCCCTCTGCTACATGAAAGTGGAACGACTCGGCCAAATACGTGGGATGAGCTCTACTGAGCAACGTACCGGAAAAGAACCGGAAGTAAAAAAATGTCTGCACTGCCGAAATGGTTCCCCCCCCCAAAGAAAAATTGACGCGTTTTGTCCGGGGAAAGGTTGTTTCCAAGTAAAACGACCACCACTTAAGCAACCTTGCCTCGGTAAAAGTAGTGGGCACAAACGAAAGCGGAAGCAGCTCTGTACGTTTTTTCCGGATTAGGAAGGCATGTTTGAATAGAAGATTGATGGAAAGTTTCCGTTTTGAGTCGAGTGTTGCTTGACAAGTCCGAAATGAGGCCATTGTGTCCCCTTGCATTGTATATAAAAAACAGTGTGCCCACGACACACCCCATAGGAAATGGCAAACACAGTGTTTCATCTTGTTTACAATATTACTTCTCCAATGTCTTCCCGTAGATGTCGTGTTGTTACAGCCTGTGATTGTTGCCGTGTCAAAAAGACCAAGTGCAGTGGCTCGTCTCCGTGTACGCGGTGCGCAGCTAACGGGACTGTGTGTATCTACGCCCAGCGCGTGCCTAAGAACCGCACCTTCACAAACGAAGAAGCGGCACTCATCGAGGCCAAGTTGGGGGTACTTTCCTCCTCGTTGATCAAAGTGGCTAACATCATCAACGATGACAACTGGGAAATCCTGTCGCAACTAAGGAAAAAACTCAATGGGTCCGACCAAATTAATGACATTGTCAGTGCTATAGCCAATGTGGAGCCGGAAGAGAATTCGTCCCCAGACACATTGGTCGATTTCGAAATGGACATGGACACGGACTTCGATATAGCCGCACTGATCCAATCTTCACAGCTACAAACCGGCTCGCTACTCTGCGACACCACAACCGCGGCCACGATATCTCCGCAGATGACAATGGACAACTTAGAATCCTACATCCTGTACAACAACATACCGGCAACCTCGTAAACCCGGTGCGAGACATTAATCAAAACAAAATACCCAAATCATCCTCGCTCTGCTCCGATGCAATACGAGATGATTTGAACTTCACTCGTTCTATTCTATTCACATTTATTCTCTATATTCTTTAGTTATTATTATTCAAGAGCGTGCGTCTATATTTTCTGCAAGCTGGTCAGCTTTAATTTCTCCTACCGCACGGCTTGTACAATTTTTATTTTTAATTCACCTGAATAGAATTTTATTTTTTTCCGACCTGCATTTCGGCCGTTACGTCTAAGCTATTTTCACCAAGCCGCTATTTGTTCCATTATTGAAGCCCCTTTTTGCTGTAACATAAAGGTCACACGCTTGTTCTTTCATTTCACCTCTTCTTTTCTTCACTTTCTTTTCTTTAACTATATTTTATTGATGACGATTAAATACAACAAAAGAATCAGAGTTGAAAAGGCTTGTGACAATTGCAGAATCAAAAAGACTAAATGCAACGGACAGAATCCATGCGAAAAGTGTATCAACAATAACACTATTTGCTCATACATCGACAGATCCAATAAAGATAAGCAAAGTAACTTGAATCAAATCAAATTGTTGGAGTCCAATTGTATTTTGCTCAAGTCTGCCCTGGTTAACTTGACGATTTTGATTAAGCTTGGTGATGCTTCTTTATTACAGATGTTCTCAGATAATGTCAAGAAAAGTGATGATGATGCGGCATTTCAAATTAATGACATTCTAAACTCAATCAATTCTTTGAGAGCTCAAACACATCAATTTCTGATTCAAGATACCTTGATCAATGTGGATTCCAACACTGTGGCTACTGTTACAACTCTTGAAAATAATACCATCTTGAAAACTGATTGTCCTGACATCGATTTAGGTATCAACGCTAATGTTGTTGCGCATGTAGCCAATGTGAACCCATTGTCGCATTCGCTTGATTCCGCACCTCACATTCCAACCGAATTTCAGTATAATGTTGAGTATGTTTACAATCAACATCAGCATCAGCAAAATCACGTTCATCAGCAAATGCAAATGCAAATGCAAATGCAAATGCATCCTGGAAATGTCCAACATATGGGAGTACCAACTCTGCATTCAGCTGTGCACAATTCAAATTCAACCAGCATTCATGATCACACCCATAATACAACGCTAACTCCTTCGTCTGCAAGTTGGATGGAGTACAATTTTGAAAACGACTTTTTGAATACACCTTCTAGACCTTTAACAAATAGTGAGCCATTTTATGATTTACACTACGTTGAAGACATGGAAAAAAATGAAATATGGCTATGATGACCCGGTCTTTTGCCGAAACTCGAGCGAGGGATATTTTCATACAACGTTTATGATGAATATCTCATTTTGGTCTCTAAAAGTTTCGTTGAAATTTCGTGGTTGTCAATGTCAACCATGTTTCATTTACCGTCTTTGTTAAATTATAATACCTCCTTTTCCTGTTTCTTTCTTATGACTACAAAATTCGTTTTCAATCACTCATAAACACTTTACTGTTAATTATCACTTGATTCTATCCTATTACATTCCGCTTCGAATACTACAAATCATCAATTCGGGTGGCATGTATTTATGTCAGTGTGGTTTGAGCTTCATATTACTGCTACTTTAGTACTGGTTACAGCTATGGGTGCCTTACCGTGTGACAGTTACCAAATCTCAATCTTAAAGAAGTCGCTCATCCTTTCAATCTTCTTTGAAATTCAGACTAAAACCATTTTCAACTCATTCTAATGGCTCATAAAAATACGTCTCCTGTTTTTGGCTAACCAACAAGCCGTGACATTCAATGCCATTTTTGCTGGTCCCAGTGAAAATCCAATATTTAAAAATCCAATGTACATTAGAGTGCCTGAAAAAATCATTAGCAATAACACCGGTGAAAAGGTACTAATATTTCATGAATTCTTTCCTATTTGAACACATTCAGTATATTTTTAGTTATCTTTGTTGTTTTTAAAGCTTTTGGTTCAATTGGGTGCTGTTTTACATTGATTTTACTGAAAATAACGTCAGGTTTTGGACTGTACTCCTGAAGGACTTGTTTCACATTGGACGTGGGATGTTGTTTGGATTTTTTGATCTGTTTCAGGCGTTTTAACGCATATTCCAATGCTTTTTCCACACTCTTTTGGTTTTTTTCATGATCTTTTTGGCTCATAAACGAACTATGCATTGCAATGTGAAATAAATACACTTTAAAGCGCTATTTGATCCGCTTGTGGGACTCGTTTGCGTTGGAAGTTTCCATTTCTGGTGTTATCTCCGTTATTCTTTTTTCGGTAATGATAAAAACAAAACTTGGCAACTCACATCAGCGACAGATATCAAATAACCCTGTGCAAGCATTTATTACCGGCTAAGTGTTAACTAAAGCAATGTTACCGAGCAATTTAAACTCTCATTTATTCATTCATTTATTAGATCTAGCATTTATGCCGATTTGCATACAAAATGCGAAGCACTCGCTCGGCGCTCACAAACCATAATAACAAAACTATTTACTAATAATTACTTATGGTCAAGCCTGTTCTAATTGGATTGGTCTATCTTTTCTACCCTGTTTTTCTCGAATTTATAAATCACAATTTTAATGTTAACAACTCGTAAATCAACACTAGATGTGTACCTGGTATACAACTAGCATTACTAGGCACCAATAACAACTAAACGTGTCGAATAAGAACTACTAGCTTCAATGCAATCGTATCTTATTTTTACAATCAATTGAATTTTGTATAGACAGCTCTTGATCGATTGTAGCCTTCCGAAAAAAATTGAGCATAATCTTCACTTGGTCATTCGCACTTTCTACGCTCGGATAAATAGAAGTCAACTAGACTGTAAACAAGGCTTTTTCATCTTGGCATCACTCGGCAGAGTCAAGCACCTTTGATTTTATTTCCCCATTTGGAAATAACTCATCTTTATAAGGGGAAAACACTGCTGCAGGGTGTCATTAAGTCAAAAAAATTCTGAAGTCCTCTAGGTCACAACAGTAAGAATGTTGTACCTACTTAACTTGCTCATAGACTGGACTGTGATGGGGTGATTGAGTGTTTTTTTGATATCAAAATAACCACCACACTTATTAGTGTACAATGACTTGTACTCTGAATCAATTTGAGTTACTAATTTTCTACGCGTCATTAATTCAAAATTCAGAGGCAGCTCAGATTCTCATTCAAATCAAAAAAAAAATACTCACAAAAATGTTTGACACGTGAGCAGCAAATGTATTTTAAATGACTCATAGCAATTTAACACTTTCCGCAGAGAATAATTTTGCTTTTTTGCAGGCATTGTTTTACAATTCAATGTAATTTTGGATCGTGCTATTAATAGGGGTTGGCGTCCGATCATGTTATTGATAAATCTGTCCCTTATTATGACCTTTAAAGTAGGCTTAATTATGAGTTTAGTTATGGCTACAACTTGGGCTTACAGTCCGGCTCCACCTGATGGTTCTAAGTTTCCGTTACTTGTAATCATTTATTTAGCTGATGGTAAAAAAATTTTTTAGATTTTAGTTTATAGGCCTAAGTATTAGTGATTGATTAATGCAGGTAAAGTCACAAGGCAGGCTTGCATCATTCCTTTTTTGTGAGGCAGATGTAAAAAATTTTGAAGAAATATTTTTCAAATCAGCCACAATTAGTGACCCCTCATAGTACGATAAAGGCGAATGTAAATGTAAATGTACATGTAAATGTGAACTATATTAAAAACGTTAAAGTGATCTACATCAAGAAACTTTGACTTTCAAATGAACAAAGTCAATCCTAAAATCAATCCACTACTAGTGAATAAAACACCAGTCCAGGTGGACACGTAATGCCAAAAAGGAGCCTGTTGATATCTGCACATAGATAGACAAACACTAGCAACACTTAACAAAACACTAATTAACAATGCCACCATTGCAATTCCAACAATAGTGATTCCAACCCATGTGTTTCCAATGGTTGATGAATATTGGAAAAGTCCCATTACTAAACCGATCCCGATACCAGATAGGAGATAAGAAAGAATGAGACAAGTCATATAAATGAATGAAAGAACATGATCATGATTGGCATATTTCACAGTTTCTTGTGAGTTTATAATACCACCATATCGGGGACCGCCATATTCTTCATCAGATTCATATTGATTTGACAATAAAGAGTAGTGTCTCTCAACAGGTGTCATCAAAGGTCTAGTTTCATTAGATTCTGCACTAAAACATCCAGTTTTTATTATTTCAATCCACCTTGATAAATTATTTGAACATTCAAGTATTTTATTCATAGTTGAATTTGAAACCCATTCAAGTCCAGGCCCATTAAATGATGGCAAGGTTTCTGATTCATTACTATCATTGATATAAAATCCAACATCGGCCCCTGCTCCATAATCCGAACCATTATCAAATTCATTCCAATAACCAACAACTTTTTTAGCAGGAGGTTGATTTATATCAATTTGACCTTCATTCTTATTCAGTAAAATCCCGTTAATATTTTTTTGAGGTTCTTCAATTGACGGAATCTTTCTGATATCCTGTGAATCATAAATTTCAAACCATGGAGCAATGAATTTAATGAGACAAGAATCTGAAATCTTATCATTAAGATAAGTCCAAACAAGGTAATTATTGATTGAGAAATTGAGATGATCAACTGGATAAACAAGATGAGAATTAATTAAACTTTGAACACTTGGTGGTAATTCTTGAACATTTGAATCAAAATGAATTTCTAAAAGTGCGTGTTTAAAAGATACCCAATTACTTGTATCATTTGATTTTAATTCAGTCACATTTTCATTACTTGATTTGATTCCATAATCCAATGAAATATAGCTAGTGATCTTATCACCTTTTTCATTACTTGTAATATATCTCAGTCTATTTGATTTAACTTGAACAAGAGGCTCCACATTTGAGTCGATGACCCAATTAAGGGAAATCTCAGCCATCATTGGGTTACCAATCAGATTAATATTGGAATACTTGTTTTTAATGTAATTCTTTAGTTGAGTTGGATCGCTAGTTTCTTTGGAAATGAACAAATCATTAATCAATGGTTGGTCAACAGTTGCAACAGTAAATTGTCTTAAACCACCCACTGGTGTGAACAAAATGGCAGAGTCAAGATCATTATCACACAAACAAATTTGTGGGAACGGATCTGCTTGGAATGTGGAAACGTCAGTTTGAGGTTGAGTGAACATCATTGTATTTGAATTGTTGGTCATGATTGGATTTTTGAGCCTATTGAGCCAAATAGTTGTTGTCTGAGTTTCCGGGGTGAATTCATCATCATTTTCAGTGACACTCATTGATGAGTTCTTTTTCGTGGTGCTATTTGCTTGATTTTGTGCATCCTCAGATAAGTTTAAACTTGATCTTGTTTCTCTCAACTTAACTTTGGAGAGTTTTTTGGATAAAGTACGTTCTTCAACGAGGAAGCTCTCATCAGTAATCAATTTGAATTGAGTAGATAAATAGAACTTGATTTCATTCAAATTATCTTCATGGACCCAAAATGACAAGGAGCGTGGACCCTTCTTTTTAGAGATAATGTCGAAAATGGCGATTCTAGATTCTAAGGGATTTGAGGGGGACATCTGAGGTCTGGAAGGAAATTGCAACGACTCTAATGTATGAATAGATGCCTGTCGTTCTCTTCGAAGTGCTGAATCTGTGGAAGTTTCATGATTGAACGAATGGAGAAAATCAAACATCAACGTCATTTCACTGGATATGTCTTTAAGATTGGCGTTGATGAAACTTTTGGGATTTTCAATGAGAAACTTCAATGTCATTTTGTCTACAAGTTGTTGTTTCTGGGGGTACTGTGAATGTTTGATGAATTTCTTGAACAATTTCTTGATTGCTATTTTTTGTAACAAAATAAACCTTGATAAGTCCTGCAAATCGGTTGAAATGGTGTTCAATTCTGTCTTGTACGCTTCTATCTTGCGCTGGGTGACTCTCTTCAAAACCGTTGCATTGATTTCGTCGTTCGAAGCTTGCTTAATTAGCAAGTTACATTGCTTCTTCAACGTCGCAAGCCTCCTTTGGATTTCGCCTAACTTCGAATGCACAAAGAGTGAAACAAGGTCAACCTGTTCCTCAAACGCTTTATACATTGCTTTCAATGTCTGTCGCTGCTGATTACCCATTCTACCATCACTTCCATGGCGATCATCATCCGTGGAAGAAGGTGACTCATTTTCGTCTGAGGACCCCCCTTTTGTGCTTTCACTCGTCGCCACTTTGATCGCTGTCTTCAACTCTTGATAGTCTATGTTGTAGTTACGCCACTTCGCGGTCGCCCTGTCGTATAATTGGAGCCCGAATTTCATTTAGCCTAAGAAATATTACGTAGTGATGCAGAAGAAAATAGTGATATGGAGATAAGGAACGATAGTGCAATTTATAAAGTCTATAACCCAAAAGGTGTCCAAACCAATTGTGTTTCTCTACAAGCTCAAAGGAAAAAAGGAAACAAATGTTGTTCACATGGAAATGGCTCCCATTTTTAAGTTTCGCTATCTAATAAAGTGCAACACGTGGGACCTTGACACATTACTGAGCCAACATGTTATATCGCCGCTGTGGTCCCCGGGAGCGCTTAAGATGCTGAAAAAAACAGTGTTAGTAGCGCCTAATTTTCAGCTACACAGTGGTATCGTTGCCCTGGACACAGCTGCGCTCAAACACTGAGAAATCACTGATCTTTGTTGTTACTCAACACTCACACGAGAAAAAAATAATTCTTCTTGGCATACAAGCAGATCAAAATTTCCGAACTGCCGATTACCCGGACTTAAAATTGTAACAGCATCCAGCAAGCTAAAAGAGCGTAGGAAGGAGACGAATGGTTGCAATTGTCAAGCCTAAGATTGTGTGAAATACGAGAGACGTCTTTTTTCATTTTAGGTAGAATGGTTTTCCAATGGGAGAAATTGTAGTGCCGTTTGTAAAACAAGAAATTGACTTGGCACCCTAAACGGCCAAGTTAAGAAAATGCAGAATTGGTTAAATAGCTTGGCAACAGCAACGCCAAAACCTATTGTTGTGATCAACGTCTGTAGCCAAACTTTTCCTGTGCGTATTCGCATCCAAACTCCTTGTACTCTTCTTTAGTCAACTTCACTTGATCAAACCCGCCCTTGTTGAAAAAGTCTTCACCAGCATGAAACCCAAAAAGCTCCATGCGCAAGGTTTGATCAGGAGCATACTCACATAGCCGCACGCTTGCCTCCTGCGGAACCTCCTGATCCAAATCTTTGAGAATTCTTTCTTTAAGACCGTGTAAATTAGATCCACCACCAATGCAAACCAAATTATGTGACAACAAAGGCCTTAGTAGTTCGGGGACAGCTAACAACGACTCTTTTATTGTTGTGATGAGACCCGATTTATGGACCCCTGCTAGTTGAGGGTGGAACAGAATCTCAGGAATAAGGAATCTTTCATCTGTTAGAAGAATGCTTTGTCCATTGGAATCGTAATCTTCATCTTCATTATCACTCGTGCTACTAGCTGCCATCTTGGTAGCATTTTTAGATATTGGTTTACCAAAGAAATCATATTTATTATCAGGCAACAAATAATTCATGGACATGTCGCTCTTCAGTAAAGCTCTAGGCGATTTCTTCAAAGATGTCAGCTTGTTAATTGTCTGATCATAATCTTGTGCAACGTAACATCCGCTTCTTTTAATATGATCGATTAAAATAGGTTCTTCAACAACATTGTAATGTCTAAATGAAACAACTTCTCTTAAATACCCATTCAACATTCTACCACCTATTGGCATTCTCTTAATGGCTTTGTAATATGGCAAACCATGGATCATAGGAACCACCCAAGTACAATCAAACCCAATATCCACAACTAATTGAAAAGGCTTATATTCATCGCCTTGAACACCCATCTCATTCAACCAAGGTGCCATTTGACTACTACTCGATCTCACATAGTTTCCAATCTCATACTCTTCAAATAGAACTTCATCAACCATGTTTTGAAACTTTGGCAATGTTACAACACTACCAAGATATAACAAATTGCAATCTTTCAAATACCGGCCATCACCTTGATCATCTCCATTATGAATAAATGCATCATCCCAAATCTCATGTTCCAAGTTCCATTGATAACATTGGCCATGAGAAACAGGTCTGTGGAATGTCATACCGGACACTGATGATAAATTTGCCAATGTTTTATTAGAAAGTAGCGTTATACCCGAATGTAGTCTTTTGTCTGCTGTTCGTACTACACAGTTAGGAACAGAGCGCACTTCTCCCCCTACTTGACCATATTTGATCTCATACTGGCCATTATCAATGATTATATTGGACATCGTTAGGTGATAGTGAAGGTGAAATATGGTTGTGTGGAATTTTTCATGTTTAATTTTTATAAAAAAAGGTGAGATGATAAATGGGTATTTAAAACAATTCAACAGTTGGAAAAGATCCAGTAAGAATGAAAATGTTGGTTCTAATATGATTTACATTTTTCTTGTTCAAAAGAGGAATAAACCACCTTAACTTGACATTTAAATTTTTGCTCATGACTCAAATTAACAGAAATCAAATAAATTTACAGTACTATACACAAAACCTTACCCAAAATTCCACTCAGAAAACTCACTCTCCTCCTTCTATATATCCAATATTCAAACTCATTGGATCAAACGCAAAAACATTCTTGTCAACCCAATCACATCCAGTGTCACTAGTTGGACTTAACCCATTCAGGAAACCAGAAGTAGGCACATCGAGCCCAGGAGTTTGAGAACTGGATTGAGTTTGATTATTGTTCATCAAATTAAACTCCAAGTCAGCAAATCCATTCATGTAATCGTTTGTACTAGGAGGACCTTCTATTGTGTTTGGATTAGAAGAGGAAGAAATTGTCATTGATTCGCTAGCATGATCTTCCAAAACAATATGACCACGTCTCTTTAAAGTCAAAGTTTTCAACTCTGGAATACTTCTCTCCACTATTTCCCACAATGGTTGAGAGACTTTAATGACTGTTTCCACTATATGTTGAACAAGCTTTGAAGATAACGACCAATGATGTGTTATCTGTAATATTGAACCGATTTCTAACTTAATATATTCCGAATAAATTGATAGCTCTTCATAACTAACATTGAGCCCCTGTAGAGATTTTTGTTCTTTCAAATTAGTGTCTACCCATGAGTATGCACTGAGGTGAACAAGACCCGAGAAGGCCAATGCACATGCAATGAACGGTGTTCTTTCAGCGACCTTAGAAGCATCTGTATCCAAAATGACCTTGATAAATGAGTTGGCAGCGTCAATGGTTCTTCTAGTTTCAATGATCTTTCGTCTATCATCAAAAGAGACATTAGGTTCAGGACATGGATCATCAATGCCTCCTTCATCTGTACACCTTGGATGTTTGGAAACATCAGGTCTCCAAAGGTAAGAAAATGGTCTATGAGTAAAGATACTAGCATAGTTGAGTAAAACGAGTGATTCAAATAAACCTTCATTGACTCTACCATTAACATCAATAAGATACGGCATGTCGTAATTTTCAGGATTTTTCATTCTCATTTCCCAATTACCTAACGCAGCCTTCATATGAGTCAAATGTGCTTCATAGTTCTTTTGGTTTTGAATTGCAACGTTTAATGAAATAGAATCGTTCACCAATTTACACATTTCAGCCCTTGATTTGAAATCAAAATCTTCCCTTGAACAAGACTGTGGATAGAGCACAAAGCATTGGGTCATGGCTATAGACGACTTATGTTGTCCAGAAGCTGTACCACTGAGTGTATCAAAGAAATAAATCTCCCAAAATGTCCTTCTGACAGTATCCACAAGCATGTCACGAGGAACATTCATAACTCTCTGGGATTTAAGTAAAGAATCTAAATTGGCAACCTTACGGTCCTTTTGTTGGAAAATGTTCCCATTCACATCCATAAAACCAGCTGGTATTACAGAATCATCTAAGTAGTTTAAATTCAATTCCAATGTTAATCCGACTAAGGCCTCCCTGAGTAGGACTGATAAATCATGCAGTGAAGAAATATGGGCAATCATGGATAAAATAAGCAGCGTTTGTAAACTAATGAAATCTTTGCCTAGTTGTTTCACATAATCAACAATGGCATGGACCAGGAAATTCACCGTTTCCGAGTCTTTAGAGTATATACCAGTAGTTTGTCCATCACCAACGAACTTCATTGCAAGAAGCAAATCTGTTGATTGTGGAATGCAAGAGAGATACTCTTCGATGTGTTCTCTAGCAGGTAAAAATGGATGACATGAATGGAAACTTGAATAAAACGTATCTATGATTGATGTCACTTTGAGATCCTTAGTAAGCACGGGCGAAATGTAACAATCCTTCAAATCCTTAGTTTTTTTATCAAATATAACGTTCAAAGACTCTGTGTTGTTTGTGGAGTTGAAAACAGGATGCATTTCGATCACATCATTGCCATGATTCTTCAAACAAGGAGGAACTTTATTGAAATGATCAATTTTCAAGCAATCTTGAGTGCAGCTTTCAGCGTGAGCCAGCTCAGAAACCCTGTTCACAACGCAAGGTAACATAGAAGTGATAGGTGCAGGTTTTAGCATGCGGACACCCTTCTTACGTGACCCACCTCTGTTAGATTTCACATATTGACAGTCTCGGTTGTTCTTAACACACCGTTCGCACCGCGGCTCTTGACCACCGCATTTCATGTGCCGCGTACGACATTCTAAACACGCGCGTGAGACGTGGCGCATCGATTTAGCCCCTTGAGCTGTTGCCATTGAGAAACAGTGTTAGAAATCAGTCAATTTCAAACCCCGAATATTTTTTCCTCACCTGAATTTATGTGCTCATGATTGGATGTTGAGTCTATGGGGGAATTATTAGTACAAAAGTTACAAAAGAGGGAGAAGAAACTATTTGGATCCTTCACCATTTGTCAATGGTTTGGCAACGGTTGTTAGCGGTGTGACGAGACCAACAGCGAGATTTAGAACACCTTCCACACGTCCTCTAAGAACGTTTGACTTACAGTCTACTGTGTATCCATTATATGAGATGGTTGCTTCGTTTTTACCAATCTTGATAACCCCTTGGGACTTTTCAGGCTCGTGGCTAAAACTGGAACCAAATTGAGTTGTGAGAATGCTGACGATTTCGTCCAAAGATGAAAAAGATTCCATTTTGACATCACGGTCAACTTCAGTCTTTACTTCGGTCTTTACTTGATCTTCTTGCTTTATTTCACCATGGCTATGATTGCAAGGTTGAGATGTGAGTTTGACTGATGCCAATGTAGAATCACAAGATAAGAGAATGGCAATCACTGAATCAGCAACTGTATCTTCCATCATCCCACTTTCCCACTGGACAATAGCAATACCCTTGTCTTCCTGAATCTGGACGTGTACAATGTCCATGATATCAAACTCAAACGACTTTTCGTTGCTCATATCGACTGTATTGAAACCAAACATCTGTGACAATTGCCATTGAACAAGATGTCTATTTGCATTGCATCTTAAGACTTGTTTTTGTTTAACAACAGTCGTTGTTAAATTGGTGAACTCTCTCACATCATCCACTTTCATGATGTTCAAATCAAAATTCTTTTGAACTATAACACCCTTGATTTCATCGCCCGGTTTCAAATCTTGCATCGCAAGCTGTCCCACAACTTTACCAACTTTATCACCTTTGAAAACCAGCTCCAAAGAACTTGAGTTTCTAGGATTGAAGATCTTAACTTCTTCAGGTGTATTTTTTAAATGCTTGTATTTAGATAACAAGGCTGACTTAAGTCTACCCATTGGGTTTGATTCACCATGAACAAGAACAATTGTCTTAGGGTTGACCAGATCAATGAACTCTGCGTTCTGTTCATAGTCAACATGCGCAGCAAAAGAAATTTCTTCAACATTCAACCTCCGAGGAATCATCACATCGGGGTTACTAACAGCAGGAATTTCCAAAGGTTCGGTTAAAAGTTGTTTGGCCATTGTTCCTTCAATGGAGTAGCCTGTTAGGACAACAGCATTACGTGGATCTGGACTCCACTTTTCTAAAACTTTACGAGAAATCCCATTTTGAAGCATACCCGGTGAAGCAATGATGACACAAGGATTCGAATCGTTCATCTTATCCATATGTGTAATATTCTTTATGTATTTAAACACAAATGGGTTTACATTTGTTTCCATGAACTTTTTTCTGATCGTTGCATTCATCATATAAATGTACCTTTGGTAAACAGCCATACATTTCTTTGCTAAATCACTAGCATAATAGATAGGAACTTTATGAAGATCCTTGTGGGCATCCCAGTATTCATCAAGAATGAGCAAAATTTCCTGTGCTCTACCCAAAGCAAACACTGGGAGTAAACATCTCCCACCCTCATTAATAGTACTATGAATCAAACCGGTAAGTTTTTGCTCTCTTTCTAATCTAGGAACATGTGTAGCAGTACCGAAAGTCGATTCGGTGATCAATACGTCTGGTCTATGAGGAGGAACTTCAGCAGAAGCCAAATGCCTATCTTCTTCTCTTGAATAATCACCTGTGAACATCGCACGAAGCCCGCCCATTTCAATCATAAACATAGCAGCACCTAGCACGTGACCTGCATGATAGGCAGTGAATCTAACACCATCCACTTCCATGGTAGAATGATAATCAATCGTTTCTATTCTGTCTAATGACTTAGCCAAGTCCTCATCCGAGTATAAAAACGAACTATCACTAGATTCATCGTCTGTTATAGAGGTCACTCTAACAAAATCATTGAGAAGCCATTTGTAAATCGCTTTTGTAGGATACGTCATAAATACACGACCTTTGAAATTCGTGTGTTGTAACACATAAGGCAAACTGGCAGCATGGTCTAAATGAAAGTGGGAAATGAGAAGAATGTCGACTTTTGAAAGGTCAAAATCGTCGTAAAATGGTAAAGATTCGAGTCCAGAAAACGCTGGATGAACACCAGCATCCAACATAACAACCTTTCCCGCACATTCAATAATGTGACATGAACGCCCCACTTCATTTCCTCCACCAAGACAATGGAATTGAAGACTGTCCATTTTTTACACTTTGTATGCAAAAAACAGAGTGTTCAAAAATTTGTTGATATCTTTAAACCACAATTCTTTGTTAGACCAAATTGAAATGTCTGTTTCTGCCTCTGAACCTCTCGATCTGATTAAGCTTTGTCTTGATGAAAACATATATGTCAAGCTTAGAGGTAACCGTGAATTTACAGGTAAACTTCACGCCTACGACTCTCATTGTAACATTGTCTTAGGAAATGCTACAGAGTCGGTGCATACTCTGAATGAAACCACCAATGAACTGGAAACCACTACCAATCATTCTGAATTGGTTTTTGTTAGAGGCGACCTTGTTATGCTTGTGTCTGATGCTTCTAATGTGTAATTTTATATCGATTATATAATACCTAACTTTACTTTACATGGTGTATCTTCTGTTTGCTCTGTGGATCGCGACCGAGTCTTTTGTGCTAATGGAGCTCATTTCAACATGCTTTCCAATCTTTTCTTTCATTTCACCAGCATATTTTAGACCAACTTGATAGATTTCATCGAATTTCCCAAAATCTAATGTAGCATAGCCTTCGATTGGCGGTCTAAGATATGCGACAGCGGGACTTTTTTTCACTTTCTCCAACGCGCTAACACTGCTAACATATGCGAGTTTCATTTGGATATCGGCCATCGTTGGAACATTTGCATGAGTGCTAAATGGATTCATTCTGTTCATCAAGACCCAGAACCCACTCAAACTGTCTCCATAGGCCATGAACGGTTTATCATCTTCTGAACCGACGTCTACTGCAATAATGTTTTTAACTCCACGTCTTTGCATTTCACTAACCGTTAAGTTATCAATATACCCACCATCCATGAGCATATCTCCATGGTCAGTCATTGGTGGCAATAAAGAAGCCAAAGTCATAGAAGCTCTGATGTATCTCCAAGCATATCCAGAGGTGTGGATTTCCATACATGATTGAGTTAAGTTGGTAGAATTCGTGTAATACTTAATCCAGAAATCTTCAATTCTTGAATCTCCAAATGCTTTCCAAATACCTCTATTGAACTCATGTCCTGTAATGTAACTTGTTAATGGAATCGTCAAATCCAGTAAGGACCTCCAAAGAGATGCCATACGACCACTAAAATTCTTCGCACGTCCATACACTGGGACAAAATCATATTCCTTAGCGTACAATCCTCCAACAAAGGCGCCTATGGACGTACCTCCAATAATGTCAACAGGAACACCCTGGTCTTCTAATGCTTTTATAACACCAACATGGCTGACACCACGAGCACCACCACCTCCAAGAACAAGTCCAATGGCTTGTCCTGTTAATAATCTTGCCAATCTCATAAAATCATTCTTGTGCTCTTGCATAGGTTGGTAATACTTCTTTTGCCTAGTGAAAACGTCCTTCGGAATAAGCTCATTAGTTTCAAAGAATGTCTTGATATTGTTTCTAAACTTCTCACCCAATGTTGTCAAAATATCAACTTGTGGTTCATTACTGATAGCACCAACTTTTTCACCTTTTAACCCCACATGACAATCTAGTTGAATGTGATGAAAAGAGTGGACCCAAATACGGTTCTTGAGCCATAAATTAGTCAAACCTGGTTCAACAAACCTTTCAGGATGCAACAGAACTAATTCTGTTCTAGCAGTGGTCTTGGTCTTACCAAGTAACCTTTCATATTCACCAATATCTGGTTTCAACTGAGCATTTGCTAATAATAAAATACAATCACCTTGTTGAATACAGGTTCTAGTCCAATCATAATTGACAACAGTATCACTGAGATAAATGACCATATCATATCTTTCTTCTAAATCACTAAAGAACCCGCTTAATTTCAACTTGGCTAATTTATCAAAGGCATACTTACCCAAATTAGTCAAAGTGGTGCTTTGGTTAAGAACCTTGACAGATTTACCAACTTTTTCAAGTGATTGTGCTAACTTTTCAGCAAACTCTTCAATTGGGACTGTACCATAGGAAACAGGCACTAAACTGAGTGTACGATAATTAGTGAACTGTTGAATCATAGGTTCATCGTTGATATGGGTACTAGGTACAAGAGTTGAATTAGAAACATCTGCCATCATTTTCCCATCATTATTGACTCTGTTAGCAACGATTCTACTGATATTAACCATAATTGAGGGATTACTAAGTGCAATCAATTCAAAAAATGTACGAGGAATTCTTGCCACCTCACCATCTCTAATTGCAACAACTGTACTCAACCTTTTACTTTTTGTTAACACTTCAATTTCGCCCATTGATTCACCTTGGCCAAACTCACTTAAAATCTGATAATCAGCCTCATTTGTTTGCTTTCCAATAGCCCTAAACCTACCATTGAGAACAATATAGATCCCATTAGCAGGTTCACCTTGCAAATAAAGAGCTTCACCGGCATTAGAGTGCATCCATTCAAGTGCATAGTCAGTGAAATACAATTTTTGGTCCATGACTTTCATCAAATGGTGAGCAAATGATAATTCAACTCTAGGATACTTTTCACCAATGTATTCAAAAAATTCACGAGATATGAATGCAACATAAGTGTCACTACTAGCAGTGATATCAACAAATGACTTGGAGCCAATCAATGTACCCAAATATCCAGCTAGTTCCCCCTCTTTCGTATGATAAAGAAACTCATCAACATATTGATCATTAGAAGAATCTTGCAAATCATTATAATATGATTCAATAATATTTGTTTCTCTCTTTTTGTATGTCACATCCAATCCACCTTGAATGACATAAAATAACCCGGGGGTAGTTTCATTAGTTTTGATCAACTTAGTTCCCTTTGAAAACTTCATCAACTTGATATCATTTATAAATTCATTTTGAACGTTTTCGAAGTTCATTAAAGTTTTGTAAATATCGGAATTAAAAGTGGAGCCAATATCGTGTTCTAGCCTGTAAGCATCATAACTATTTGTTGAATAAGTTCTCAATTTAGTTTTGGTTTCATTCTTAACATACTTGATTCCATTAATGTTGGGGCCATTAGTTAGGAGTAAATTGGAGCTCGAACTAATAAGTGGAAAATTATCTTTATTTAACCCAATCATCATAGTAATTCTTTCAGCAAGTGCTGTTTTCAATGTTACCTCTTCACTTTCTTTTCCATCATGATCATCTTCATCACTAAAAAAAGCTCTATCCATTAAATCATCCATTTGAACCTTGGAATCAGTAAAAGAAAAATCACTTGTACCTCTAGGAAGTGAAACGTTCGATAGGAGATCACCTGGAGAAGTACTTGATTTAGAATTGAAAACAATTTGTCTTGATTTCTTTTTAGAAAACTTTGGTTTTTGAGAAGGGACCTTATCATCTGTGTTATCATCTGATGTAACATTGAGGTTTCTAGAAGTATCAGTATTGCCTGTTCTGTTTGCTTCACAAGATGGGGAGACGGATCTTGATGAAAAAGGCACGTCTGTAGATTCGCTGATGGAGGAAGTACGAGGTCTGGCTCTATAGGACGACTTTTTACCTTCCTTTGTACTTGATGAACGAACCTTTTTATGAATTCCAGTGGAGATAGAATTGAGTTCCTTATTGTCATCTTTGGCATTGATCATGTCTATGGCCAAATCATCCAAATATCTTGGCAGGTTTGATTTTGATGAACATTTTGAATTCACATTAATTTCAACTTGATAGATATCAGGGGTCAAGTCCAAGTAATTGTGACATGTTTGAAAGGTCACCCTGTAAAGTTTTGCTAAAATCATTTGAATTATATGAGAAGCATCTTTAGGGTATTTTGAAGCAATCTTGGTGAAAGACTCTTTTGGTATGATAGAAATAGTACAGTTGCTTTTTGGAATAGCAATCATTTCAGGAACAGAGGATAGAGGTTGTGACGCTGAATTCAATGGAGACTCAAACGCGGTGAAACCAGCAGTTGTTGAAGTTGATGAATCTAAAAAAAACCCATCTTGAGGCAAAGGTAAGTGCTTATCAGAAACATTTGTCCGTGGTGTGGGAGTGACACTGGATATAGTTTGTTCTGTGTCTGTGAATAAGTCCAAGACAGATATGATTGAAGACAGTGGAGAACCACTTTTTATAATGTTTAACAATTGGTATCTAGCTCCATCAACAATGACAACATTTTTAGTATCCTCTTTATAAAAAATAGATCTTCTGGCTTGATCATCAGAGCCAATTTTGGAATAAACTTGAATCTCCCCTTCTACGCAAATAGTGAAACCTTTCAATTCTTGAAGAAAGATGATTTCACCGGAGTCTAATTTCTGGGACTGTAAGGATTTAGTCAACTCATGAAACACTTCACTGTCTAGGTACCCAAATATCTTAATGGCAGACATGAACTCATCCAAATAGGATCTCTGTTTATTTGAGGTTTCCTTTCCTTCTGGATCAAGGAAGGTGTCAATAACAGGGTTTTGTCGTTTGGAATCTTCTGGCAAACGCGAATACCTTGTGAGGTACTTGTATCTGATATAAGTATAAAGAAGTGTAGCCACTATGACTAGAAAAAAGAACATCGAGTAAAACGAAAAGGTGATTTGAAAGGAACGTGATAACAAAGATATCAATTTAGAAGGCAAGATGAACACCAAATGAGACAATATTTGGAAACAAACCCAAAAGACGTTTGATATAAGAGACAAGAACGAACTGGTTTCTTCTACTGTCTCTAGGGTGCTCATTTGCGACATATTTACAATTTGTAGATAAGAAAGAAGTTGCTACTACACGTGTAGAAGAAAATAGGGCCCAATGAGGAAATTGCTCATGAGGCGGGGGATTGGCAAAAGTGAAGTAAGAGTTAAGTAGGGAGTAAATATGGAATGTGCATATTACTGTGATACGAATTGGGGCCCCTCATGCGGAGTTAAAAATGTCTTATGCAAACTCCAACATTTACGTCATCAAACAGGAAAAACATATCACACTATATTGAAATCTTTAAATTTTCATCACTACACATTTTATTGTATTGGGGCCAACTATTTGTAGACAATATGGGGAACATTCCGTCGAATTTAGTGGATGAGATTTCACAGGGCACTAACTTTGGCTCGGATGAGATCGATAGGCTTGCAAAGCGGTTCATGAAGCTGGATGCGGACAACAGTGGGGCCATTGACAAAAACGAGTTTCTGTCAATTCCAGGCATAAGTCAAAACCCGC
This sequence comes from Saturnispora bothae, assembly GCA_030462855.1. NCBI lineage: Eukaryota > Fungi > Ascomycota > Pichiomycetes > Pichiales > Pichiaceae > Saturnispora > Saturnispora bothae. The sequence goes on along the minus strand of JAKVQQ010000005.1, from coordinate 113,515 downwards.
TCTCGCGCCGAGTGATAGACATTTTTGACGAGAACGGAGGTGGGGATGTTGATTTCAAAGAATTTGTCAAGGGCTTATCTATATTTTCTTCGGGCACTAGCCATGACGATAAACTTAGGTTTCTATTTAAAATATATGATATCGATAATGACGGCTTCATTTCCAATGGTGAATTGTATCTGGTCTTGAGATTGATGGTTGCAGACTCACTTTCTGAAGTGCAACTACAGCAGTTGGTGGATAGAACTATCGTAGAAGCGGATCAGGACGGGGATGGCAAGTTGTCCTTTGAAGAATTCAAAAAAATTATTCAATCTAGCGGTGATATAACACAAAAGTTGAGCTTGCAAGTATGAGAGAGCTAGTATTTTGCATTCTTGTAAGCTAATTTTAACAAACATTGGGGGAAACCTTTTGTCACACTTTTGCAACAGAACCCTGCGGTGGGAGAGGCAGAGAGGGAGGGGGGGGAGCACTGGCGCGCCAAGGGTCACGGAGGGTTTCCACAAGATAAGCTAGATACAGAATCAGCAGTTCTTGGAACGTTGCATTAGAAAACCCGCGTCACAGGACCTGCATGAAGAAAGCGTTTCGTCATTTTTTTTCTTTTATAGCAGTTTCGCTGCATGAGACATGAGACATGCTACTATTCTTTTTTAAACCAAACAGATATAAATAATACGTTTTTTCCGCCTCTGAATGTTTTGGCCGCAGCTAAAAAATAGAGGTCCCATCGAACAAAAGGCACAGACTTGAGCTCACTTGGCCATCTCTTGCTGGTTGATGAATTTTAGAATGAATCCAGATCCCAATGGAACAGCCTATGATAATTTGCCATATCCCAATCCATTAGTCTCAAACTCACATTCTACGTTCATCCCGCCACCGCCTACAACTGTACATGGCCATCAAGTGCAACAACCGCCACTACCACCACCGACGAGCGTGGTGAACGCCAGCAACAACGGTATACACAACCAGCGAATCGAATCCTCTAATATTGGAAACCCCGGATGGTATCTTCAGAACCAACCTGTTGCACCACATCCTGCAGCATCGATCCCACCAAACGTACCCCCTTCATCAAGTAGCAATCTGCCGATGTCAGTTGTGCAGCCTTTGAAAGGTTTGTCATTAGACAGTTGGTCTGCTGCCCCAAAAAGAAACTATTTGCAATCAGCTGGAAATGACAAAATGCCATCCTATCTAAAGACGTTGAACAACGATGCGAAGTTGTTGGAAAGGAGCACAACCACAAAGCCAGCAATTAAGGTATCTGCGAGATCAAACAAGGGTTGCCAAACGTGCAAATCACGGAAACATAAATGTGATGAGGTCAAACCCGTTTGCAATGAATGTGCCAGGATCAATATGAAATGTATCTACAAATTGACCGGTTTTGTCAACATGGAAAACAGCAACGTCGACGAAACTAGGAAATTGGGGCCTAAAGATGGCCCTGTTTCCAAACGAAAGGTGAAGCCAAATGAAATGTTTGTTGAAGGAATTGGTTCTGTGAAGATCCTCAGAGCCAAAGTCGATCATAAACTAGAAAATGGAAAACTAATCTACCGAGCATAAAAGCGGACGCACTTCCACCTCCCTTCCCGCACCCCACAGGCGACTGTTATTACTTTAAAATGAGTTATAAACCGGGCTCATTATTTTTTGCTAAACATCATCATACATAATTGTAAATACTCCCACATAATAACAAACACACACCTAATTTGCCTCTTGGCGACCCATGTCCCAGCCTTACCAACGGCGCCATTCTCGGGCTCCATCCTGTGTCGTGAGCCCAAACTAGGCTCAACTTAGTAAGTTTAGGCGAGTTCACCAGATGAAGATTACAAACAAAATCCATGCCATGCATCTCGGAATAAAAGCTGTTTGTTGGAATTTCAATCAGCCACAAACGCAGGTACAATTTTGTCTAGAACCCCTTCATGCAATACCACTTAAATTATGCTTGATTAATCCAACAATTGACCTGCAAGAACGTGAACGGCTGACCCGACATGCAAGCCTTCATAGCCCACTTTTTTCAAGATTAAGGGACTCCGTAAACAGTTGACTGTACGTGGGACAAACTTGTTCGATGCGGGCCATAGCTATAGCGAAAATTGTCGGGGAACCCTCTCGAGGCCTTGTCTCGGCGCTAAAAGGGTCTTTCGGATGTGCTCATATATTGAGTTCGGCTGTATGATTTGAGTGGCGCTTAAGTCCGATAGCTTGTCACGCTGGATAATGTATGAAATAAGAGCACGGTCTGGATGCATCGGAATTTCGAGCTTACAGAAAATGGTTCCTTTTTATCGGTTCGAGAAGCTGATTAACATGTGGGACTGTTAACATGGCTTGCATGTGAATTCGGCTGCATAATCAATTTTTTTTTTCTCCCATCAATCAATCTCTTGGCTCTATGATGTCAACAATAGCGAATTCAGTGGTGACGTCCACAGAGTACGGTCCTGTAGAGCATCTGCTTCTCGGCAGCATGCTTCATGCTTCTGCAGGTGCGGATGAATTGGTGAGCAATTACTGCAGTGCCGCGAGAATGGAAATTGTTTCTCTTCTCGCCCATTCCCAACAAACCTACAATGCATTGTTTGAAATTTATTCCTTGCAAAGTAATTATTTGATAGAAAACGTTAGTCAACTTAAGAAATACGAGCGTAGCATCGAGTGCATAAAAAAGAAAATGGACTGGCTCGACAACGAGTCCACGGAGGCTACGAAGATGAGCCTTCTAAATAGCAAGCTGGGCACTATTGATGAAGAGATCCACACGCTCGAGCGAAAGTTGCACAAGGCGAAACTTGCGAGGGAAAAAATCGTAAGCCTGAAGCTGGCATTAAGTTCGACAATGAGCTATGAGGCATCAAAATTCGGCTCGTCTCTAGAGAGTGTTCGGCTTAAGCAGGCCAAATTCATAGACACTATTTTGGCCAGACGCATGGTTCCAAAGGAAGCTGCAGTGGGGGTGAAGTTGGGGGCTAACCCGGCTGCATCGGCCTCTGCATTGTTACTGCTGAATCATCCCAAGTTGTCTAGACCAGATCCCATAGCCGTCCGGAATGCATTGGAATCCCAGTCCGCTGAGCTTGAAAAGCGCGTGCGTCAGCTTCACGCCGGACAGCAGACTACGCTCAAGGCCTCCAACCTGGTTCAGGACGTTTTCGACACTGTCAAGGCTGCAGAGATAGATCTCACAAAAGTTCTCCATAATGCAGATGATTCACGAATAGTTGACGTATTACTTAATGCTGAGACGAAACTCGAGTCTCTAAAAAAACAGCTACACTCGTCGGCTGAGACGCAACCTCTGTGCTGCATCACCGACGCTCATGTGACCACGATCTTGAACCACGAGCTGGACACCATAAAGCAGGCCATAGCACTGGCAACGAGGACCAACGAAGGCCCGTCACCGGCTCGGGCCTCACAGAAATTCACACCCAAGGACCTCACACCAACTCCCCTCGCGCCTAACGTGGCCACTTCCCCAGTTCACGCAGTTAACAACCCCCAATCGCGATCCTAGTCACGTGACATTTTTTTTTCACATTTATCCTCCCCCATATTTTTTTTCCTGTTCGTTCCTGGCCTACATGTGAAAATTCAGCATTTTCTATTTTTTCAATTGTTGAGCACGAATTCCAACAAATCTTTCTGCTCAGCTCACAACTTTCCAACATTGTAGGCGGCTTTTAGCAGTTCTAGACGGCCATTGGGCTTTGGGGCAGCCCCTGAATCGCTTTCCACATGGCCCAAATGTCTAGCATGGCTTTTTGCGCGCTACACAGCGTTGCGTGGGGTTGTTGGCTACTCGCTACGCGTTGCTGTTGTATCTTCTTAACATTTTGTACACCTTCCAGAGGAGCTGAAAAGTTGCTTTTTTGAACTATGTGCAGTTGAAATTGACACACACCAGTTGGCGTCCAAGTTGAACCCACCAACTAACTAACGCCGTAGGTATGAGCACTTATTTGAAAATGCAACATTGAGGCTTTTCGCATGGGTCGCATTTTTTTTGGAATTCAACATTTTTTTGGCGTCTGGTTGGCCAACTTTCCAAACGGTTGCAACTTCTTTCTTTACAGTAATAGTACTTAATTGATAGTATCGTTCTCATTTTGTCATTGATTTACCACTCAATCACATCCATTTGAAACTTACCACACTTTTCGATTCTACTTTACGTTTATTACTATCAATTTCAATATGTCTGCCGTTACTACAAGACCTTTAGTCCTGTCTCATGGTTCTTTGGAAACAACAATCCTCACACCATCTGACAACTATCTCCTCTACCAACAATTGACCTCTGGCTTCTACAAGTCGCTCCCAGAACCAACCGAGGGCTTCGCCAGCGATGATGAACCATCGTCAAAACCAGAATTGTTAACAATGTTCATCGGTTACATCGTTAATGCCTCACAAGCAATTGATGCTGAAAAGTTAGATGCCGTCAAGTTGACCATTTCTGACTTCGAATCAAGATACCTCCATAACCAAGATATTCATTCTTTCGCCGCTGAATTATTGGCTTCAGATGAATTCCCAACCACTTCTGATAAGATTCAACATAATTTGATCAAAAATTATTTCTTGGGTAAGATCTTCATTAATAAAGATTTGGCTTCAGCCTCGGCTTCTGGTCCAACATCAGCCCTTATCAATGCTGCTCAAAATGATAAGGCCCTCATTTATGCCATTTTCGGCGGTCAAGGTAACACTGATGATTACTTTGAAGAATTGAGACAATTATATCAAGTCTACAACGGTTTGATTTCAGATTTCTTGTTAAAAGTCCAATCAAAGGTCCAATCTTTGATTTCAGCAACATCAAACCTTGACAGAGTCTACACTTCTGGTTTCAATTTCATCAACTGGTTGGAAAACCCAAACCAAACCCCTTCCGTTGATCAATTATTATCAATTCCAGTCTCATGTCCTTTGATCTGTGTTATTCAATTATGTCACTACATCATCACTTGTAAGAACTTGGGTATGACCCCATTGGAATTCAAGCAATCTCTCAAGGGTACCACCGGTCACTCGCAAGGTTTGATCACCTCTGTCGTCGTTGCTTCTGCTGATTCTTGGGAATCTTTCGAACTTGAAGCCCTCAAGGGTATTGAATTGTTGTTCTATCTTTCCGTTAGATGTTCACAAGTTTATCCATCTACTTCTTTGGCTCCTTCCATGGTTAAAGATTCCGAAGAAAACGGTGAAGGTGTTCCAGGTCCAATGTTATCTGTCAGAGATTTATCTTACGACGAAGTTAACTCTTTTGTTGAACAAACTAATCAACATTTACCTGGAGAAAAACATGTCAACATCTCTCTTGTCAATGGTGCTAGAAATGTTGTTGTTTCCGGTCCTCCTGAATCTCTTTACGGTTTGAACTTGAACTTGAGAAAGGCCAAGGCTCCTTCTGGATTAGAACAATCTAGAATTCCTCATTCCCAAAGAAGATTGAAGTTCTCTTCAAGATTTTTACCAATTCATTCTCCTTTCCACTCTAAGTTGTTAGAACCTGCTACCGAATTAATCCTCAATGATTTCAAGAAGTCTGGTTTAGAATTCGATCAATCTAAAATGACCATTCCTGTTTTTGATACCTTCGATGGTAAGGATTTGAGATCTTACCAAGGCTCCATTGCTGCCAGAGTTGTTGAATGTATCAACACCTTAACTGTCAATTGGGAATTGGCCACTAACTTCAAGGCAACTCATTTACTTGACTTTGGTCCTGGTGGTGCTTCTGGGTTGGGTGTGTTAACCAACAAGAACAAGGAAGGTACCGGTGTTAGAATCATTGTTGTTGGTTCTTTGGATGTTACTACTGAAGATTCCGAATTTGGTTCCAAGCAAGAATTATTCGATAAGGATCCTGCTAATTTAGTCTTCTCTGCCAACTGGTTGGAAGAATTCAAGCCAAAATTAGCCAAAAACGCAAGTGGTAAGGTTTATGTTGATACCAAATTCTCCAGACTTTTGTCAAGAGCTCCATTGATGGTTCCTGGTATGACTCCATCTACTGTTTCTCCTGAATTTATTGCTGCTACCATTAACGCTGGTTACCACATTGAAGTTGCCGGTGGTGGTTACTTCTCTGAAGAACACATGTCTAAGGCTTTGACTCAAATTGCTGAAAATGTCACTCCTGGTTCTGGTATTGGTATTAACATGATTTATGTTAATCCAAGAATGTTGCAATGGGGTATTCCAATGATCAAGTCCTTAAGAGAAAAGGGTTTCCCAATTCAATCTCTTACTATTGGTGCCGGTGTTCCTTCTTTGGAAGTTGCTGCTGAATACATTGAAACCTTAGGCTTAACTCACTTAGGTCTTAAGCCAGGTTCTATTGATGCCATTTCTCAATGTATCACTATTGCCAAGACTTTCCCAGATTTCCCAATTGTTGTTCAATGGACCGGTGGTAGAGGTGGTGGTCACCATTCTTTCGAAGATTTCCATCAACCAATATTACAAATGTATGCTAAGATTAGAAGATGTCCAAACATTATTCTTATTGCTGGTTCAGGGTTTGGTTCTGCCGAAGATACTTACCCTTATTTAACTGGTACTTGGTCCAAGAAGTTCAACTATCCTGAAATGCCTTATGATGGTGTCTTATTTGGTTCAAGAGTTATGATTGCAAAGGAATGTAAGACTTCTCCTGCTGCTAAGGAAACCATTGCTGCTTGTGCTGGTGCTCCAGATTCTCAATGGGAAGAAACTTACAAAAAACCAACTGGTGGTATCATTACCGTTAAGTCTGAAATGGGCGAACCAATTCACAAGATTGCTACTAGAGGTGTTAAGTTCTGGAAGGAAATGGATGACACTATCTTCTCTTTACCAAAGAACAAGTTATTGGACGCTTTGGAGAGTAAGAAGGACTACATTATTCAAAAACTGAATGCTGATTATCAAAAGCCATGGTTCGGTAAGAACTCTGATGGCGCTTGTGATGTTAAGGATATGACTTATCAAGAAATTGCTTACAGATGTGTTGAATTGATGTTCATCAAAAAGTTACAAAGATACATTGACCCAACTTACAGGGATTTCATCGGTAAGTTCTTAAGAAGAGTTGAAGAAAGATTCACTACCAAGTCTGGTGTTTCCATTATTCAATCCTTCACTCAATTGAATGATCCATTACCTGTCCTTGATTCTGTTTTCGCTAAGTACCCTGATGCTAAGACTCAATTAGTTAATGCTGAAGATGTTGATTTCTTCATTGGCTTATGTCTTTTCCCATTCCAAAAGCCTGTTCCATTTGTTCCAATTCTGGATGATAAATTTGAGTTCTTCTTCAAGAAGGACTCCTTATGGCAATCTGAATTTATCGAAGCTGTTCCAGATGAGGATGTTCAAAGAACCTGTATTTTGTGTGGTCCTGTTGCCATTCAATATGCTAACAAGGTTGATGAACCAATTAAGGACATCATGGATTCTATCCACGAAGGTCATATTCAAAGATTGATTCAAGATGAATACAATGGTGATGCTTCGAAGATTCCAGTTGTTGAATACTTCACTTCTAAGCCTGCCGTTGATGTTGCTTCTGTTGCTGGTGTTTCTATCACTAAGTCTGCTACTGAAGAAGTCCTTGAAATTGGTCCTTCTGCCTTACCAGATTCTGATGCTTGGTTCAACTTATTAGCTGGTGATAAGTTTTCTTGGAGACACGCTTTCTTCACATCAGCCATATTTGTTCAAGGTTACAACCACGTTGCTAATTCTGCAAGAAAGGTCTTTGCTCCTGCTAAGAACATCACTGTCAAGATTTCCAACCCATCTGATGCTGCTAAGACTACAATCTCACTATTTGAAGCTGTCAAGGGTAAGCAAAGAGAATTGATTAATGTTTCTCTCTCTGGTGACAAGATTCATTTACAATTGATTGAAACCAGAACTGCTGACAATGAACCAGTTTCTCTTCACTTGTATTACACTTACAATAAGGTTGACGGGTTTGCTCCAATCTTGGAAGATATCTCTGGTAGAAACCAAAGAATTAAGGAATTCTATTGGAAGGTTTGGTTTGGTTCTAAGTCTGTTGTTGATTTGAACTTTGATGTTGAATCTACTATTGATGGTGGTTCCATGGAAATTGGCTCAACTGAAATTCTTGAACTGACTCATGCTATTGGTAACTCATGTGAATATTTCGTTCCAAGAACAGGTCGTGGTCAATTGGCTCCAATGGATTTCGCTATTATCATTGGTTGGAAGGCTATCATGAAGGCCATTTTCCCAGAATCTGTTGATGGTGATATTTTGAAGTTAGTTCACTTATCCAATGCTTACTCTATGATGCCAAATGCTGCTCCATTGAAGGTTGGTGACAAGGTTTCATCTGACGCTGAAATTACTTCTGTTGTCAATGGTCCAACTGGTAAGACTGTGGAAGTTATTGGTACCATCTACAGAGATGGTGAAGCCGTTATGCAAGTTACCTCTGCTTTCTTCTACAGAGGTTCTTACAATGACTTCTGTAACACTTTCCAAAAGGTTAGTGAAACCCCAATGCAAGTTCCTATTAAATCTGCCAAGGATGTTGCTGTTTTGAACTCTAAGGAATGGTTCCACCCAGAATCAGGTGTTGAATTATTAGGTAAGACTTTGATTTTCAGATTGAATTCTATCAACAAGTACAAGAGTGACTCTGTTTTCTCTTCTATTTGCACCGTTGGTAGTGTTTACTATGAATCTCCTACTATGGAAGTCAAGAAGGTTGCTGAAGTTGAATACAATGCTTCTACTTCTTACGGTAACCCAGTTATTGATTACTTGACTAGAAATGGTGTTCACATTGAGCAACCAGTTATGTTTGAAAACCCAATTCCATTATCAGGGGCCTTAGCAACCAAGGCTCCAGTTTCAAATGAACCATATGCTGCTGTTTCTGGTGATTTCAACCCAATCCATGTTAATAGAATTTTTGCTGCTTATGCTGATTTGCCAGGTACTATTACCCACGGTATGTTCTCATCTGCTAGTGTTAGATCCTTGGTTGAAATGTATGCAGCTGATGCTGTTGCCCCAAGAGTTAAATCTTACAAGGCTAACTTTGTTGGTATGGTTTTACCAAATGACCAATTGGAAACTAGATTACACCATGTTGGTATGATCAATGGTAGAAAGATCATCAAGATCGAAACCAAGAAGGTTGAAACTGATGAAGCTGTTATGATTGGTGAAGCCGAAATTGAACAACCAGTTTCTACTTTTGTTTTCACAGGTCAAGGTTCCCAAGAACAAGGTATGGGTATGGAATTGTACAAATCTTCTGAAGTTGCCAAGGCTGTTTGGGATAGAGCTGATGTTCACTTGGTTAAAACTTACGGTTTCTCTATTTTGGACATTGTTCAAAACAATCCAAACCAATTGACCGTTCACTTTGGTGGTCCAAAGGGTAGAGAAATCAGAGAAAACTACAAGTCTATGATGTTTGAAACCGTTGATGAAGATGGTTCCTTGAGAGCTGAAAAGATTTTCAGTGAAATTGATGACGAAACTACTGAATACACTTTCATGTCACCAACCGGTTTATTGTCTGCTACTCAATTCACTCAACCTGCCTTGACTTTGATGGAAAAGGCTGCCTTTGAAGATATGAAGGCTAAGGGTTTGGTTCCATCTGAATCCATGTTTGCTGGTCACTCATTGGGTGAATATTCTGCTTTGTCTTCCCTTGCTGATGTTATGCCAATTGAATCTTTAGTTGACGTTGTCTTTTACAGAGGTATGACTATGCAAGTTGCTGTTCCAAGAGATGAATTAGGTAGATCCAACTATGGTATGATTGCTGTTAACCCATCAAGAGTTCATCCAACTTTCAATGATCAAGCTTTGAGATTTGTCGTTGATCACGTTGGTAAGCAAACTGGTTGGTTACTTGAAATTGTCAACTACAACGTTGAAAACCAACAATATGTTGCTGCTGGTGACTTGAGAGGTTTGGACACGTTAACTGATACCTTGAACTTGTTCAAGATTAAGAAGATTGACATTGTTAAGTTGCAAGAAACCTTATCCATTGAAAAGGTTCAAGAACACTTATCTGAAATTGTCGCTGAAGTTGCTAAGGGTTCCTTAGCTAAGCCACAACCAATTGATTTACAAAGAGGGTTTGCTTGTATTCCATTGAAGGGTATTTCTGTTCCATTCCACTCTTCTTACTTAAGATCTGGTGTCACTCCATTCAAGAGATTCTTAGAAAAGAAGATCCCAATGTCTGCTGTTAAGCCAGCTTCTCTTATTGGGAAATACATTCCTAACTTGACTGCTAAGCCATTCGAGTTAACCAAGGAATACTTCCAGGATGTCTATGATCTCACTGGCTCAGCCAAGATCAAGGAAATCATTGACAACTGGGAGTCATACGAATAGATACATACTATTACTGTTTTTATTTGATTTTGCTTGTTTTTTGTTTGAATTGGACACTGCGAAAAGACATTCATTATCTTCCAGTTTTGTGGTAAGAACTCGAGGATGAAACGATGTTTTTGGTGATCCATGTTTATAGTTTTATACATTATAATTTAGTACTTATAATTTTTTACGCGTCGCGTTTCCCTTCATTCTTTATTGATTAACAGGAAATTGTTAATGCTCACAAGGAGAGTCTGTAGTATATCTCCCATATTAGTATCGCATTTATTAGTTCCATCAACAAGCAATCGAACCATTATGTCAAAACAACAACAATCAACCTTAATGAGGTTTTTTGGGGCCAAAAAGGTCACCAACACCAGTCCGTCAGATAATCTTTCATCTGAAAATTCCAAAAGACCGTTGGAATCATTTAGCTCAGATTCTGCAACTCAACCTACAGTAAAGAAGATTAAACAAGAAGTTGATCCAATGGAACAGAATAAATTAAATAATGAACTTAAAGATGCAAAGAAATTAATTGAACTCGAATCAAAACCAAATGGACTGGACTTGAAGAGTCCTCCTTCTAAGCCCATTATGTATTCAACCATTTGTGAAACTTTTGAGGAGCTAGAAAATGAGTCAGGTAGATTGAAAAACATTGCAACAGCTTGCGCACTCTTCAAAGTTATCCTTAAACATTCTGACGATAATGCATTGGATGAAAAAATTAGAGATTTGACAATGGCCACATACTTGGTGGTTAACAGACTTGGGCCTGATTATGAGCCTGGGTTAGAATTGGGGTTGGGTGAAACTCTTTTATTAAAAGCTTTATCTCAAGGTACTGGTAGAGAAATGTCAACCGTTAGAGCAGATTACAAACAAGAAGGTGACATTGGTGTTGTTGCACAAAAGTCTAGATCACATCAGCGTCTCATGTTCAAGCCTAAAAAATTGACCATGTTTGAAGTTTGGAAACAATTGAATGAAATTGCAAAGAGTGAAGGGAACAATTCGCAAGCCAAGAAAATTGGAATCATTAATAAATTGCTTACAGCTTGCGAAGGTGTTGAAGCTAAGTTTTTGATGAGATGTCTTGAAGGGAAATTGAGAATCAATTTTGGTGAAAAGAGTGTGGTTATTGCTCTTTCTAAGGCCATTGTCGAATGGCAAAGAGAACAAAAAGGCAAGAAAGCAAGCGCTGAAGATGTGGTAAATGCTGAGGAGCAACTTAAAGAAGGGTTTTGTCAAGTTCCTAATTATGAATTACTCATTAATTTAGCCATGAGAGAAGGTATTTTGAATTTAATGGACCATTGTGGGTTAGCACCAGGGGTTCCACTTAAACCGATGTTGGCTAAACCTACCAAGGCCATTAGTGAAATCTTAGACACCTTAGACGGTAAGAGATTCACATGTGAATACAAGTATGACGGTGAAAGAGCCCAATTGCATTTATTGCCGGATGGATCACTTCGAGTTTATTCAAGAAACTCTGAAGACATGACTCAAAGATACCCTGATTTAGTTCGTGTGGTTGAATCACTGAAGGAAGCCAACCCTAATGTCAACAGTCTGATTTTGGACAGTGAATGTGTTGCTTGGGATGTTGAAAATGGGAAAATATTACCATTCCAAGTCTTATCAACCAGAAAAAGAAAGGATGTTCAAGAGAAAGATATCAAGGTTCAAGTTTGTTTGTTTGTTTTTGATATTCTTTACTATAATGGAGAATCGTTGATTCATAAGTCTTTGGCTGAAAGAAGATCATACTTAGATGAACATGTGAAACCAATTGAAGGTAAACTGGCTTATGCTACTAAGATGGATTCTAGTGACACTGATGAAATTACAAAATTCCTTGATCAATCTGTTCATGATGCCTGTGAAGGTCTTATGATTAAGACACTGGATGGTAAAGATTCTTGGTACGAGCCATCCAAGAGATCGAGAAATTGGCTTAAACTCAAGAAGGATTATCTGGAAGGTGTAGGAGATTCACTTGATTTAGTTGTTATTGGTGGTTATATCGGTAAAGGTAAGAGAACTGGTTGGTACGGTGGGTTTTTACTTGCAGGTTACAATCAAGATACTGGAGAATACGAAACTGTGTGTAAAATTGGTACGGGGTTCAGTGAAGAACTATTGAAGAAACTTCACGAAATGTTGAAACCAACTGAAATCGTGACACCAAAAGCGATTTACAATTACGACAAGACTAATTCCAACGCTGTTCCGGACGTATGGTTTGAGCCAACTTTACTGTTTGAAGTTAAGGTTGCAGATTTGACAACATCTCCTATTTACAAATGCGGTGCCACATACCTGGGAGATGGTGAAAAGGGTGTCTCTTTGAGATTCCCAAGATTTATCCAAATAAGAACCGACAAGGGAACAGAAGACGCGACGTCCAGTGACCAAATTGTCGAAATGTACAGTAGTCAGAGCAGTTTACAGTAAGTTTTAATCTAGCTTATCAAGCATAAGCAAGTCTTGACATCCTAAATGTCGAACCAAAATATTTATACAAATAACATACAAGGTCCGTCCGTGTGAACACGTCTACCGGTGCTAAATTAAAACTCGAAGTGCATAAAAGACCAAATGTATGTCGGATTAATTTTTTGTCGGAGCATGGTCAAACTCCGAGTCTCGATTGGGTGTCTTATCACCATCAATGCGGCTGTAACATAAAATGCAAGCCTTCTATTGGCTACTGAACGTTGCTAACCAGCCCGCTCTGCACCAAAATTAATCCGAATAGATGCATTTTATCCGAAAGTACTGGTCTTATTTCTGATGCCAATCGCCCAATATGTACACTCCTTCCGTCACTCATCCAAATTTGAGTTCCCAACCTACATTTTTATGGTATGAAATATATTACATTTAATTGGTTAACCAAATAGGGGGTTTTACAGCTTGGCACATTTTTTGGCACCTCAAAATTCGTTATCGAATAAAAGTGTATTCGATATGGCGCCTGAATTGCTCATTTCAATGAGCATCTAAATATGTCACGGCTAATTTGAGTAGGTCTTCCACTCGTGGTTTTGCAGGGGTTTTTTAGTATTGGATAAGTAAACAAAAGTAAAAAAAAGCGTAAAAGAGCAGAGCAAATGAACAGAATAACAAATGAGCCTAAAAGCCTGTTTACTGAGATTGAATCCTAACGGAAGATGTTAAAGGCACAGAAACGAGTGGATCACTGCTAGCAGCAGCAATACGAGTGTTATTTGTGTTGTCATCCTCATCTTCGTAGATAGATTCGAGATCTAGATGTCTTAGAGCAGGATTAAGTAATTTTTTGGATTGTGAATTAGAACGAGAACTGGTCAAAATAGGTTTAGTAACCTTACTGGGATCCAAAAGCTTGTTCTTCTCGTTGTTCACTAATCCATTTTTAAACCCAATTACTGGGGAAAATATACTTTGGTTCAGTCCACTTGTTAAGGGATTACTAGCCGATTCTAATAATCCTATAGCTCCGGGTGTCAGAAGTTGGCCAAGAACAAAGCTGCTAGTTGTTGAAGGGCCGTTATTTGTGTTGGCGGGCTTTGTAACAATGAATTCATTAGAATTCATGTCGTCGACAATAGACAAGGAAAAGTTTGGGTTGAACGTTGCTGAATTGATAGTATTCAGTTCACCTGGGATTCCGGTTGACGATGGTAAAATTAATGAATGATGATGTTCTGCACTCTTGTATTGGTCCCTTTTGGGATCTAAGAACAAGTCGTTGTTCAGCATTGATGTTGGGGAGATGATTAGAGACGGCATTTGGAAGTTTGCTGAGCCCAATGATGGCAAGCGTGGAACACTTGACATGGAAATAGACCCATTGATTAATCCCGGTTGGCCAGATTGCAGAGAAAAATATGCACTTGGAAAAGATGCAGAGACTATCTGGGGTTGCGCTTGTGGTGAGGAGGTGTGGTTGGATACGATTTGTTGATCCGGCTTAGTAGCGTCAAAGGCAAGTGCCTTCATCAGCTGCGGCGAAGTGTAGGCTGGTGAGCTTCCCTGGTATTGGCCGTGACGTTGGTTTTGGCCTTGGTATTGTTGCTGCTGCATGGGTGGGTAGTAATGCTGCTGGTATTGATGTCTGTTTGCTGAATTAGGTGGTTGTTGTTGCTGGTCTGCACTAAAAGGATGCTGGTCAAAGGCATATAGATCTCCATCAAACAAATTCATCAAGAACGTCTCATCTTGTGCAGACGCAAGTGCATACTGCTGCATTTGGATCGGAGTTGGTTGGAACTGCTGCATTGGAGCTGCTGATTGCAAATTTTGCGGCGGCAACACCTGTTGCTGAGCTGGCAGATGCGATTCCTCCACCGGAGTTATCATTGGAGTGTCGGGAATGCTTTTGAGAATCAAATGGCTGATAGACTCTCCAGTGACGTTTTTCACGTGATCAACATATTGTTCTAGAATTGGTTTCCCCGACAGATCGAACCGAAAAGACTCCATGACTGGATTCGTAGTGACAGTAGTGGAAACCTGGTTAGAAGCTTCTCGCTTCAAGTCTCTCTCCAAGACATCCGCAAACAGTTTCTGATGAGGCACCGAAAACCAAAAAAAGACCTTCTGCTTCTTCTGAGTTCTAAGACACTGGTTCTTGTGAAGCAGTCTCAAAAACGGAGATCTAGCATCTTCAAGAATGGCGTGAGATCCAGACTTGAGAGCTCGCAAGTCTGAGAAAATGCCCTCTTCAAACTTCTTACGATCCACAATCTTTCGTCCAAGATGGTGCATCTTGTATGCAATGCATCTGACAATGTCGGTCCCGGTGATGAAGTAGAGGTTGTTCCAGTAAACACAGGAAACAAAGCCCTCCTCCTTGTTCAAGTAGTATCTTCGGATAATCTGGTTCTCGTGCCAATTCACTGGAGCCGTGATAAGGAAGAAATCCAAGGCTCTTTGGAGTTTAAGGGACTCGATATAGTTATTGTTCGAGTCTATCATATCAGTCTGAACCATTTTAGAAGAGGTTGCAGCTGAAACAGACTTCGGTACAGAAGAGGAAGAAGAACTCATTCTGAGAGTGAAGAAACGATTACTGAAACAAAAACGAAGCTACAACCTTATCCGGAGTTCTACCCTTTCCAAATCTGAAACAAATCTGAAACATGCAAAACGCAAGATTTTCTTTTGTTCAAAATCGCTCAGCATGCACGTCCAGATTAAAATTGGGGGCATCTGCAAAGCGGACTACGAGTCTCTCTTTTGTTCGCGTTGCGCATCGTTGCCAAGAGTGTGTTTTATTAAAGTTACAAAAATGGGACCCCATTAGTCATCCCATGTTATCGCCGACTTATGAACTTCGTAATAATGTCCCTGCGTGCGAGAGAAGCAGGTCTCAACGGTACCGGCGAGCCTTTGTAAAAGCACCTCTTTGGTTTTTTATGGGTCCCTGAGAGCGCTGAGAGAAGGATCTTTTGAGGGAAGAAGGATTTGAACGGAAATCCTGGTCCTTAGATGGTTCTTGGTCGTCTGTAGTCTTCTTTTCCGCCTCAGCAGCAGCAAACTCCTCATCCTTCACGATACGCTTCCAGTCGTTGAACTTTCTTGCGTAGAGCTCCATGTGCCAGTTCTTCCAGACCATTTTACCGTAAATAGTTGTCTTCACTTGTTCTCTAGAGTCGAACAAGGCCTTGGCAATTCTCTCCTTGAACATGTTCAGTTTGAAGGTGAACTTCCACAGGTTGTCAACAATGTGCGAGCCAGTGGAGTTGCAGGCCAATTCAACCACTAATGGAACCAAATTGTTCAAAAGACCCTTCTTGTCAAACACAGAAAGCTTGTCAGCGCCGAGAACAATGATCTTCTCAACAATGTGGGAAAACACCCCATGTTTGCAGAACAATAACAACGTGTCCTGTGGCAATCTGATAAAGGTGTCTGCACATTGCACAAGAATCTTGTCATCGTATTCCATCAACGTTTCCAAAAATAACGCTCTTCTTCTCTCCTCACTAGTTGGCCAATCGTCCTTCGTAGAGAACAAGGTCGAGGACTTGTACCTGAGAACGTTCTCTAGTAAATCCCCATCGTTACCCTTGTTGAAAAACTCAAGCAACTTTTCAACCAGTTGATCCTTCAGGTAATCACCATTGGCCTTGGAACATTCAATGATTTTCCCACCAATGTCTAAATTGTTGATGATGAGCTCGTTCAACACCGGAATAAGCGCATCGAGAATCTCCTGTTGTTCTCTTGCCTTCAACTTCGCCATCATCGCCTCAACAACATACATACCGGTGGTTTCTCTCTTGGCTAGCTTCACAATACGATCTTTCATGTAGCTGGAGTATATTCTTTCAACGTTTTTCAGCTTTTGTTGGTCAATGGAAGACTCTAGGAAATGGGAACCAACTGAATCACTCAACATGTACTCCACAAAAGCTTCTTCCGAGGAGTCAGAGTTGAAAATGGTCGACCAAAATGGCTTACTCTTGTCCACAAGACCTTCTAACTGAATCAACAATTGGAGCACTGGAGAACAAATAGGATCCAATGCAAGCTCTCTTAACGACTTGGTGTCTTCATCCTCCATCGCACTTTGAACAATAGGTAACAACTTGCTACGGAAGCTTGATGGCGTTTGGAATTGTCTCTTGTAGTTTTCGTTATCCTTGATTTCAATCATTTTTCTAGCAATCTTAGACTTCTTGGATCTCAAAATGGAGTTGGATTCAACAGATGATGGCAATTCCTTACCTGAAAGAACAAGTAAGGTCAATCTAATGACATGCGAGGCATACTTATCCTTAATCATGGACTTCAATTTTGGAATAAACTCGTCAACCATCGACAAGAAACGTTCTTCAACAGTGTAATCATTTGAGTCAATTTCAGCCTCCTCCTGCTCCTCATCTTCTGCATTCTTGTGAGTTGCTTCAACACCATTCGCAATGATTTCTTCTTCAACAAGCGCAGCCATTCTAACAATGTACGCTTCTAAAACATGCGAGGAGTACTTTTGCTTAGACAAATCAACAAACTTACCCTTGAAAGCATTGTATAACTGGATCATTTGCGCCAATTGAGAGTCTAAAATAAGTCTTTCCATAAGCTTGGAGCAAATTTGGTTAGTAACCAGTTTCAATTCCTTCCCCTTGGCTTCTTCAAAAACAGACTGAACAAACATGTGTCTTTCTGCAGGGGTTTGGAATGTATTCAAGTTCAGTGTTTGTTCAGCCTGGTGGAAATAAGTCAATTCTGAAGAATCCACAAGACCAAAAAAGGCTCTAGTTTCCTTATTTTCAACATTTTTTTCTTCAACTTCTGCCACAATTTCAGATTCTTCAACAACTTCCTCCTCACTCTTTTTAGTTCTTCTCCCTCTCACTTTACCCATCTTTTAATGATTATTTAAATGAAATTTCAGTTGGAAAAAGTGCAAAAAAAAATCTAAAAAAAATAAAATCTTTTTTCACTACAGAGATCTGTCTAGCACAGCCTTGAAACTTCGTGATCTCAAAATGGGACCCAAAAGGAAGGACACATACGTGGAAGACGATTTCATAGTGGACGATACAAAACACACAGCAAAGAAGGGCCGTCCTGCGCCCGATGCGGCTTTGAAGGGTGCTTCTGGAGGGTATGCTTGGGAAGACAAGATTAAAAGACCATGGGAAGTTATTACTGATGATGCTGAAGAAACGCTGGCATTGGTGCGTAAGAGAAAACCTCGTGCTACTCTTGCGGCATTACAGAGAGGGATTATCCGAGCTTTAGTTCTGGTGATTGATTTATCCCATTCTATGATTGAAAAAGATATGAGACCAACGAGAGCACAGATGGAGATCAATTTATGTATTGAGTTTGTTACTGATTTTTTTGATCAGAACCCCATTTCTCAATTGGCCGTTGTGGCAATGAGAAACGGTGTTGGTGTTGTTGTTTCCCCCGTTTCTGGAGATGTTCAAAGCCATATTGATTCATTACGAAAACTTACTAAGCTAGACCCAGAAGGTGGTGTTTCATTGCAGAATGCGTTGGAATTAGCTAGAGGTCTTTTGTTGCATTTGCGAAAAGAATGTGTTAGAGAAGTTGCAGTTGTTTGTGGATCACTGACGTCAATTGATCCTGGGAATTTGCACTCTACCGTTGTTGATTTGGCAAATGATGAAATATGTGTACGTATTGTTGGATTGACGGCTCGTGTGGCTATATGTGATGAAATAACCAAGAAGACAAGTGGGGATTATGCAGTTGCGCTGGATGAACATCATTTAAAGCAATTGATTATGGAATGGGTTCAACCGATTGCTATTCCAGCAGATAAAGCATCTGCTTCACTTGTTGAAATGGGGTTCCCTAGAAGACAACAGAAGGTGCAATTATGTGGTTGCCATTCACAGTTGAAAAATGGTGGTTACATTTGTCCTAGATGTGGTACGGTTGTTTGTAGTGTGCCATTGGCATGTCCATGTTGTGATTTGACGTTGGTTTTGTCAACGCATTTAGCAAGAGGTTTCCATCATTTGTTCCCACTGGCAGGGTACAATGAGAAAGAGGAGACTTCCAAGTGTTACGTGTGTGGCGCTAATGCAGAGTTAGAGTGCAGTAAATGTAAAGGTGAATTTTGTGATACTTGTTCAGATTTTGTTCATGAAGTATTGCATAACTGTCCAAAATGTGAGTCGTAATTAATGGGCACAACAGAAACCTCTGGACAACATTTCCATATTTATATCCTGACTATTTATTTAACGTTTGTATCATAGTGTTAGATACACTTGGCGGTATTGTATAATTTAACCTTGAAGCATTTGAGAGGTTTAGGCAAAAGCAACTAGTGTTTAATTCACAGTTTTGAGTTACTAAAAGGATACAGTGACGTCATGCTGCTATTATAGAGTGTTTCTACAATGATTTATGACCAACATCGTCTTATTTGCGCACCGCACTTTGAATACCCATTAAGCCTTCTATACACTGTGTTTCTACACAATTTTAAATTCTGAAAGATGAAATTATACAAAACCTTAACACATTTTTAAGATGATTCTGAGAATATCATCTAGACATCAAGTTTAATGGCTTGGATAAACATGAATTCCTTTTGTTATCTCTAACTTTTGTTAGCGCCTCGTTAAAAATTTGAAAACTAATTAACAAAACTTCAAACTTATCTAAAATCGCCAGACAAAAAGTTAACACATACTAGTTACCCCTCAATTTACTATACCACCATTTTCCTCACGTATAACCATTTTTCTACATACAAAAATTTTGAAAAACACAATTCACACTCTGCTGAGCCTCTTCGTTTTAGTGTGCCGCGAAATTTAAATTGAGTCCCTATGATTATCGATACCATTCTCTTTCAAGAAAAGAACTAATCGGCATCTTCTAAATGACGACCAAGGCAGTGCTTCGCTCCATCAAAAACGTAACAAATGGGTATTCTTCTGTGCAAGTTTTGGTGCGTAAATGTACCTCCAATGACCCATCATCACCAACAGTTAGTGCTATGAAAGAGATTTCTAAACGTTGTGACAACAGAGCAGATTTACAGGATGTTTTGGAGATCTTGGATAAAAGACTCAATGACAAAGGTAAGAACTGGAGACATGTTGCGAAAGCTTTAACATTGTTGGATTATCTTGTTAGATATGCAGATGAAGAAGTTGTCTTCTGGGCTAAAGATAATCTTTACATCATCAAAACTCTCAGAGAGTTTCAATCAAAGGATCACATGGGCAATGATCAGGGATCTATTGTGAGAGTTAAGGCCAAAGAGTTATCAAGTTTATTGATGGATAGTGAACGATTGAATGAGGAAAGATCAGTTGCTAGAGGCAGTAGAGGGGGCTCCAGAAGGAGAAATAACAAAGACGATGATGATGTGTATGATGAAGATTTGCAAAGGGCTTTGGATGCTTCTAAATTAACTGCAGAAGAAGAAGCTAGAATGAGAAACAACGGAGGGTCTAGTGATTCTTTACAAAGAGCAATTCAGCTATCACTAGAAGAAGAAGAATTGAGAAAGGCTAAACAATCGCAAACCGTGGCTCCAGATGTCTATGGATTTTATGATCAACAACCTCAACAAATGATCATTGGTTATGACATGTTTGGTAACCCTGTTTATGGTACGGAGGCTGATTTGTTAGCACTTCAACAACAACACCAACAAGAACAAATGCAACAAGCCCAATTACAAGCCCAGCAACAACAATTGTACTTACAGCAACAGCAATTGTACCAACAACAAATGCAACAAGCTTGGCAACAACAACAAGCCGCTGCGCAATCGGGATCCAACAATCCATTTGCAAAACAAGAACCACAGGGACCAACTGCTGAGGAATTGGAACTTCAAAGAAAACAAGAAGAACTCCGTCTTCAACAACAATTACTTCAACAACAACAGGAAGCTGCTGTCGCTGCTGCTGCCCAAAAACCTCTCACGCAGACCCTAACAGGCTCTCAAAAGATGAACGAAAGATATTCTGATTTGAACAACCTGCTTGCCCAAGGCACAGGAATAGATACGTTTGGTAACACAGGTGACTCGCGTATCCCTGCACAGTTCACTCAAACAGGAACATTTATAAACTCTCAGGGTACTGGGTTCAAGCAAGTTAAAAGTGGCGGGAACCCATTCACTGACTCACAATTTAGGGGGATGCAGCAACCAGCTTATGGATCTGGAATTGTTCCTGCTGAAACTGGGTTCGGCTTTGGCAATCAACAATCCCAACAACGTTCCAATCAAGGTGGTAGTTTGATTGATTTATAGTTTAGTAGGTGCATTAGGTTTTTGTTTTTTTTATTTATGTTAAATGTATGCCATTGGAATGATGTTTGTTCAGTTTGGTTTGGCAGCTTGTGCACCAGGTGCGTTTGAAAACAAAGCATTTGTATAGACCAGTGCCAAAATGAAAAAAAATCACGACAGGAATTTTTGTTGTAAATTTGTCAACGGCGATTATGATTGACTTTGTTTTGTTTTTGAGCTCAAAATTACAGTCACATGTGTGAATTTTGGCTGTAGATGTATGAGGAGAAGATTTGGTTTATAACCATGCTACACATTGGGAAAAGTGTGGTTTTAAAATTTTCTGTGTAACAAAATGACCAAAATGACACGGGGCGTTAACACATTTGACAATTGGTATTAAAGATCCAAATAGATTTGAAGATTTTGATAATTGAAGAAACACTTAGATGAGAGCAAATGACGCTCAACTCTGCTCAAGAAGAAGTTACTAGAAGAAAATGAGATCTATTTTCTAACCTCTTGCAATAGACTATGTGACAGTAATTCTATCATAATCATTACTGCTATTGTTTAAGAAACATGATTCATAAAACATAACTACAAAATATAGAAATAAGAAAAGGTAAATTTCCCTCCATGTAACAATGTGAAATATGTTGCTAACAATAACAAGAAAAAGATTTAACAGAAATAATATTATCACTGATAATTATGAAAAATATTAATTATAGATTATAAGTATACTTCTCTTCTTACCGTTGTGTAAAGTTGGTTATATAATAATTGTATATTTTATATAATAACTCATATGCTTGTTGATTAAACGCTGCTAAAAATTGTAACTGATTCATATCTTATCGTTTTATTATTTTTATTTGAGTTCATTTTATGTATATAAGCAAATAAATTTTTGTTTAAAATAAAGCATTAAATTATAAAGTATATACATGAGGCAAAAGATCAAGTTATATTAAAATCTCTTTTGGATTGCCATAACATCATCAATTTTCCCCAAAGCCAATTTGAGCAGTTCTTTTCTCTCTTGTAGTTCAATATGTTTCTTAACTTTAGGATCCTCCTTGGCATACATTTCGATTTCTTCATGTGTTAATTGAGTAGACAACTTCTTTTCTAATTCTCTTGGGAACGAATAATAAAAATCACTCAATAATTCAACATTCAAAAACAAAATGGCAGTTTGTGTGAGCTTATCGGCAACAACGTCAAGAAAAACTTCTGGACATTTGAATTTCTGGTCCTTGTTTTTACAATCTGATTGAAGTGCTTTCAATCTTAATTTCAAAATGGACAATCTATCATTCAAAAAGAGAGATTCTCTTGCCTTCAGTAATAAATTTGGTGAGAAACCTAAATTTTCTCTTTCAATCTCTTTACCAATAGAGTTATTTTCATTTGAGACATAAGTCATAATCTGTTTAAGTTTCTTACCACCAACAATTTGAGAAATTTTATTTATTGAATTTTCAACTTGTTGAATTTCCTCTTTGATTAATTGAGCTGAATGTTTTCTACTTAAATTCCATTCACGATCTTCAACTTCAATCTCATATTTGAATGGCTTGATACAATTCTCAACTTGATCAGCGGTTGAGTTGTATCTTTGATTCAGAACAGTGACTGCAGCGTCCTTGATTGATCTTTTGATCAATGGATGTGATCTGATTTCTGTTGAGTTTATCAAAGTGTCGATTTCAGTCAGAATGGCATCAGTAATTAAGGTGGTAGAAAGTCTACCAACACCAATTTTAGTCAAATTAGCAGTTGTTAAATCCAGTTTTCTATGCCAAAAAGTTTCATCACTGCGAGCCTTTGACATTTCATCAATACTTGGTTCATCAAAATCAGAATTATTTGGATGCTTTTGATAATAAGTATCAGGTTTGTTCCAATAACGTAAAGCTAACAAATTTAGAACCTTTTGGTCTAATTCACTTCTCAAAAGAGATCTTAATTCATTTCTACCAAATTTAGAACTGAAATCTTTAATGGCCATTTTCAAATTGTCAATGGTTTGAGCCATGTATTTTTCACTAGTCAAATCTCTATCATTAAATTCCACCTTAAACTTGTAGCTAGTTTCTTCCAATTCATTAACAACCATGTCATGCATTGGCTTGAGAGCTTGAGACATGGATCTTTCAAGAACTCTGATCAGTTTTTTCTTCAGTAATTTGGTAGTAACAGATGTACCAACAAATTGGTCTTTATGTTCCTTGAAGTATTTTCTTTCGAGATTTTGTTGTGCAATGAAAGCTTGAACGCCTGTATTTTTTTGGAAAAGAGAGTTTGATTTAGGAGCCTTGGTAATAACACCGACGTACCCCATCTTCAATGGGTATTTTTTATTAAGGAGCATGTTTCTGGCAGTTTCAGAGTCAACTAAGTCAATCTTCGTGATGATACCAATGGTTCTTTCACCTTTAGGATCTGCTAACTTGGCAGCTCTCAAAGCCGAAGAGTTGGCCAGATCCACGTCTGCTGCCGATATTGCCAAAATGATGTTTGGCTCTTCTAGATATTTATCACAAACCTGTCTAATCTTCGATTTGAGAGCAATGGGTTGATCTGCCGCTTCGACTTGGATGTAACCCGGTAAATCAACTAAGCTCAAATCTGGAACTCTAGGAGATTTAATAGTTAGCTGAATAGGATCACTGGAAACTGATTCGTCTAATGGAACAGCCAAGTTCAAATCAGTCAACACCTTCTGCACTTGTTGGAAATTAGTCATGTTGAACATTTTCAGAGCCGGGAAGTCCGCTGTTTCAGATGCACTGCTAGGATCGTTGACCAAAGTGAGCTCTATAGGTCTTCTAGTGACCATATTGGAACCCTTTGGAAGGAATTCTTGGCCAACAATGGATTCCAAAACAGAAGACTTACCTGAAGACTGTGAGCCGATCACTACAATTGAAGGGAGACGCAAATCTGCAGAACCCGATATGTTCAAAAGAATATTTCTGATTTCAATCATTTGTCTAGTGAGATTAAGCATTTGATCTTCCAACACTTCTCTCTGTTTGGAGTCTTCCTCATCATCGTCCTCTTCTTCCAGAAACTCGTCATCATCACCATCCTCACCGTCGCCAATTTCAGCATTCAGACCAATCGCAGCAACGCCTACAACGGCATCAGTTCCATTTGAACCACCAGGCTCACCTGATTGTGAAGATTCGTTTCCACCCCCTATGGACCCCACTGAGTTAGACAACAAGTCCCAAACTGATCCCACCATATCCCTGGCTTTACCAACTTGATCCTGTGCAAATGTCGCGCCCTGTTCAACTTTGTACACCACGTAAGACCCAGCAGCAGCCAATCCGCCACCGAGATAAACGGGGATTCTAGTGGCATTAATAGCCGCTTTTCCGATCCCAAAAATTGAAAACCGACGCATCGGAACTGCTGCTCGCGGAACCAGCAAGCGTGCTATCCGCACACGGTGTGTGGACATCAACAACGTCGCACGCATTGATTTATTAAAGAAACACACGCCACAAAACGTTTTTTTTATTTTTCATTCTTTTTGCTCAGCATTGCTCATTAGCCCTTCTAAGTTATGACGTCTTTGCCTGTCCCGAAAATGTATAAAAGGGCCGCTTTTGCCCCCTAAACAAGTTTCAGTTTTGCTATCTTCCAACAGTATAAAATGTCACAAACTAGAGTATTTTACAGAGGCCAAAAGGAAGATTTCATTGTATTCGTAGACGATCTCGAAGCGTGTGAGAACTTCCGTCATGGAGACGATGTTCCATTGGAACAGTTCGTGGCCAATTTTGATGTGTATAAATCACGTACTGGTGGGTCCACCGGTAAGCTTGAAGTGGCCTCGAAGTTAGAGTTGGCTGAAGAGTTTGGCGAATTCCGGGATGTGGAACAAGACGTTTTTCCTAAAATTCTCGGGGAAGGCCAAGTTCAGAACACCCACAAGGCGTCCCGACACAGGAAGTCAGTGGATAAGGGCACATCTGGGTCTGGAAAGATTGCCAGCTTGGGTTAAGCAGCGAAGGGCTGTTTATCATACATAGTTTATTTAATTTCATATCTACATATTACATAACAGTTAAACGACTGATCAATAGTTAGCGGGAGAATCTTTCGAGGTGCCGAAAACGTTCTTGAAGAAGTTTGAAATGTTGGATCTAACGCTGGACGTGGTGTTAACACTGGAGATGGACATCATACTGGAAGACTTTTTGATTTTAGAAGGTCTTGAACGGAATCCAGATCGGAGAGTGGGTGATCCAAAGCCAACGATATCTTCTAAACGATTTTTCTTGCGTGGAGTGTCGAATGGAGAGTCTAGAATATTCGCACCACTTCTTTTGACACTCAATGGCGTCACATGGACGTTGTTATATCCACTACCAGTTCGGGACGGCGTCCTAGGCGTGCAGATCGATGCGTTGTCGTTATGTTTATTGAATGATCGTGATTGTCTTATTGGCGATGATTCAAATCCAAAGATGGAACCATGACGTCTTTTAGGCGAATCTCCCCCTCCTCCTCCAAATAGTGATGCAGGAGGCTGCAAGAAGGACCTCAGACTTGAAACTGAATCGCTAGTCCTTAAGGATCCATATTCACTTGGCAACTGTGGTGGTGGCAGTAGTTGAGAGTCATTGTATTCACTCACTGGTGATCTGATTTCGTCACCTTTGAAGAACGTAGATAAACTTCTCCGGAATGACCCAAATGTGTTGCTTGACGCCAAATCTAATTGATAAAGATCCAAACTTGGACTCCAAAGATTGTCTAGACATGTTTGACAAGTGACTCTGTCTTGAATTGTCATTTTAACAATGCTGGTTTTAATACTTGCTGATTCTCTAAGCACTGTTTTGGGGGATCTTTTCTGTGATCCATTGAACACAATTGATCCTCTCTGAACTGGACTGTTAAACTGTGAATGTGTTTCAACTTCAAAAGCATGGACGTTGGCAAAATCTTGGTCCTTGGTCTTGATTACCGAAATTCCAGATGGAATGTATCGTGAAACATTGAACAAATCCAACTCCTTACCTAAACTCAATTGACTAACTCTTTGTTGAAATAGTGAAAAGTGCCATTCTCCATTGAATCTATTAAGTGAGTTCATACTCTTGCTTAGGCAGGACGATAAGTAATCAGTCCAAATGTTCATTTCTGGATTGTTAACAAACACAAGCGAAAATTCGTGGACTTTGAAATTGTCTTCAAAAGTAATATTCAATGTTGATTCGTATTGAGTGGCCAGAGTGTAAAAAATGTTTGGAGTTTTAATTGATGAAACGATTTCATGATGGTTAATAATGGACATCAATGGTAATGCCATAATCAATTCGGCTTTGCTGGCATAAACCTTTGATGGTTTACCGATGATTAAATGTGAATCGAAAATTGCTGCAATTGCATTGCACGATACTATCTCGTTACTGTCGCTGTCAAAATACACCAAAGTTAGTGCACCAGCAATATTGATGAAACTTAAATTGTCAAAAAACATGGAATCTAATGGGCATTTTTTCAAACCAGATGTTGATGATTTAGGATTATTTCTGGAGGACCTTTTATCAAATATCCTCTTGAAATCATCCAACTGTTCGTATTTACGATTTGACTCACCTACATAGTGGTTAACATTGTCAACTAATTCGCCTAGCTTGACTTCGGCTTGTTTGAAACTGTTAACGAAATAAGGCGGCTCATCCAAATGGATATTTTTCAAAAGCGTACCGATCATCAACTTGTATCTTGTTATTCTATTTGTTGGCATTTGAACCACGGAAATAAATCTAGTGTCCAATCTTTGATCCAGGAATTCATTTTGCGATTGAGCGTTTTGATGAGAAACAATGTAATCATTTGAAATATGGATTGAATTTCTCTTGTACTTTTCAATCCCATTTTGGAGTGAGAAGGCGACTATTCTGTTAAACAAGGAACAGTATTCACCGTAAACCCTCACATCGATGGAGTCATTTTTCAAAAGATTGATGATCTTTACCAAAAACTCATGTTCCTTTTCTTTTGCAACGTAGCGGTATGAAGCAAACGAGGGAGATTTCAATTGAGTCTCGTGATCCACATCATCATTCAACTCAAGACAAAGACTCGACCACTCAGTGTAAACTTTATTGAGCTTTTCGTAAAGAGATTTGTGATTTTCAATCATCTTAGTAATACATGAGCTAAAGGTGTCAAAAAAGATTGGAGTTGACACGTCAGACATGAAGTTATCAATGTAGTCCCTCTTCAAGATGGTCAACGAGGCCAAGTAGACCCTTTCGGTAGAGCATAATTCTCCTGTCTGCTTAAACCTGGTGAATGATCTCTTTGAAGCATTAGGATCAATGTCTGTAAAGTTCAATAACCTAGAAGCTGGAGTCAAC
Source organism: Saturnispora bothae (assembly GCA_030462855.1). NCBI lineage: Eukaryota > Fungi > Ascomycota > Pichiomycetes > Pichiales > Pichiaceae > Saturnispora > Saturnispora bothae. The sequence continues at coordinate 85,978 of JAKVQQ010000005.1, read as the reverse complement.
TGATTCGAATTTGCAGTTAACGCAATTTCATTTGCCGCCATTTGTGTTGTAGTCGATTGAGAAAGAAGTGAGATTCTGTCTAGATCATGGGCCATGTGATTGATAACTTCTGGATCAAAGGAATCTGACACATCTTGATATTCAGAGGTCAGGTAAGTGGAGGAGTCGGAATACAGGTCGGTGACTTCTGCTATTGGGCGGGCTGCTAGTTCTGCTGATTTATTGGCTCCAGAAGCTTCTCCGAGACGAATCCGAGAATCGAAGTTTGAGTAAATGCGAGCGTGGGCGTCCATTATACTGAGATCTTAACGGTTGCCTAACTTGATTGTCTATTGTTTGGGTTCTCTGGGCTGCAGAAGTGAATTTTATGCAAAACGGTCAGATGATTCAGTAGCTGCAAAAAGGAGGCTATTTTTCGGGTATCAAGCGTGTCTTCGCGGCTCCAATTGCGCTTCCAAGCCTTTTATACCGATTTGCCCTTCGGTGATTTGATATGTCAGAAATGTTTCAAAATTTTTTTTTGCAGTTTTAAACGGTAATTTGTCCGAATGCGGTAGTGCTGAGCGTATTGAGGGAATTGTTGGTTGAGAATAGTCGAAAGGAGTCTTCCAGAGTGAAAAGGGGTTTCCGTATAACGCAAATTTTGCGCTATGCGATGGTATAATTTGTGCTGAGATCCGGGAGAAAACATGTCACGTGACATGTGGTTGACAAATTACGTAAGCATATGCTCATTGATTACGTAAAAAGCTTATCTATGACCTCTAATCGCAGGGTTCCAACAATTAAGCAAGATGAAACAACATTCTTCTTTTGCAACGAGAGGATAATTGAAGAAATTAGTTTCTGTAAGATTGAATACCGTTGTTATTGTCAACGATGGGATTCTACATATATTCATGAAATTGCCTAGAAGGTCCTGTCACTTCTTCTATTACAATTTCATCAATTAAATCCCCAACCAATCTATTTGAATTGCTAACAACAACTGATAGCCACTTCAAAACAATTCAAAACAACGACACAATATTAAATACCCAAAAAGCAAAGATGGCACAAGGAAACCACGGCAATGGGGGCGCAAAAGAGTTTGATATGCCATTTTATGGATACACTTCAGTGGCAACAGAGAAGAAATGGGAATAGCAGCACAGGGCTACATTTTTTAGGTGGAATTGTTCAATAAATTGAGGGGTGGTTGGTCACATCAGTAGACCAAAGCACACCCGGATTTCACATACGAGCCGTGGAAAGAAGCTTTTCTTGCTAAATTCAACACTAAGTCGGACTGGGAATTGGTTGATGAATTACTCCATTTTAGATTCAAGGATGGTCCGTCGCAAGCTAAAGTTGACAAGTTTCATAGAAAATCGAAGGCTTGAGTCTTTGCGCCAGCTTACTGGGGAACAACAAAGAAAGAGCGATGAAATTGATTACTGCTGTGTATCCTCTCTACATGAGAAATGCGATTATGCGTGGAACTGTCAAGAATTTAGAAGAAGTCTTCATAACGTTGCGTGATGCATGGAATATAAAGCATGGAGACCAAGATGATGAAACATGCCAGGCCAAACCGAAACGGTTCAACGAATTTTCTTCTATGCTGACATAGAAAAAACCTGGCTGGCAAGGTAACAAGAGAAGGAATTTTGGTAACAAAACAGGGAGGAAATCTGACAAGATGAGAAGATTCAATTGAAGAGGTGGATGATATGGGTTTAAAGAGTATCAATAGGGAGAATGCTGAGGTTAAGTTGGGTATATTTTAATCCTTCTGACGTACTTTTTTTTGATTTTACGCACAAAGCATCTCATTGTAGGGCTAATTACAGCACAGAGATGTGCAGACCGTAAACTATTTGCTAATTATGAATTAAAAGATTCGATTCAGTTGCCATTGCAGACACTCCCCTTGTTATTGAAGGGTATGGTTCTATTTTGTATAAACATTTCCTAAACTTGACAATTAAGTGGTATAATGTGCTTCATCTTTCATAAGCCCCAAAGCATTTGATTTCTATGAAGAAAATGTTGTTTTGGTTGCTCAATGAATTTGCTATCGACACTAAGTGGTTAGCTGAGCACATTACGTAATCAGTGAGAAGCTTACGTAATACATCAATTGTGTCTTTGATTCTTTATAGTTGAATCTCTTTTCACAAGATAATGCCAATTTCCACATATTTGAGAGTCCCAACTGCTGTTTACAGAAGAAACTTTAGTGTCACGGCATTGGCTATGGCAAAAGCTAAGAAGAAGGGCGGAAAAGACGCTAAGGCATCCGCTAAGGGCCAGGAAGAAGTTTTAGATGAACTTGATCCATCACAGTTATTGAAAGACATGACGGATGCGTGTGCGAAGTCAGCTTCTACCTTTGAGCAAGAACTCACTAAGATGAAAATGGGCAGATCAAATCCTAACATTTTCGATAAGTTGAAGATCCAGTTGGACGATTCTGAAGCTACATTCCCAGAAGTTGCTCTTACTACTATGAAGACTCCTACGTTTTTGACCGTCACTGTTTTTGATCCAAGTCATACCAAGCGTGTGGTTTCTGCCATTCTCGGTGCTGGTCTCAACTTGAATCCTGAGGTTGATGCTAATAACAACCAACTTCTCAAAATCAAGATCCCTAACACCACTGGTGAAATGAAACAAAAGACAATCAAAGAAATGAAAACATTACTTGACTCTTTCAAATCAAACGCTTCTCACAAGGACTCCCTGGTTTCGCACAGATCTAAGATTCTGAAGGAAGTTAAAAACTTAGAAGGCTCAAAGGACGTCATTAAGAAATTGAACAATGACGTCGATTCCATCCATAAGAAGTTTGCTGATAAGATGATGGAAGCGTACAAGAATGCTGAAAAGAGTCTCAAATAGACACTTTCACAACTGTAAATACAATGATTTTTTATAATCTATACACACACATTTCACAGGGACAGATATACATTAGCAAATGAAATTATTTACCACCTCTAGCTAAATTGTAAATCCCCTTGAGTCTACCGTAAAGGCTGGAATCGTAACCTGCATTGTTGAGAGATTCGACAAATTTCCATGCCTGTTTACCGTCCTTGATTGGATAATCAATTGGTGGAGGAATACCAGTTGAAATAAAGCTTAATTTATCATAACAAACTGATTTTTCAACACACAATCCTCTAAGACCTTCTTCACCACCAAACTTCCCGTAACCTGAACCTTTAACACCACCAAATGGTAATTGACAAACATAGAATGTTGCAAAATCATTAATGGCAACATTACCGGTATACATATCCTTAGTCAATCTGAAAGCCTTTTGTCTATCGGTGGTGAAAATAGATCCACCAAGACCAAATTCAGAGCTATTGGCAATGGCAATACCTTCTTCATCGGATTCAGCAAACATAATGGACATGACTGGGCCAAAAACTTCATTTTGAGCAATTTTAGATTTAGGATCCAAATCTGCAATTAATGTTGGATGGAAGAAATGGCCTTGTGGGTAGTTAGGATGAACGTATCTCTTACCACCAGCCAACACCTTACCTTCTCCCGATTCTTCAATCTGTTTAATCCAGGATTCAAGTTCGTCGAACTTAGCACCACCCATGATCATGGCACCAACATCAATTTCTTCACTTTGATCGATGTCAGATCCAATCCTGAGTTGATTTATTCTATTTTTCAATAATTCCACTAGTTTTTCATAGTTTTCTTTATCACCGCAAATGACTATTCTTTCAATCCCAATACAATTCTGACCAGCACTCTGGAATGTACCTCTCATAAGAATACTGGCTATGCCTTCAATGCCTTTTCTTTTCAAATAATCATCACAAATAACAATGGCATCCTTACCGCCCAATTCAACAACCACTGGGATAAGAACTTCACTTGCTTTTTTAACAACATGCTTAGCCACTGGTCTTGAACCAATAAAGGTCAAATGATCGAGACCAGGGTTTCCTGAAACATAATCCGCGTCTTTTGGCCAACAACACACAAGTTGAACTAGATCTTCATCGATTTCACATCGTTTCAAAGCGCCTTTAACAACGTTGATGAAGAATTCACTGGACCATCTAACTCTTTCTGAACATTTGATAACGACACCATTGCCAGCAAAAACACCTGCAATAATAGGGCCCATGAGATTGTGGAAAGGATAATTCCAACTAACAACAGCCCCCACCACACCCAATGGCTCATACCAAACTTCCGCTTTCTTATATTTCATCAACATCGAACTAGGCCCAGGACGAGAACTTGGTTTCAAGACTTCTTCACCGTGCTGAAAAATCCAATTGAGTTTTTCCAAAGTCACCATGATCTCACCCATAGATGCATCGACCATGGTTTTACCCGAATCTCTGCACGCCACTCTTGCTAGCGAAGATTGGTTTCTCAAAATGAACGTGCTGAGTGTTTTCAAAAATCTCTTTCTCTTGATATTAAACTCAGGATCGGCGTGTAACTTGTTCTGTGCAATTCTAGCTTTCGAGATAGCATTGTCGATGTCTTCTCTCGTGTCTGATTTGAATTTACCCAAATATTGGCTGGTAGAAGGACAATATGAATATATGTAATCTGGATCATTTTCTTGAAAAATCTCAGCAGGTGACAGTCTTTTACCCTTCCAATTGGGTTGACTTTCTTCAGGGAACGCCATGTCGAACTTCAATGGCTTTTCTAACGATTTACTGGAACGACGCCACATCAGGAAAGCAACTGTGAGCGCCCCAATGGCCACTGAAAGCGAGATTTGAACTGGATAGGGGCTTGTAGTGATATGAATATTGGCCTCCTTCAAACTCTGGAGCAGATGCGCCCCAATGTCTTTGTTCTGTGCCATTTCAAAACAAAACAATCTCTCTCGTACTTTTCGTATGGGCCAGATTTCATTTTTTCTCCCTACATGTGATCTCAACAGAATGTGCTCAGCAGTGATGCTCTAACGGATTAATGATTATTTATATTAGTAGAAGTATGGTTTTTTTATAAAATGTGAGCGTGTTTGTGTGGTGGCGGGGGACTATTCTTCTTCACTCATGTCGGACTCATCTGGAGTCGTCACCGCGGTATTGTCCGTCAACTCATCCACAAGACGATCAATTGTACGGCTGGAATCGTTCCGTTGGATTGGGATTGATCTCGGCTCCAGAGGCATCTTTTGCTTGTGAATACGCTTCTTAGCCACAGGTTTTGGATCTTCAATTGTGATCAGCGAAGAAACGGATTCTGTTCCCGTTTGAACGGTCTCACTGTCACCCCAATCGATGTCGTCCATGTCGAACTCGAAATCTTCGCTACCTGCGCGTACAACGTCTGCGGACTCCAATATCGGGCTTGAGGGTCTGTCGTCATGTTCTGGAGTGTCGAACTCGTTTTCTAGCTCTCCCACCAGATTTTCTAACGAGTCATCACACGATGTGTTTGCTGGTGCCAATGCAGGTGCATCTGGTTTTGTTAATGTGACTTCAATGAAGTCATGTGGCGACCCCATTGGTGGAGTAACTGTGATTTCCTGGTAGTTTACTTTCTGTGGTGTGATCTTCGACCCGGGGACCTTCTTGACTCCCAGTCCAACGGGTTTAGTTTTGATCTTGAGATTCGGTCTTGGTTTGGTCACCTTAGTAGGCTGGATAGAGTGCGATTGAGCAGTTCTTTCTAGGTTATTGAATGCACGCTGGATGTCCTCTGCTGTTTCCTTAATTGGAGTGTGTGATTCAAGCTTGGAAACACTCTTAATCTGTGCTTGATTCCGTGAATGAACTCGTCTAGCTTTTTGTAATAATGAGGAGGAATTAGAAGCTTTTCTCACGCTTGGAGTCTTCTTTACACATACCGTCTTATCTTCCGGGTTCTCGCAAATCTCTTCAATGCCATGTTCAGATCTCAAGGGTGAACTAGCCTTCACAGGTGACGTTTGGATATTTTTCACCCCCATAGACAGAACTGATTTCGGTTTTGACGGCGAAGGAGATACCATTGACGGTTTTTTGATCATTGAAATCTTAAGTGGTGAGCCTCCGTTCGAATTGACGCTAGACTCACGCCTGAACTTCTTCACTGGTGCCAAGGTGTTGATGGCTTTTGAAAGATCATCACTTTGGGATCTGCCAACTGTGGGACTAGGACTGGAAGATGAAGGTCGCCGCTGAACCTTACCGTTAGCTTTGACTCTTCTAATCAAGTCCTCAATCCACGATTTCTCCAACCGGTTCATTGAGACACCTTGTAAATCATCTTTCGTAGACCCCCCTGCAGAATGCTTTTTCAAAATAAACCTCTGTGTAATGGGGTCAAAAACAGACACCAGTCTATGCATTCTGCTGTCCGACTGTCCAACTTTCAGTTGACAATCTGGAAGTTCGATACCGGCCTTGGAATCCCCAGTAACGCCCCTAAATCCGCTAAGTGATCTGTCACAAGTAACACCATTTTCAACGAGCGTGGGCGCTTTTTGATTCAATTTTGAAGTGTCAATATTGGAAAACAAAGCTCTTAGATCCATCTCATACTCTCCGTCCGGCACTGCCGTCTCCATAGTGGTTTAATTTAATAAAAAAAGAGAATAAAATCGTGAACTTGAGGTTGTTTCGTATGCTATTACTAAAATTATACATCACGTTCGATTACTTAAGCATGCTCATGTCTAAAACGAGGGCCGGGCTGGAATTGCAGCCTGGAGACAAAGAGTGAAGTTTATCTAATTACGTAAAGCACGTAAACGTGCGCTTAGAGAGTCCTCCTGGACAGGTTCCTTGGTAACCGTTGGAGATTCTAATTGGCTCGTTTGGGCGTCTCCAATCTTGTGTTTCATCTCGATACCGGCTTCATCGGCCATCTGTTGCATGAGCAAGTCGACCTCTGCTTGTGGCTGACTGACAATGGACATATCGTTGGCTACGTTTTGATAATAATCAGTGGAACTTTCCAAGTCCTCAAATTGGTCTTCAAACTTCTCCATAACCTTGGTGATCTGTTCTAAGTTCATCGACTGCATAGCTTGGTCCATACCCTTGACTGTGAGACTCATGTTGCGGGTCACATTGCGCATTGTAACCGCCGTTTGAATGCGGGACGCAACAGCATCAATTCTAGACGACAATCGAAGCAAGTTGATGCGTTCTTGAGACTTGCGAATTGCGTTCTGAGCATAGATCTGTGCAATGTCGTTGTTACCCTGGGAAAGTGCCTTCTTCACCCGTTTTTTCTCTGCTTCATGCTCTTTGCCAGCCTTTGCCGCTTGTCTTGATAGCTGTTTCGATGTGAATTTCAACTGGAAAAGCGAGTCTATGGAAATTATAGGTTAGTAGATGCTCAGATAAGGCGTAATACACCGCACATGAGGACACATACTCTCTAAACCGGACATTTAGTTTTGTTATCAAAGGAAATTGGAGTGAATTATCAGGTTTTTCTAGCCTTTGTCCGTTTTAGGAAAGTTGCTCAGCAAGTTCAATAAATACGCAGTTTAAATACACAAATATACACTTTGAATGGGGGGAGGGGGGAGTCAGTGTTTGAGACTGAAGGGGTTTGGCGTTAAATGGGGATTTTAAACACTGAGTCAAAATGTGTTATCAACGTTTGAGGTCACAATGCGTAATCAATGTTTGAGATCACAACGAACAGTCAACGCTTAAGAATCACAACGAACAATCAACGCTCGAAACTCCAATCAACGCTTAAGACTCTCAATACGTGTGACTTCCTCTTTGAAGTTTTCCACATTGCGGAACCCAACCACTTTTCCGTTCACAACGCTGACAACACCCAAATTGTCTGCTATCGTCGAAGAAGGCCTTTGAAACCCCTGTTCTTTCTGAAGATACTTTTCAACGTGGTTTACATCCTGCTGCGTTTGTAGAGTTTCTAAAACGCTTTTCGCATAGTATTTCACCGCAGATCCTGCTCCACTTTGAATCAAAACTGTGCTTGGACCCTGGATCTCGTAGTATTCACCGTTTCCGAAAACGTAGTCCACAGTTGCATTCTTAGCAAAGGTGAAGTACTTCATGGCAGAATTAAAACTGCCTTTACTGTAGTGGACAATTTTCTCTATCAATGTTGATTCTTTATCAATGGCTTCTACGTCTAGTTTCACAGAATTACTTCTTTCTGTCCTTGGTGCAAATGCATTTTTCCACACCTTTTTCTCCAACTTAGCCAATTCTTTTGCGTTGGAGGCGCTAATAGCAAGTAATTCCTTGGTTCTCACTTGTAATGATTCACCTTTAGGAATACTCACTTTCAGAACCTCACCCTCACCAATCAATCCGCATAAACCACGTCCTTTGACGAGCAGATACTTGATAGAGTTCCATGATTTTGACGGAAAAACCCCATGTACAAGTTGGATATCATCACCACTGTATGCTTGAAGAGATTTGCTGTTGAATAATATCCAGTCTCTAGATCCATCCATGGATATGTTAACAAAGGACTTAGTGACCGGCGATTTTTCATTTGCCACTTGACTACTGATCAATGCTCTAACTGGTTCTGTTGACATCACCTTCTGAAACTTCATGCCTGCCATGTAATCTTTGACATTTGGCATGAGACTCGTAACAATTGAGTGCGAAGATGGGAATGTAGCCATGATCGATCCACTTTTCACATACACAGGATATGAGGCAGGAATTTTGATGGACAGCGTGGACCTATGGGTTGATCCAATTGTTTCAAACTCTGGTGTAGTAAGCAATTCTTCATCGTGATCCAGCTTTACACTGGCTGAAATCTCATCTTGAGAACTTGGAACGTTCATTTCATATGATAATGTGCCGGTACTATTCGGCGTTTGAATGGTGATGCCTCTTTTATGGCTCAAAACACCCAATTTCACGCGTTTTATCATTTCGTCCCAGGTAAAAGATCGTCAAACGTAATTGGGTGAAAAATAAATATGCTCATTATAAAAGTGACAAAAGTGTTTCCAGTTTCACAACTTGCTGCGTTGTCAACAGTGGGAGAATGGCTGTTATAGCATCTTCTGATACACCTATAGGAACAATATAGTCTGCATCGTCCCACGTTGCAAGCACTTTACCGCCTGCGGATTTGAGTTGATTCGCTAGCTCTAAATCTGGTGTTTCTGTATATATGTACCATTGAGATTGGATGGACACCTTTTCGTCGTAGTTTGTGTGATAACGGTAAATTTGAGCTGACGTCTCATTTTCCTTCAAAGCTTTGTCTATATCGCTGATTTCATTCTCATTCAAGCCTAATGGGATAACGTAAGCACATTCTTGATTCCATGAGGAAACAATGGTAGCACCCTTCTGAGAAAGTTTCCATTCTAACAAGAGTTTATCGAGCTCTCTGCCGCATGGCGCAATGACATAGACGCCTTTTGCGATAAAGCTATGTCTTTTTTCCAACCGCCAATGAGTAATATCATTTGTATATGTTAAATTGTCAACCGTTCTGAAATGGCCTTTCTCATTTTCTAGCTTATCCAAGTAGTACTTGGTGAAAAGGTTCGACTCATTAAAACCAAAACTGTTCGTCTTCCCAAATGCATTGTTCATTAACTCTTTCTTTCCTTGAGTTATGTGACTTAAATCAGGCTCCACTAGCCATTGTGAATTGATGCTATCTGCAACCCATTGGTAATTGAGAATGTTATATTGATCAAGGTTTATATCTCTTCTTTGTGTGGCTTTCTTTTCTTTGCTCTTTTCATCGGAGATCACAATAAGACTCTGAATATCATTATAATCATTCAATGATTTCAAAATCGTGCCACCATTCTCTTTGATCATATTGCACAAAATATCTTTTGATACTGACACATCGTTGATTTTGCCGTTACCATACACATAAAATGAATTACAAGCAAACATGTCGGATTTCTTATGAAATGATATTTTCTTTGGCTTGGCATTTAAATCATTCAATCTCCGTTCATCTTTGCGAACCAGCTTTCTTTTCTTAATAATGATCAAGTCATCGTCGGTGGATTGCTCCTCAAATTCGCTTTCATACTGCTGCGCAATGTCAGTAGCTCCTTCGCTAATTTGATCAAGATCTTCAAAGCAGTCAATATCTTCACTTTCTTTATCCCAACGTATGCTCTTTAACCGCACACTCTGAAGAATTCCTGTTGAAGGCTGTTTGAATGAAACCAATAATTTGTTAACCTTAGCAGTCACTTCCAAAACTATTGAATGATTGGGGTTGAAAGAAACATCAGCATTAACTTGTCCAAAGTGATAGCAACTTGGATGAACATCGGAAAAACTATTGATCATCAATTTACCTTCAATTTTGTGCTTTAACTGCTTCCACATTTGCGTGGTGTTAATATCATTTTGATCTGCATCATTTTCGCCTAAAGTACCTACACCTTGACTGTTGTTCAACTTGCCAACACAAATAAAATTACCAAATTCATCCTTCAGGCCTAGTAGATACCCGCCAGACTTATCACTGTTTTCAAAATTGCCTTTAGATTTACCCATCACTACAACATCAAGTGAATTGCGATCATGACCTAAATATTCAGGTTTGATCTTAATCCACGACAATGACTCTGTTCCTGGAACGTACATACTAGACCAGCATTTCACCACCAAACCTTCACCACTTTTTGCGCGCACCTTTTGGTATCGTAGTGAAACATGCGACCTTTTAACACATGTAGTTGTTTTTACCAATTTGAATCTACTATTGAACATGGATTTGAATGATTTCTCCAATAATACCTTTCTGTAACCTAAAGGTAAATACTGTAGTTTAACTTCATTTATTCTTAGCAAATCAAAGGTCATATAGACCGTCTTCACTTTGAGTTCTTGAATGGAACCGGAATTGTCATTAGTTATTTCGTATCTTTCGGCGGCTGCTGCATCTTTGACACGTGAAAACCCCAAAATACCGCCAGTTTGATCAATGGCAACCATTTCACCATCAAAAATTGCATAATCAATACGAGCGAAGTTTTCATGGTTGAGAGTTCTTGTTATCACACCTTTTGGATCACCAATATACGCACCATAGAACAACTGAGCATTACGAGTCCTGGAAAAAAACGCACACCTTAGAACACCAACAGAAGCATCAATGTCCAATGTTTGTCTAGCTTCAACACATATATTGCATTCACATCCGGGTGAATGTCTAAACAGATGCCAATTTGATCTTTCGCCATCTAATTTCTCTTCAACGCAAACACCCTCGCATTTGACACTGAACTTCCTGAATCTTTCGTACTTGGTGCTTCCATTAGCATGGAACTCATTTTTATATAAGAACTTGGGTATTTCATGTTTATTTGGTTTGAAAGTAAAATTGGTAGAAAGATGAAGAAATTGTTTTTTACTTATGACATCTAGCTTCGATCTTGCTAATTGCTTGAGTCGATCACTTCGCATTGATTTGAAAGGCACACCAGGCATAAAGTCAACAAAAACATCATTATTTTTGAATTCTTGAGAATAATTTTGTGATTCAAAGAGACCATAAATCACATCGTACAAGTGATTTCTTGAATTCCAGATTTGTTTTCCTAGATTGTTGCCGATAAATCCAAATTTTTTATCCAACTTTTTGAAAATGGCCCTGGTACCTATGTTCAATTCATCAAGTATCACATCAAAAATAAATTTGAGTAAAGTGCTATTTGATGTTTGTGGTTCGTTCTCGATTGATATATACACTAAATTCAAAATGGCATCCAGTACCATTTGAATCATCACAAACTTTTGCCTGTAATGCACAGAGAGGAGCAAATCCAGCAGCATATTGAGAAAGTTGACGGTCACGTGACGTGATTGAGTTGAGAAATCCAGTACCCTATTAATTTGATCACTAAGTTTGCTTATATGAGTAAGAACTGCATCATCTGTGATTCCCTTGGTGTAGTCAATGTTTTGATAAAAGTGTAGCAGATCACTGTTGCCAAATGACAACTCTTTCCATCTATGAATAATCATTGAAGCCAGTTCATCAGTTCGATAATATTTCTTTGGATCGTATGGTGCATCAGCATACTTATGAACAGCATTTGATAGTTGTCTCGTAGTTAAAATCCGTCCCATGCCTAACTTGGGAGCTAAAACTCGACAAACTGTATATAGGTCTTGAATCGTTATACATTTATTAAATAGAGAGTCAACATCTTCAATGATATCGGTCAGCGTGATCGTGTTTGGCAGCGTCAACATCTGCTCGTGGTTATATGCTGGCGTTGGAAGAGATAGTGTTAGTACCTCACGCGTTTGCATTACTCGAAATGGGCCAACACTCTATCTTTTAATTCTAAGAGAGAAGAATCAAATGAGTGGAATTCTTCATACTTGATTTCATCAAATGCGTAAATATATGAAGCGATGACAACGTCTATGATAGAAAGCTCTTCGTTCCAGTAATCATTCACTCTGTAGTGTTGTGCAAGATCACTTAGAAGTCTCATAGCGTTGCTAGCGGCCATAGTATTAGCTTCATATTCGAATCTGCTACTTAGAACGCGTTTCCAATCATCATATTGGTGGTACATGCCTGTTACAGGTCCGTTTTTAAGCAAAGTTTCAGCGTACCACGCGTTCAGTGCGTGGATGATATCCCAAGCCACTGCTCTGTCTGGAGCTTCCAGTGATGAGAGAATTAGTTCGTGTGCCAACTCACATGTGCGAATGTGCCGCACTGCAGACTTGGTAGCCGCGTCTTTAGTGTCTTCTACTACAAACGGCAGTACTCCATCGCGCGAAGCACTGGTGGAAACAATAGAAACGGGCATTTCACAGCCATTACCCGACTTTTCACTCTTCAACCTCAAAGCCAGTACTAGGAACATGCTAGATGGGTCTAGAGACGTGCTGTTTTCCCACGAAGAAACACAAACACGCACTCCCTCTGGGCCCTGATAGGTTGCCGTGTTGTATTTAGCCGCATCAAATGTGTCTTCTCTGTTCTCATACACCTTTACGCTACTCATGGCCAACACTTTATGTTCTCCCCAGTGAAAAATCACCACTCTCAGTGAACTTCCCAGTAAGCAGACTGCTCCTCGAAGTAATTTTGCTTTGCATTTTTTTTTCTGCAGTAATTTTACTTCGACCACTATGCCTTCTTCCTACGACTCATCACACCACCCCCTTGAAAAAAAAAAATACCTCAGTGAACTCCTTTTTCTCTTATCTAACCAATCTTCTACTGAACAATGGACCTGCCGCCACCCTATGCACCGGCTGTGAGACACTATTCGCTGGTGATGGTCACTCCGCCCAAATCAACGGCAAGCACGCCTTGTTTGCTTGAAATCAACTCTACTGCGCTTCATTTGCATGAGCTAGCCCCCCCTTGTGCGATGCGGGCTGCACACTACTTTTCAGGTCTTTCCACAGATTATGCTGATCCGTGTCTCGTGGTGAAATCAAGAAGTGCTATCAGAGAGCACCGAATGTATAGCCAGCCTAAGAAGCCGTCTACAAAGGGTTCACTACAGAAACTATTCAATAAGTTCTCTACAAATTCAAGATCACAGGATCGAAACTCAGACAAGACAAATTCAAAGTTCCGTGATTATTCGAAAATCCAACTAAAGAGCGAGGAAATAGGAGATAAGCTCTCAAAGAAGGTGTATCGTATGCTCACAACGACGAAAAACATCAGCATGATGTTTTCATGGGATACCGCTAACTGCTCAGGCACTTCCCAATTGGGCCTAATTGGTATTTCGAAAAATGATTGTCAAAGCCTGTTGGAGCTGACGACGGGGAAAAAAATTGGCTCCTGGTCCCTGCAAGAGTTGCTCCTGTTTGGTAATGCTATTGATCATTATCAGAAACCGTTTTTATTGAGATTGGTTTTCCCTGAGGGTGCCTACCTCATTAGTTGCTACAATGGCTATGATTTTGTTGAAATATTTTACAAAATCAACATTGGGAAGGAGCTCAGCTTGGATATCGATGACCGAGCTATGGAGCCTTTGGATTACTGTCTACCTAGACGAAGAAACAATAGAAATCGGTCCGGTTCAAGGAGAAATAGACAAAGATCTAACACGGGTGCTTCTATTGCAAGTGTTGAAATTGAGGAAGATGAAGAAGATGAGGATTTGCCAATCTACTCGCTAGAAAACCTTGTTGAAGAGTCGAATGAAACGCTTGATATCTCAACAAAGCTTATTGATGATCCGTTAGAAGAAAGAGTTTTGAGAAATGAGCTCGATCCATTGATCAAAAATGCAGTTTCTTTAACCCACGATACCAGTATCAATAGCCCCTCCATGGGATGCTCAAACTCTCTTTTTTCTTCAATCGAAGATCAAGTTACTCGTGTGAGTACCATCGATACAACATCTACTTCTTCTTTTGGTAGAGCCTCGCCGCCTCCTGTGGCTACAGGTGCCAGAGCTCCAAAGTGTCACGAAATGACCAGATCCATGACTAGCTTTTGCGAGAAAATGGAGCCGGAAATCGTAAATAAATCAAGGTTTGACGAAATGGTGTTTGCTCTGAAATGTGTCAAGGCATGTAGACAAAAGTTGCCTTGGCAGGCAGCCGAATAGATTTCGGTCTTTTGAGTTTGCATAGGGAATTTTTTGTGTTATTAGTGTATCAACGCCGTTTTGCGTTATTAGTTGTATTGTTTTTATATAAAATTGCTAAGGTTATGGTTTAGAAAGCGGCTTTTTGGATAAAACTTGACCAGTTATCCCAAATACTTTCATCGGTCAGTTTAACAAAATCACCCACCTTTCTCAATTCTTGTAGATGGCCCTCTGCACTCATTCTATCAATACCGAGATCAGTTTCAATCAATACTCTACCAGGGGCTAATGCCACAAGTTGTGCTAGTTTCTCCTCTTGACGCATATTGATCACATTACTCAATCCAAACCAGACATTATGTTTGAGTAAAGCCTTTGCTGAATCAATACTACCACTGTAAGAATGAAGAACCCAAAACACTTTCGAGTATTTTTGAATCAAATCAGTGATCTTCCCTGCACAATTAACATTATGGACACTCACCCATCTGCCAAACTGCTGAGCAAGAACTAGCTGACGTTCCATTATCATCACTTGATGTTTCATATTGACTTTGAATGTGCTCAAGAGTTCATCGCCGGTATTTCCAAGAAAACCACACTTGGGTACTCGAAAAGATTTGTCCAGACCTAATTCCCCAATATTCAGACGAGAACTAGAATATGTTTCTAGTGCTTTTGTGAATTTACTAATCGAGTCGCTTAGTATCATAGGTAATGGTAGAAACGTTAAGAGAGTTTCAAATTCTTCATCTGTTGACTTGTTGGATTTGTCTAGGATTTTTCGGTAATGCAATTCTTTGATAGCAGCTTCATCAGTGTTATCTGATCTGATCAACGATATCACGGTTTCATCGTCTGTGTATAGATGCGACCACCATGGATGGATGCCAACACTGACTTGAACACAATCGGGCACCTTTCTTCTGGAAAGTAAATCTAAAACCATATCCACATCAATATGGTTTGTACTCATGATGTTCATACTCAGAGAATCGCTTAAGGTAGCAACAACATCGTTGTATGTTTTCCAATTTAAATCAGGAGAAAGATGACAGTGTGAGTCGTACATCTATATTAAGAACGGGAATCGGAGTAGATTAAAGAGTGATCTTCAATTGATTCAAAATGAATATAGTAACAATCCGTCAGTTGAAAAAAATATAAACTGAACCACACTTGCTCATGAAGTTCAAAATTCATCATTAAGCGAATCTACTTAGTGATTTAAACTCATTTAGTGTAAACTCTCCTTTTTATCACCCACTGACCTGGTTTTTCTACTCTGTTTCTTTCAAATCGTGCTTTTGTGCCTACTCTAGCAGGTGGAGAACCCTGATCAATGACATTGGCTCTGTCTCTGGTGTTGATAACTTGGCCTTGTATGACGCCAACGTGCTTTGCACCACGCTTTAACATGCTCAAATTTTCGTCCAGCGACAGTTGAACGGCTTTTGTGCGTTGATGGCGGCCGATTACGGAAACATCACAAGACGCAGCATCGGGCGTAACTTCATCTTCATCGGTGGAACCATCAGTCGAGTCTTCAATAAAACTAACTTTGCTGAGATAGATGACTTCTGGTTTGGTTCTTTCTTCCTCTGCTGGTTTGGTATCCCATAAATTGTACACGACCAACTTTTCTGGTTGAACATCATTGCACATGAATTCTGTGTCATATCTAGATGATCCAATGTCATACAGGTAGTTCATACTCCAGCCACGACTTCTGGAACCAACACCTTCTGTGCATGGCCATATGTCGCAGATGTTATCTTTAGGAAACAGATTAATAAAGCCTAATGTTTCTTTGTAAGAACTGTGTCTTGAAAACATCAACTTCAATTCAGTTGGATAGAACATGGAATGAACCTTGAAATATGGGAATTGCAATCTGATAGATTCATTATTGTTTGAAGAATCAATGGTTCTATGGATACCATAGTAGATGTTGGATCCATCAATTGATTGAATCATTATTTTTGCATCATTGGTTGGCGTGTAATATTTATTGTAGTCGGCTTTCGAGATGTCGATTGCGTTTCTAATTACAACTTCGTCCTTTCTGTTACTCTTATCATCTATCACAAAGATGTACTGCGGGTTGGTAGCCATTGACTTTTGAAAAGAAATCATAGCGACGTTATGTAAAACGCTCGTCATATTTTCTTCCCATGCAAATGCCTTCAAACTGTCGAGTCTCTCCTTAATTTCTTTCTTGAAGATAAACTCACATTCTGTGAACCTTTTTTGAAAAATCAACCACACATCTTCAAATCCTAAAGTTAAATCAGCAAACCTAAATTGGGTACCTTTTGGATATTGTCTGATAATTTTCTCAAGTGTGTATATGCCCAAATTGTTGTCCACAATGTCTATGAGATCTTTTCTATATGTAAACGTAGTATCCAAGTAGATACAATCTAATTTTGAATCACCATGAATGAAATCAAACAAAGCTTCGTGTGACTCTAGAGTGGTTAGAACTGACTTTGAAAACCTCACGTCGCCTGTATAAAGGGTATATATGTCTTTTTGATTATAAGTGTTAAAGCTTTGGATCAAGATCATGCATGATCCAAGACAATGGTAGTTAGGAATGAACATGACTCTGAGTCTCGAGTCCAGCTCTGTCCATTGGTTTACAGTAACAGTTTTAACACCAAATGGTAGATCGGCCATTGCTTTAGTCACATTGGTTGTGCAAATAATGCTTGGTGGAACCCTGGCTATGGATTTGAGATGATCGGAATGGGCATGAGAAACGAGACAGTACTGGTGCATATTGGGATCGAAGTTGGTGAAGTTGTCTATGAGCATATTGGTAACGTTTGCTACTCTACCTGCGAATGTAGAGGCGGATGCTTGTAGGTCATTGCATTCCATTGTGGTGAGGATCACAAACTGAAAGAAAGATGATTATAAGAGAGAGGAAGAAAAGTTGTACAGCAGGATTTTGATTGAATTACCTGATTGCAATCAAAAAGCTATCTATTCTAAAGAAGTGAATACGTGTTGTCGTTTTCTAGTCAGCAATATTTTGATGATGATAATATTTCAGTTTTTATTCTATGAAGAGGGTATATAAAATGCGATAGAAACGGAATTACAGCATATGAAAAAGCTTCTAGTATACTAGTATATTTTTGGTGCAAATTGACTCTCAGTAACTAGATCCAAGTGTTGAAAGAGAGTGTTTACAAATATTCATTTTAAATACAAGTCTATGTATCTCAATTATTTACGCATTTTTTGGCTTTCATTGAACATACACCATACCCTAAACAATATTATGAATACTTTATTTCCATCTCAACCCAACATCCATTGCTGTAGCTTCCCAACAGATCGCAATTTTACAAATGATTGTCTGTGATAACTTTGCTCAGCAGCCCAACAAAAGAGGCGTCTATAAACGAGAAACAAACGATGTCACCGGTAGTTCCGAGAAATGGACCCATTTTTGAACTGACTAAATTTGTTTAGAGACTGTTGGTTTCAAAATTACACACACTTGAACGATATTACAATTCTACTTTTTCACTACATTTCAGATCATCATTAAATAACCACGTTGACACTGTAGTAATCTTTTTGTAATACGACTCAACTCTGAATTCCACTCAGAGATGCACTAACGTTGATATTTATGATTAAATCGATCTAATATATTGGGGGGGTCAAGCCTTACATAGTAAGTTAGTATGTAATAAATTTAAGTAGCAGTAAATATGAATAGCAGTGTGAGATATTGAACACTGTAGACTGAATGAGACGAGTCAAAAACGTCTTGCTATTTTTGCTCACTGGTGAGCCAATTTACCGGTAATAGCGTCAAAGAATCTTTCAGCACATTGCTTAGCGTCCCAGGCTTTGTCATTGAGTTGGACAAGAACGCTGACAATTTCACCGTCAATGATGGAGCTGATGGAGAATCTTTCAACCTCTCTAGAAGGAGCAACGATGGCGTCAAACAATGGATCGGTCAAGTCGGATTCAACCTTCGGGACAGCATAGGCCGTTCTTTCACATTCTTCAACGATGCGACCCCACATCTCGGCGGAAATGTCTGAAGGCAAAGTGAACTCTCTGGTCAACACAATTGGGGCCTTGGCTGGCTTGGAAGGCGTTGGTTCTGGAGCAGCTGGAGGGGTTGGTGGACGTAATTCGATATTGGCTAAATCAAGATGGGAGTGAGAGTCAACGTACTTTGCAACGGAAGCAGGGGCATCTTTTGGAATCAGACCCAAGTAAGCTAACACATCACCCTTAAGCAGTCTACCAGCAGGTCCGGAGGCTGGAATGGAAGCTGCAGTGGACGCATCAATGTTGTAAGTGTGGAGAAGTAGCTGAACCGAAGGAAGAAGAGTGTTTGAAGAGCCGGAAGTGGACAGTCCTCTAGCACGGGCCACAGTCTGGTTGTATAGAGAAGGGCGCGAGCCAAATGACGCAATTCTAGCCATTGATTGTGCGCTAAACATGGTCGTAAATTGGTTCTAAGAAGAAGATGTGGAGACAAACGATAAACGAAGACTGTTGAGATTTTTCACCTGATTTGTCTCTATCGATAAAATCGAAGGTTGTAGAAAGAAAGATATTGATTGGGGGAAAAGACGGGGTTAGTGGAAATATTTGGGGTTTATAATACATGCAACGTCTTCTAGTTTTCATAGACGTTCTTGTGGGACTTTTCGTGTGGCTTTAGGCCCACTGTAGCATATGCTCATGCTGAGCGTTTTTTAAAACCGGGTTAAAGGCTTGAAATAATGATATAGTTGTAGAGAAAATTTTGAGCATTGTGGTTGGCTATTTATATACCTAATATAGCTTTGATTAACCATTTTTCATACAGTTCATACTTTCACACTATCAATTTCCTTATAAGGAAAGAAAAAAAAATCTGAAATTTTTCACTAAACTTTTCAAGCTCTGAGATCATCAATCATGGCGAAAAGAAGAGTGAAAAGAGCAGCTGAAGAGCGTCAGCAAAAGCGTAGAAAGGCAGAGGATGCGTTGCTTGACCCTAGTGTTTTTGCAGAGGAAATTGAGGCCGAAGCGGATATCCCAGACTACGAGAAAATGCCTCGTGCATTCAAGAAAGAACTCGATGATGGCGCCAAGGAAGGTTTGCCAGTGAGAGGTGAAGACGGTTCCATGAAGAGAAATATCATTCATGTGGAACCTACAAAAAAGGAACAGGAAGAGGACGATGAGGGCGAAGATGAAGATGAAAATGCACCAGTATCTGAAGACGAAGAATCCAAACAGAATGGTGAAGCAGAAGATGCTGAATTCGACGAAGAGGCAGATGCAGCATATTCAGGTCTCACTGCAGAAGAAAAGGCAGTGAAAACACAAGAAGACATTGCTGAAATGTGCGAAAGACTCATGGCAGATCCAGAAGAAAATGTGCTTCTCTTGTCACGTCTCATCCGTATGACAACTTCTAAGAACGCTCCAACGTGTCAGATGGCTACGTTGGCGCTTGCTGCAACTTTCAAAGCCATTGGTCCTTCCTATTTTATTCGTCCGTTGTCCGAAGCTGAACAGAAGGAAAAAGTGTCTCGTGAAGTTGCCAAGTTGAGATTCTACGAACAACATCTGGTTCTCAACTATAAGCGTTACGTTGATTATCTGTCCAAGAAGGCCCTCAAATTTGCTTCACAACCAAAAGTTAGTCCATTTGATGCCCAAATGGGTATCATTTGCACAAATGCTGCTTGTGAATTGGCAGTGGCACTCAGATTCTTCAACTTCAGATTCGAACTTCTTCAGATTTTGACCCGTCGTGTGATGAGAAAGCCTCAGGGTGAATTGGAATTCAAAGTCTTTGAAAGATGTGTTAAAACAATGGAAGATATGCTGGTGGATGATTCTGCTCATGGGTCAATTTCCTTTGACTTTGTGCGTCTATTAACAAAATCCATCCGTAGACGTGATTTCAACGTTGACGAATCGGTTATCAACATTTTCCTTTGTCTTACTGTCCTCAATGATTACGATCCTAATGCCACAGAACGCAGTGATGCTCCAAAAATAAAAAAGAAGGACAGAGTGCATCTTTCTAAGAAAGAACGTAAGAGACTCAAGGAAGAGCGTGCCATTGATGCTGAACTCAAAGCTGCCGAGCAAGCAGTCACTGCTGAAGATAGAGAAAAGTTCCAAGCACAAATTCTCAAAATGCTACTGATGTTCTATTTAGAAGCACTCAAACATAGACCTGAAAAACTCATGCCTTCTGTTCTTGAATCTCTTTCCAAGTTTGGTCATATGGTCAATATTGAACTCATGGGTGATTTCTTACAAGTTTTGCGTGAAATTGCCGAAGAAATCATTCTCGAACAAGACTTTTCGTCTTCAAAAGTTAAACAAGTTCTTCTCTGTATCATCACATCTTTTTCCTTGGTGGCTAACCTTCCTTCAAGGAAGGTTGTTGTTGATCTCAATAAGTTTGTTGACTACTTGTACACTCTTTTGCCACATTTAGCCATGGACACCGAGATCGAATACTCCCATAAAACTTTACGTTTGATGGATCCATTGTTAACCTCTGAACTCAATTTGAAACCAAACGTCAATGTTAGTACCAAGGCTGAACTTTTGCTCCGTTGTTTGAACATGATCTTTTTCAATTCCAAATCAGGCTCAACCAAACGTGCAATTGCTTTCACGAAAAGATTAACATCAGCATGTCAATTCTTACCAGAAAAAACTTCCCTTGCATTACTCAAATTCCAAGACAAGTTGCTTGGTAGATACGAAGAAATCAAAAACTTATACACAACTGAAGATAGAGTCGGTAACGGTTTGTATTATCCAGAAGCTAATGAAGTTGAAAGAGCAAACACCGAAGTTGCTGTCTTATGGGAAAACGTCTTATTGGAACAGCATTACGCTGTTGGGGTTGAAATGGGGGTCAGACATTTGATGAAAAAAGTCTAATCGTGTTTTATATTTGTATAATGCATTAAAAGTAATAGAATGGAGTACTAGGAAAGAATGTTGCTGAGCATATGTGCTACAAACATCCTGTCGTAAGTATTTTCCAAAGATTGAAGCAGTATCTATGCGAGTTCAGTTGTTATGAAGCTTGCATAGTTGAGAGTTTTTGTATGAACACCTGTTGAGGGCTAGAAATGATGCTTTTGACAGAGGTAAAAGCTTTATTTAATTAAATAATTTAAATATCTACACTGTTGAATCTGACTTGATAAAATCAAGAAAGTTAAAAAGTATTTTTAGAAAATTGTAAATCACGTTTTTTGAGACAAATATCCACAGAAACAATTCAAAACTTTAATGAGACTCTTTCTTAATGTTTTTTTACACACTTTCAAACTTTGAAACATCAGATATTTCATAATATGAATAAATTAATAATATTTTTTGGTAACTTTTTTTTGGAAAACAGGTGTATTCTACCCTTAGTCATGTAAAAATCTATGCTTAAACCTATAAAATTATTAACCTATAAATTAAATAAATATTCTCCAATGTTATTCTGCTTACAGATGAAAACTTTTATCTTCATCAATTGAGAATAAATAATCATCATCATCATCATCATCGTCATCATCATTTTGAAGTTGTTTCTGTTCTTCCATTTGCAAAGAAGTAGAAGTTGCCAAATCACTCGTTTTATTATTATTATTATCATTACCTTCACTCACGCTGAACCAGCTTAAAAAATCAGTTGGGGCTGACGTTGAAACTGGCGTCAAAATTTTGACTTGCTTTTTATTATCTCCAATTGATATGTTTGTTAATGGAGTCGGTTTCTTCAAGATTCCATTACCCATATGAGAGCTAGTCGCATTTGATGCAGTGGAATTGGAAGAGCTAGGTGCAATATTTTTCGTCATCGTATGAGATGTCACACTGTGACGTCTATGATGAGGTGGAATATACTTTCCACGTCTATTTTGTCCATCAATGGTACCATCAGAAGTTTCTCTCGAGCCTGCTGAAGCTGAAGCACCGTTTGAAAATTGCAAGCGCAAATTCCTAATTTGTTTGCTCAAACTTGTTACATTCTTTGAACCACTAGTACTCATTTGTTTATCAAAAGAGAAAATATCATTATCATCATCACTTTGAACACCTCCGTTTTCATCATCATCATCATCTGAAAAAACAGGTTCAAATTGATATCTTGCATTAGGTGGGATATATTTTCCATCAATTGACTTAGGACCTGTAATAGATGGTCGATGATGTTTAATATCAGTTGACCCTTGGTGTTTATGATTACTGGAAGAAGAACTTGGCCTACGCATTGAGCTTGAGCGTCTATGGAAACTTTGCCTCTTCTTACTGCCTATATTTGTAATCGTAGCAACTGATGATCTTCTTCCACTGTGACTATTGTAGTGACTATTGTGACTACTGTGATAATTACTGTGTCTAGAAGATGACCATTGGTTGTCTCTATTATGACTGAACCGTCTGTCACTTCTACGTTTCCATGCTTTGATACTTCTATTTCTATTGGAATATGTGTAACGAGGATGATTTTCGTCATCATGGCCATTCTTTCTATTGGCTCGTTCCATGTAATTGATGAAGTCAGCCTTTGGAGTAAAGAAATCCTTTCTATTGAAATCCAAGCCAACGCTGTCACTAACATTATCATAATCTCCAGTAATTTGAATATCGGGAACCTTGATTGGTTTACGTTGATTGAAGTTGAATCTACGTTTATTGAGTTGCTTAGAATAGCTTTGCCTGTGATTGTAATTATTATGGTAGTTGTTACTGTACTCTTCATCCAAATCAACATAGATTCTTCTTGGTGGTTCATATTTCTTCTTTGGTGAAACGTTTTCACTATTCTCAGTTTGCTCTTGGCCTATCTTCATTGGACCAATAGTAGCGTGGTTAGACCAATTGACAGGCGGTGAAGGCGTGCACTGCTCGGGTTCATCATTTTCATCTTCTTCGTTGCTCGATTCATTAGTGGATTTTTCTTCAATAACTTCATCGATACATGGTTTTTGGTCCTCTTCCTCATAATCAAATTCAAAGTCATTAGTTAAGAAACCGATAGTTTCAATTGAGGTCTTGATTGCTTTCAAATCTCGATTGGCCGGATTGATTGTAAGTGAATACATCATCACTTTGAACAAATCAGAGCTCATTGAAGGGAAAATATCATAAAGCACTTCTCTATTTTTGGCAAAATGCAAAAACCATCTATCTTTTGAGCTTGCAGATTTGAATGGTGATTTACCAAACACAATATTAAGCATGCATATACCGAGAGACCAAATATCAACTTTGTCGGCATAATATTCTTGAATATCATCATGTTCTAACAATTCGGGAGCCATATATCTTTCAGAACCAACATCAAAATTGGTGCTTATGATTCTATCAGTTGCCAACCCAAAATCTGCCAATTGGATGGTCCAATTTTCAGTGATGAGAATATTTTCAGGTTTGATGTCCCTATGATAGACACCATTATTATGACAATGTTCAACTGCGCTGATTAATTGCATGAAAATGTTAATCACATCGCGCGTATGAACAGGGGCAATACCCAAATGGATTGCATCATGTAGATCGCCACGAGGGGCATAATCGAAAATCATAAAAGTGTCAAAATAGTCCAACAATTGGTTTATATTGGGATGGGACCCCACTTTCAAAAGCATTTGAATTTCCAAATCTGTTTCTCTCAAAACAACAGACCTTGAGATATCGTTTTCCGATCTATCAGTTTGCGAGTAACTAATATTGGAATTGATCAAGGACTTAGTTTTCGAATTTAGAGAAACCGACCTTGTTTCATGAACTGTAGGACTTGGCGAGTAGCTGGAAAAATCGCTGAGCTTACCGGTGTTGTACTTGACTGCCACAAGCTTGTCGTTGTTTATAGTGTCTTTGGCAACGGAAACAATCCCAAATGACCCTTCATTGAGGTCCCTGACACGCAAATAACGTCCATGAAGAAGTTGCCCGTAAAGATAATCCTGATAGTTGTTAGACACGTCCATGTGATGGTGCAAAGAGGGGGGGAATGGGGCGTAATGTGTTGTGTCTATTGATTAAAAGTAGTAAGCCTTGGCTGCTGACGCGGTTTAATCGATTCTAACGTGTATCAAACTGGTATGAATGTCTAGGATAGTTGAGGTGTCTCCTGATGCGTGCACTGAATCTCGTTGATGTGCTCTGAGGGTGTGGATGGCAATCGAAAGAGAAAGAAGAGACTCGAAGAGTGTAGAAATTTACTCAGCCAGCGGGGCCCAGAGGCGAAACACTAAAAATGGCACTTAGAAAGGAGTTTTGAGACGGGAAATAAGGATCGTCAATATGTGAATTACAATTGCACCACATACTGCTTTTCAGCGCTTCAAATGGGGTATTTCTGGTCCATTTATATGAAGGATAATATAATGTTGGGTTAAAAATAAAATGGCTTAAAAAACGCACAAAACACCAACTAAATAAGTCTAAAGTGATACCAGACGGTAGCTTAGAAAAGTAGGAATATTTGTGTTGAGTTTGGACTTTTCAGACCTTTATTTGAAGACGCTAGTGGTGAAAAAAGGTGTAATTCACTGAAAATTGTGTTTTGCTGCCCAAATTTTTTACACTAGGACGTTTTAGTTATGTGTCATTGTCTGAGCCATTTGTAGCCTAACCAGCACCAGTGAATTTCCCTGATATATCAATGATTTGATTTTTGCTTTTTTTTTAAGATTCTTACTTATTAAGGAAATCAAAAAATTTTATCAACTTTTCACACATCTTTTCATCTCTGCCATGTCCGATATTGTCAACATCCACGCCGATCGTGTGGACAACGTCCATTCCACAGGCTTTCCAGGGCACGATCTTTCCTCCAACCAAGTCTGGTCTCTTGAACACTTCAAAAACACGCTCAAGATCGACGTGAAGTCCATTTCAGAAAGAACAGCTTCGTTCGATTTGATTGGTATCGATACCTCCATAGCCAATGCTTTCCGTCGTATAATGATTTCAGAGGTTCCGGCTGTTGCTGCAGAATACGTTTACATTTTCAACAATACTTCAGTGATTCAAGATGAAGTTCTTGCACACAGAATTGGTCTTGTTCCACTCAAGGTGGATCCAGATCAACTTACTTGGATCGACAAGGAAGCTGAAGAAAAAGATAAGTTCACCGATGACAACACCATTGTTCTTTCTTTGGATGTTATGTGCACTCACAACCCAAACGCAGAAAAGGGTAACAACGATCCAGATAACTTGTATCGTAACTCGAAAGTGTATGCTAGAGATCTGAAATTCGAACCACAAGGTAAGCAAGCCGAAATCTTTGCCAACAATCCTATCGTCCCTTGTGATCCAGATATTCTTCTTGCTAAGTTGAGACCAGGTCAAGAAATTTCAATCAGAGTCCATTGCATCCTTGGTATTGGTGCAGATCACGCCAAGTTCTCTCCAGTTTCCACTGCTTCATACAGACTTTTACCAGTTATTGACATCAAGGAGCCAATAGTTGGTCAAGACGCAGAAGAATTCAAGAAGTGCTTCCCTAAGGGTGTTGTTGGAATCAACGACAAGGGTGAAGCTTACATTAAGGATGCTAGAAAGGATACCGTTTCTCGTGAAGTGCTGAGACACGAAAACCTCGCTAACAAGGTCAAGTTGGGTAGAAAGAGAGATCATTTCATGTTCACAGTTGAATCAACCGGTGCCATGCCTGCTGAAGAAATCTTCTTCAAATCTGTTCGTATTTTGAAGAACAAGGCCGAGTTCTTGAAAAACTCTCCAATCGGTAACTCCAAATAGGGGTTGTGTTATACGTTATATATAGAAAAGTAAATTAAAAGAAACTAATCAATACTGCCTTAGCGGATCGTTTTTAAAAAAGCCTTAACAAATTTAGATACTCTATATAGCAAATCGCATTCAAACAAACCCCGTAAGGCCACTCAGTGCTGTAAGTCTTGGTCTCGGCCCAACCTCGGCCAAATATGCGGCCCTTAGCTCTTGTTTATCAAGAGTCCACATTTGCTTAGCAAAATCCAATGGACTGAAATGGTATATTTTGATATTGCCTTGAAACCCATCATACTCATTATCAGAGCTCTCCTTCGCACTTTCTTGGAACACTCCCAATCCAATACCAAAGTTCAAAACAATCAAATGATATTGGAAGACAATTGTTAGCAGATTAAGTATTGTCAGATATAGATATTTCCCCTGCCATGAAGTGAACTTCGCCTCTCCAATGGCGTTCATAAACAAGGAACCCACACTGTAATTGATTTGGTATGTATTTGAAAGGACTTTCTTATTAAAAGATCCGATATAAGTGTGAAAACTTGCGGGTAAGATGTTCCGTAAACAGAAAAAGTATTGATATACCCATACAATAGCCCACAAAACCAGTATAGAGCCTAAGAGACTAGTTATGAGAAAGACTCGCTGGATTTTAGAAACTGGAGTCATATCTACAATGTTTGAATCTGAATTGGAAGAGTCAAAAGCAAGCGTGGAGGCAGCCTCTAATGTTGTGGAAGCTGTACCACTTGCAGCCAATGTTGCTGAATTGCCATTTCGCCGAGAGAGAAACACCCTTTGTGTATTTTTCACTCCAAGAGCATCTCCAACTACTATTTGTACTAGACACTTAAGAATCAACACCATGAAGGACTCGTCTTGGGTGAAGCCTAGGAGATGTAAAATAAAGCAGATACAGTCAATTTGATGCACGTGATCTTTTCGTAGAGCCTGCTTACGCGCTCGAGCGATCAGAAGCGGGTCTTGGTTCATTACCTAAAGAAGAAGAGTGTAAGTCGGATGAGTTTTTCGCTCAGCACTGAATGTCACAATTAATTTTCTTTTTACGTTGTATATATAAAGTTCTGTATAAAGGTCACAATTAGGCCTTCTTAATGGTTATTTTATCTATTAGCTCGCCACCAAGAAGAGCAACACATTTGATAGTATCTTCAATGTCTAAACTCACTGTTTCTCCATTTTGGTCCATTTTCATAGTCCACCCCATTCCAACACGGAACTTTTTGCCTGTGTTACCGGGAACTATGATACCAGTAATGATCTTTTGGGTATGGCCATGCTTGGTTATATTGGTCAGTTGTTCCATGTTCCAAATAACACCCGGGAATCTGGCCTTAACATCAGTGTACAGGTTGAACGTAGGGTCAGCCTCCTTACCAGCAATGACATAGGCACCTTGTTTGAATTTACCTGGAGGATGAACAAGATTCTTAAACTTGACATGAGATGGATAGACACCTGCAAGCTTTTTGTGTTCGTCTACATCTTCACCATTGGAGTTCATGTAAACAACAATGTCATAATCGTTCAAGGAAGAAGTGAACAGATTGGCCAACAACGCGGATGGAATTTGTAATGTGTTTAGATTATTGATGACTAGTTTAGCCAGCTGGGTAATTCTATTGGCAACAATCATAGGAACATCAAAAGTCCACATTTTCCCGCTCATATCATCTCTAGAAACAATGACCCAAGGAAGCTTAACACCGTGAGGGTCTTGAGATCTAGTTTTCGTGAATGTATCAATGATGGTTTTGTATTGAGAAATGGTGAACTTACCATGGAGATTTTCTAAAGTGTCACTACCACCTGCAATATGAGTGAAATCTCTGGACATGTCCAAAATGATCGCATCATCAATCCAGTTCCATTCAGAAAGAATTTGGATCACTCTCAAGAAACCAGACATTGGTGAATTTGGTACTCCGTAAGGTAATGGATCGACAAAGGCCTTGAGCACAATCAATTCAACAACTTCATCAGTTAAATGGCACATCAATTGATGTTTACCAAGCCAGATTTTCACTAAACGAATACTGGCACTGAGCATTGGATACTGGTTAATAAATGTACCAAGAGATCTATGATGTTTGATAGAACCAATGGAATGACGATAGAAATGAAAGTAGACTTCTTCAATCATCTTTTTTTGTTTAACATCAGCCTTTTCAATCATTGAAAGATACAAACTTTCTTCGAAATCCAAAATGACCCTAAATTGGAACCCAAAACCTTCAGGCGTGAGTAATCTCAGACAACGAATATTTTTATTAAATGGAATCAGAGAATCATCTTCAACAAGGAAAGACTTATGGTCTGGTAAAAAAGATCTGATTTTCAAAAGCATGGCCGTTTTAGTATCTTCCAAAGCTTCGATTTCGCGTGGCCATTTACCATTGGATGAGTTGTCGAAATGAATGATACAATTGTTCCAGAAATCAGGACTTTCCACAGCAAATGGAATCGGCAAAACTGGAGAACATGATCTTAATGATGGTGAAATCGGCAGCACCGATTTTATACCCACTGGTAAGTCCAATCTATGTAACGTTTTGACTAAGGAAGAAAACGATTCTTGTAATTTGATAGTTTGAGTTGGTAAAATAATTGATTTGTTTAAGTCCACTGGTATTGGTAACAAGTTTGTGAATTTAGTAGAATTGAAATCAATCAATTTAGAAACATTGAATCCTAAATGTCTATCCAAAATATATTCTGTGATGGACACCAATGGACTAACAGACTCGTCTTCCCAAAGACAGGACCATTGAACAGAACCGTCTTTGTATCTCCGTAATTGGGCAACTTCGCCCCAAAAAGAAGAGAAGATCTCACTTGCTTCTTCATCTGCATGAGATGGTCCCTTAGTGACTTTCATTTCAGCTTCTTCTGCATTGGCCATGATACCAACAAATACAGAGACCGACTTTGTTGAGGAGGAAGAAGGCGACCTCTTATTCAATGGGAAGGTGTCCTTGTTATTGAACATATGGATATCAAGTTGAGCAACACGTTCTCCCAAAGCTTGAGTTAGCACAAGGTCTAACTTAGATTTGATGAAGTTTTCAATGGTGATGAAAGAGACTTTTTCCATAGGAGTGAAGTCGTCTTGCAAATGGTTAACCAATTGATCCAATGGGATGGTGAAAGTGTGATCATATTTGACGAGTAGATTAGTGTTATTCAAGATGAAGATTTGGTTGAATCTGTCGTTGACCAAATCATTTAGAGCATCAAGAGTCTGTTGAGCAAAGTATTTGAGAAGTTTATAGGAGGAGTTTGTCATTTTCCAGAGTAAGTTGATTTTAGTGTTTTTATCGAAAATGGTTGGAGTGTCGAATCCTGCATCTTTGTATACGGATTTTCCCTCGCCAACAATGGAGGTAAAGGAAAGATACCCATCTGTGCTCAAATCTTGAGTGGCAATGTATTTTATAGCACCCTTGAACAACTGGTAGGAGGAATAACCATGGAGCAGGATCTTATTACCTTTTTCACCCCCACCTTCGAGCAATGCGGCCATAAGCATAGTGAACTCAAAATGGCCAAAACCACCCTGTTCGATGTGGGAGGAGAGACCACGCTGATTGAGCCAGAGTTTTGCCAACGAGGCGGCGTCTTTGAAAGCTTCTGTTGAGCGTTTTGTGGTGTATAGATATTTCAGATAATGGACATATGTTGATGAGGAAAGCACCGAAGCGTTGTAGAGAGGAGTAGGAGGAGCATCTTCTGGATCTGTATCTGCTAAACGGATACAGTTACGATCTGGGAGCAATTTCTTTGAGTCGAAGAATCCATAGGGCGTGGAGACTAAGATTCTGATGCTGAACTTGGTATCTTTGAAGGAGAGATCTGACTCGTTTTCTGACTCACGACTGGTGATTAAAAGCGAGGGACAAAGTTTATCGCCATTGTGATAATCGTATGAGATTTCCACTGGTAATCCATGAGCTGGAGCGTGTTCAGCAAGCTGGTGTGCTAAATATGCCAAATAGAAGGCCTTTTTGTAGAGAACACGATAATTGAGATAGTCTTTAGGAGCAAATAGTGCCTTGTCCATGGCCACTGTGACGTCTATGGACATGCCCTTCTTCTGTTTGATGCCTGATTTGAGTCCAAAGGAGCCTACAAGATTAATATCTTGTGGTGCAGTGTACTGCAATGGATAATTGAGTTTAGCAGGTACGGGGTCTGGAAATGGGATCTTAGTGGGGCCTAAAGCCGCGGTAGCTTGTTTGAGATCAAGCTCACCTGACGCTGGGATGTCTAAAATGATGGTATGCAGCTGGTGCAGCACCTTTTCAATGAGAAGACAGTGGCTAGGCTTGAGTTTGAGTTCTTGAACAAGTTGGTCCACTTGGAGCTTGAAAATATTGGACTTGAACAGCTCTGCAGTCTCGCGAGCCACCTGAATGTCATGTGATGATGGTTTTTGACTTTTGGTTGCACGTGAGCCTCCACTCGCGTCCTCCAACGTACGTTTAGCCATTATTGATGAGATGAAGCTTGTATAGAGAGACGTCCAGGCTAAAAATTTTTTTTCAGTGCTCAGCATGCCAAAGTTTGAGGGCGATATAGGGTAAAGTGGGGGGACAAAGAACGGTCAAACCCGGATGATGTTTATGGCATCAAGTAGTGCCAACAGAGGGCTTTAAAATTGGTTTGGTTTGGTTCGATTTGCATGTGTTTGAAAGGCATTTATCGACTAATTATTTGCTGGTGGCGTAATGAAAAAAGTTGCTGGGGGGGCAAACAAGGGTTTCGCACAGTGAAAACAAAATTTACTGGGAAGCGTATTTGCAATTGGGGGTGGTAAAAAAAAAGAGCAAACGACTTGGTAAGCAGTAAAAAAAACCTGCGGTGAAGGGTAGGAAAAATTTACTTCGGGTGTGAAAAAAATTGGGTCCTCCGCAGTTAGCTTCGTAGGACTGCGTACTGAATGCGTGAAAGCGGGCATAGGCAATGAGAGCGTTTGTGAAAAGTGGAGTTTAAAATGAATTTTTTAGGACACATCGGTAGTGTTGTTTTTAGGGTAACTCTGACACGATATCCAGTGTTAGCGCTCGATGAATAAATTTCAGGCGAATTTTACAAGTTATGGTTGGGGATGAAATTTGAATGAAAACTGGTTATTTTCCAGTTGTGTACTCTTTTAAACAAGACAATATGTAGCATTATTTCATCATTTCGAGTTTTCCTCAGAATGAACACGGTAACACAATTAAGGGAATCGATGGTAGCATACATAAATATTGATTTTTAAAGACGGAACTAAATTTTGAGTTGTAAGGATAATTTGTAAACAGAGAGTTTGAAAGCACGAGTTTAGTGAAGATTCACAATTAACACAGCTCAAAGATGTTGAGTATGACTTAGGAAATTAAGCGAGGATGATTTAGTGCTTTGTTGGGTGAAAATGTCGATTCAATCATTAGTGGCTCATTTTCAATTGCAAAAGCAGGTTTAAGGGGTCTATTTCAGTTATACCATTTACAATTATTGGAGGTGTGAAAGGTGGTGTAATCAAGTGAATCCCGCAAATGAAACAGTAACCCCAGAGATGCAAGCAATTACCGTTGCTGATGATATGTCGAGTCATATGATCCAGTGGTTTGTTTCAAAACTTGGTTCGGCTTTATTGAAAGCACTATAGTGAGCATATTGTGACGACACTTGCTAAGAATTCATACTCGAGTGAAGGTGCTTAGCACAGCGATCTATTTTGAAATAATCTCCGTACCGAGAAAATAATCTCCGTACCAAAAAAAAGCTCTCGTACCAAAAAAAGATGCACTTTGTCCCAGTAAGCGTTTGCTCCCGGGCAATTGAAAAATCACCAGCCCGCAGTAAATATACGTGCCCCCTCCAGTAAACATATGTTTGCTCGTACACTTTCCGCCCCACCACAAAGTTTACATTGCCCTCCATTCTACCCTCTCTCCCCCATTGCTCCCCCCATTTTGCTTACTTCGTTTCTCCGGCTGACCCTGGCTTGCTGCTGAGCGGAATTGTGCTCAGCAGCCCCGGCAGAGCCCCCATCCTATCCGCTCGCTGAAAAAGCCCCCTCGAGTCTCCCAATTGCGTGCTACTAATGCCGCCCATTTGCTGTTTGCCAGGGCCCCTCAACCGGTGTTTCCAACACCCTCCGTAACTCCGACCCAAACCCTCGCAGCAATTTCGCTTTTTCGGTTCTCGGACCGATTGCGGGAAACGCTAAAAGTACCCTGTTGACGGTGCTGAAGAGCTTCAAATGTGCTCAGTAGGGGAGAAATGTATGCAGCAGAGCTGTGGCTACAATCTGATACCATAAACGGCCCATGAACCCACATGCTTACGTAATGCGTCTTTTTCTAGCGGGTATCACTAAGTGGGTTCTAGAGCACGCATCAAGCATGCTATTGGCGTGAAAATTGCACGAGCATGTAGCGGCAATTTGGAGCAGTACACAGAGCCGGTCAGAGCCCCCACACCTCCACGGGCTGTCTCGCCAGCCCGTGGTTTTTAGGCCTTCACACTATTTTCAGCTGGTTCAAATTACCCGTTCCGGTAAGCTGGGCCCAAAAAAATGACACCTGAAGAAAAAAAGTTTCAAGCTCTACACACTCTTTTCAACTGCCCAGATGCTGACAGTCCAATTGAAAAGCCTTGTTGCGGGCAAGATGCCGGTGCGTTTGGCCGCGTTGAGGTTCCAATCGACAAAACCCGGTCTTCAAGAACAAAAGGAGACCAAGGTCCCCTCTACAGCCACCACACCAGCACCAGTGTTGGCTGAAAAGAAGCTTACGTTATGGGAAAAGGTGAAACACGAAGCACACCACTACTGGTCCGGAACTAAGCTCCTAGGAATGGAAGTGAAGGTCTCGTCCAGATTGCTTCTCAAGATGACAGCGGGCTACGAACTCACACGTAGAGAGTACCGCCAGTTACAAAGAACTACAGTGGACATGTTGAAGGTGGTCCCATTCGCAATGTTTGTGATCATCCCATTCGCAGAGTTACTTTTACCAGTTGCACTCAAGCTCTTTCCAGGTCTTCTTCCCTCCACGTTCGAGTCCAGAGTCGACAAGGAGAAGAAGCTCAAGATATTAAGAAATTCCCGTTACAAGGTGGCAGATCTGTTGAAAAATTCTAAGCAGATGGTGAAGATCGGAACAAATACTTGTTCCGAAGAGTCCCAGCTGTTCAAAACGTTTATGGAAAAACTGAACGCCAAGGAGGAAATTCCAACGGCACAGTTGGTGGCAGTTGCCAAGATGTTCAAGGATGATCTAATTTTGGACAACGTGCCAAGAGATGTGCTCATTGCAATGGCCAAGTACATCAACTTGAAGCCATATGGGACGGACCAGATTCTGCGTTATAGAATCAGACACAAGATGTTGAAGATCAAGGAGGACGATAAACTCATCCAGTACGAAGGAATCGACTCGTTGTCAACAGCGGAATTGCAACAAGCCTGTGCCATTAGAGGTATCAGAGTGTTCAATGCCACACCAGGTCAGATGAAGCATTGGCTCTCTGAATGGTTGAAGCTGAGATTGCAAGAACGTGTTCCTTCAACGTTGATGCTGTTGACAAACGCACACATGTACGGTGAGACTGAGATTTACTCATCCTATCCAGAAGCGTTGAAGGCTGTCTTGAGCTCTCTTCCTGTTGAGATCTATCATGAAACCGTTGTCAATGTGGACAAGAATGCCACACCAGCACAAAAGTTGGAGGTTTTGAAGGAACAAGAGGAGTTGATCCAGTCTGAAAATGTTCAAGAAGCAGAACACAAGGTTCTTGTGAAGGACAAGCTTTCTTTGGACGATGAACCTGTGAAGGAAAAGGTTGAAGAACCTGTCAAGAAATAAGGCATACAGTCATTGGTATTTATCTATTATCTACTTTATACAACACTTGAATGAACGAAACGGTCCATTTTTCTAGAGAGAGAAAGAGAGAGATAGTTTTGAAAGCGAAGCTTTCAAGATCGGTATGGAGACACTAGCTTAGACTTGTAAAGCTGATAGTATGTTTGAATACTTTGTATTTTGTGTATTGTTGTTGAGCTGAATATACATGGGTATTGTTGGTACCAGCGTTAAAACTGGTCTGTATCTTTGTTTGAACTGGCTGAAAACTTTAATACATGCGTGTGTCACTGCAAGTTTGTGTCATTGTTACATTAAATTATATTCATGTATTGAGCCATGTATGATATGTTCATGAAGTTGTTATGACCCAAATAACTACTGTATCAAGTTGACTAAAATACTGCCATTATCCAAATGCACAATGATGCTTATGGTATTTCAATATACAAAAATACTCTGAATATCATGATACGTTATGATCTTCATGAAAACGTTACAGTACTTCTGAAATATATTGATTGGCATAGGTGCGCCTTAAACAGTACAGTATCTGTGAGGGGCAGTTTCTTATTACGTAAAATTCTACCAACTCCAATCACCTAAACCAGATACATGAGCCAACAATCAGCTGAAAGCGTAAACCATACTCTTTTTAAGTAACAGTAATCTTTCTGTATTATCATTAAACTGACTACATAGAAACGCCCAAATGATGAAACAAGATAACTTGCTGCATCAACCTTGATCTATCTTATATCGTGTTTAAACAAACTTTAACAACCATATTATCAGTTTTATCAAACATGTTTGTATTCATCTCAGATTCAAACACGTACACCAATTAAATATAATAAAAGTGCTTCATCTAAGTTAGAAGTAGTCTGTATCCATTTCAAATTGATTATATCCAAAAATATTGTCTGTAGCAACGTTAAGTTCATTTGAACAACCGTTAACTAAATTTCATACCAATATACCATCTGTATCCACGTTAAACTTTCTTGAATTCTGGTTAACTGAAAATACACAAACAGATCATGAGCATGTATTTTGTCATTAGCGTTTTAAATTGATTGGAAAAAGGGCTCTATATTCAAGCCTCGCACATACTACACCCACATGCACATTTTTCTGTATCATCATTAAACTGCTTATATACAACCTTACTACACCCACATTCACATTTTTCTGTATCATCATTAAACTGATTATATACAAGCATACTTATGTATTCAAAATTGATTACACACAGTAGAGATAGATTTATCACTGCTCCTACGCACATGGTCCTTCAGACTCTTTACTTCATGGTCCTTAATCACATGAAACAAAGATGGCCCTACATTCCATGGCCTTTTGGCCCATCTCTCAGGTCCTAAGTGAACTTTCTAGACCCACCCTTGACAAACTCCAAGATCTTCCACCCCTCAGTCACTTCATTGTCCATCTCCTCTGGGACTCTTGTCAACACCATGACATAAGAACTCAACAGAATGTCTTCATGACTACCCGCAACCAGCTCCCCGGTCTTGAACTTTCTAAACAAGTTGATTTCTTGCACTCTTGCTGCCACCACCATCACTGGAACGTTGTTAGGCTCCAACATCTTGTAGGACATGATTTCCACGCCTCTGATGTCCAAGATCTTACCGTCTGAAAACACACCTTGTTGAACCAGTTGTTTCTTCTTTGCCTCCATGATGTTGAATGGAGCTTCTGAGAACCAGGTTTTCAGAACTGCGTCGTCTGAAGCAATGTATGCTTCCACCACCTCTGGAACAATGTACTCACGCAGTTTCTTTTGGAACGCAATAGTTGTGAACCCTGGGTCCAACTCCTTGAACTCCCTGACAACCTTTGCAGCCTCGGTTTCTGCAAACAACCCCCCGATCTTTGCAATCACGGTTCTGATTACCACAATCAATGGGTTCTCGTTCTCCTCCCATTTCTCTCTCAGGACCAACATCGCTTTACCCACTGCTGAATCTGGCTTGATTTTCAAGCTATCCTTCAATGATCCAGTTGGCTTGATGTCCGTAGCCACCAATGCGTTACCCGCGTCCTCATCACGCTTCACCATCTTAGGCATAGTACGCAATTCACGTGCACGTCTTTCTGCTCTGGCTTCCTTGCTTTCGTAGAGACCGTACTGCGACGCACCTTCGGAGAACACTTCATTAATATCCTTGTACACCTTGGTCTTTCTCACTGGCTCTGCCACCTTGTCCAACGTGTCTCCCGTCACCTCTGCTGTCTTCTTAACCGCCTGCCCCACTGGCGATTCCCACACTTTCTCCGCCGCGTCACCAACGGCTTCTGCTGTCTTCTGAACACCTTGTGCCAACTTCCCAGACCCTGCTTGAGCTGTGTTGTACGCTGCTTTAGCTCTTTTGAACGTTTCAGACTCACTCATTTCGTCTGTAGCTGACTTAAGTTGCTTGATCTGGTCTGTCAGCTCTTGCGACTTTTTCCATTCCTTTTGGAACGTGTTCATGAACACAGCCAACGGAGACTTTCCATTTGCAACCTTTGCACTCTTTGCAAACCCTCTAACAAACACAACGCTCGACATTACTTTCAATATGACGACCAAGGGTACCCCCCAGTGAAAAATTTTTGTTCACTCGCTTTTCCCCCTATACGGGTGTGAAATTGGTGTAAAATGTACGGTGTAAATTTGGGCTTATTTTTTTTCCCCCCCGTAAGATATGAATTTTGACCCAGCTTTTTTTTTTTTCCTACGCCGCTCCTAGTAATTTATTAGGCCCAGCTTTTTTCCCCCCCTGCTCCTCTTCGTACGCTGAAAATTTAGCTTTGCTTCACACAATATTGGAGGCAATATTTTTTTTCGCATACAATTCAAAATTCGCCTAGCTTTGCTTCATATTCGCCTCCAGCTTTTTCCCCAGTAAAAAATTTTTGTTCACTCTTTTTCCCAGTAAAAAATCTTGTCTCCCCCGTTTCCACCGCCTACGCTATGAAGTTTCGCCCTGGTAGTACGCCACAAAATTTTGTTCAGTACAGTGCTTAAAATATATAGCTAGCTACACAGATTGTAAGCTTCCCCTGATATATCCCATATATTAGCGCCATCCAGATGTCTTCAGGCGCGAACTCGACGCGAGATTGGTCCCGGAAGGCCATGCGCAGCATTCAGCGCGGTCCCCGCGCGCGTAGCACGTCTGCTGCGCCCATAGCCATTGCGCCGCCGACGCAACACGCTCCCACTCCGGCTCCACACCGTCTACGGGCCTTCAGCGTGGCCCACGCAGTCTTCGAGGGCGGCATCAACCCGGCCTGTCGTTTTTCGGGGCCGCACGAGCTCAAAATCGAACAGGGCCGCAAGTTTCAACTAGGTCGTGTGGTTTCATTGGGCATAAACAAGGTGATCCAGGTGGAATTGGGCACATTAGCCATGGATACAGACACGAACACGGGGACGTTGGTAGTGGCCCGCTTTGTGTTTCGAAAAACGGTTTCATTGCGTGAAAACGACTACCACGCAGCTTCTGTCGCAATGGTGTTTAGCGATTATACGACACCAGAAGCGGTTGCACGTTTGCGGAGTGAACTGATGTCGGTCTTAGCCAAAGACACGATGTTCGTCACGCTCACAAGGCGTACACGTAGCTTATTTCTCATGTACACGTTCAAAGAGAAGACGGAATTCGCATCAGTAGAAGAGGCTCCACGTCCTCGAAACACACGCGCGAACGCCTCAGGAATGAAGATCGTATACCAAGATGAAGACCTACTTGATTTCAATCTAGACAACCTCATGCTCGAAGAAGGTGGTCCACATCAATCTGAAAATGTGCCATTGGAAGATCAAATACATTTTGCACCGCCGTTGGAAATGGCGTTGGGACAGAAGTTCACGACGAAACTCACGAACAGCGACTTCAGAGGCCTCTACAATGGTAACTGGGTCAACGACGCGATTGTGGAGTTTTTCGTCCATTATTATTACGAAGCGTCAGATGCTGGTCAGAATTTCAAGATCGAGATCTTGAACTCGTTTTTCTACACAACTCTTGTTCGACCAGTGGCTAAGAACGAGTCTCACTACAAAAACGTCAAATCATGGTTCAAAAACAAAGACACGCTGCTGGAAAACGACTTTATCGTGATCCCAGTAATGCATGAGCTTCATTGGTACGTGGTGGTTCTCAGCGGAGTGAAGAATATATTGGTTCAGAACGATGGTGGTGTGGCAACACGAACTTCTAACACCAATCTATACATCAATTGCATCGATTCACTCAAAAAGAAACATTCCACCACCGTCAACGTGCTGAAAAGCTTTCTTCTAGGGTATGCTCAGGATAAATATCGCGGGGCAGAAACCCTGGGGGACCTCAGTGAACGGATCAGAGACCGTGACTTAGATGTGCCCAAACAGGACAACTTCAACGACTGTGGTGTTCATTTGATCAGCAACATGAGACTCTTCTTCAATTACGTAGCTGACTTTTGCGATTTGATCATGAACGGTAACGCAACACAGGACCAACGGGATGCGTTTTTCTCACGTAACAAGCAGCGGGGCGTAATGAGAAGTTTCTTACGCCAGGAATTGATTGCCCTACTTCGAAAACAAGTCGCTGCCGGTGGCTCAAAAGACCAGCTCGAGAAAGTCGGACTCACATACAAGCAACTCAAAGAAGCTGGAGTGGATGTTTCGGAAAACGAACTTATGGACGAAAAGCACGATGATATTGCTGCTGCTGCTGGTGTTCTCGATTCCTCGCAAGCAGACTTGGGCGACGAAGACACTGATTTTGTCATTGTGGGAGTTCAAGAGATCGAACAACCAATAGTGCTGGATTCGCCCAAGAAGAGAGGACGCAAGAAGCGGAAACCAGCCTCAGACGACGAGTTTGACCCTCGTAGCAATGATTTTGTTCTAGGTGACGTCAAAAAAGATATATCTTCTAACGCTCGCAAATCCATAGATTGGCTTCACGGTAAACAATCAAAACGATCCAAAAGTAAACTGAAATCGAATGCAAACGATGAAATCAAAGAAATCAAACAAGAAAGACACTTTTTTGGCAAGGTGGCACCATCTGCTTTGGATAAAAGTTCAGTTCAAAATGAAGCCAAGATTGAAGAGGTTTCTGATGTTTCTCATGAAAAACTAGCTGCTAAAGAGCTTCATATTGCCAAGATTGACGTCGCCAACCTGGTCGCACAAAAGCCAACTTCTCTCAAAAAACTACATTCAAAGCTTGACGCTAAAGTGCCAAACTCTCATGCCAAGCTCGACACCAAAAATGAAATAGTCACTCATGTGAAGTTGAAGCTTGAACGTCCACCTAACTTTAAGTCGACTGTTTTTGCTCGCAGAGTGTCTCCCTTCGACAGTCTACATATGTCTCCCCAAAAGCTTCATAAATACCCCAGAAAACTTGTGCAAGATGTCAAAGAGAAAACTGCTGGTGAGACTTCAGAAACACCAATTGTTATTGAGACCGAATCTAAGCCTATGGTAACTGCACGCAGCAGCACTCGTGCTGCTCTACGCAACTATGACATCAGTAGCTTATCGGACTCTTCCACCGATGAAAAGATCAGCTTGAACTCTTATTCCGAACCCAGTCCTGAAGTTGCTGTGCCCGAGGATGTTGCTTCCTCTTTGAAAAGTAACAATGTCGTTGGAAAGAGGGGGCGTAAACCGGGCGTTTCAGTAATAGCTGGAAAGGTTGTTGAGAATCCAGAAACGACTAAAAGGCGAAAGTTAGCGTCTAATAAATTGGGCCTGAACGATTCTTCACCAATCAAATTACAAAATGAAAGTAAATCCATAACCCCAATTCCACCTGAGTTGGATTTCATTGAAATATCAGACTCGTCGTCAAAAGCCAAAAGTGTTTCCAGTCGTACACCTACGCCAATTGCATCTCATGATCCACATTCTAATTCTAAGAAAATTACAAGACCAGCTACCAGTAAAAGAGGTAGCAGAGTGGCTAAAATCGATAAAATTGGTAAAACATCCCGTCAACTTAGATCCAAAGATGTTTTTGTGGATGATGTAATTACATTATCTGAAAAGAGAATTAACACTGGTTCTGAAAGTCAAAATGGTTTTTCAAATGATGTCATTGCTCTTTCAGAGAAAGCAATTGAACTTCCAATAAAAACACGAGCAAAGAATGGACCTAAAAGTTACATTGACCATTCTCCGATTAAACTTGTAGGTTTCAATGAAGTTAGATATTCACAAGCAGACCGATTAGTTGTAGATGGTGCAAAGAAAAGAACATATGATGGAAATAAAAAGAAGATCAATGCATTGGATTCAGATGACGATGTCATCAGTTTCCCAAAAACAAAATACAGGTTTCAACATTCATTGAGAGAAGTTCCATCCCCTGAATTTGAAATCATACATCGAGGATACTAAATAGAGTTTAAGTAATTTTAATGTTTAGTCAATCATTAATGATTTGCATACGTTAATTCATTCATTTAATTTATAAAAAGTTAGTTTCGCCCGTTTATTGCTATATGAGTTTAGAAGAAATGGTGTGGCGTGCAGTGGTGTAGTTTTTGAATTCCTCATTAACATCAATAGTGTTTGAAGAGATCATTGGACAATGGTCAATGATAGGAGTACTAATGGCTTTCAGAATTTCACCTCTTATTTTTGTCATTGTAATATTGGCTACTCTGTACGTATCTGACTTCTTGTCTGTAACAAGAGATGAAATTGCTGAAGATTGAGACATGTCGGAACAGATACTTTGAGGAGCTGTGAAGTCCATCATGGCTGAAGAAGCTGTTCCTGGAACAGGTGGTAAGTCCTTCTCATTCCGTCCGCTTTTACTCTTCAATGGTTTCATCCATTTTTTATCGTCAACAACGTCGGTGACATGCGTGAACTTGCTTGATCGAATACTGTTATTGCTAGATGGAAATTGCGATAAGCTCAAAGGCTCACCGGATCCCATACTTTCAGCGACTTGGACGACCTTAAGAAACTCTATTGGATCAGTGGCAGTAGCAAACATGCCCGCCTTGTCGGAGATCCGGACTGGGTTGTGAATGTTCGGACCAGATAGTGTCATATTGACTTTTTGACTTGGTTTGGTGGTTTTAGTGTAGATAGTGGAAGAAACATTAATGGTTTTATCAACAACTTGACCTGCTGCGTCATTGATGGTCTTTACGGTCTTATCTTTGAAGTTCTTTTCTCTGAATGCCCTGAACTCTTTCAATAACAAAAGCGATTCTAATTTTTCTTGCACGTGGTCGTTAGCTGCTTCAAACTCCTTGACCACCAAGTCATATGAAGCAACAGTATCACTTGAAAGTCCCTGAGACTGCACGAACTTTGTGAAATTTCTGGAAATCAATTTCTGGATATCGGAATTGATAAAATAGAGCTTTATTGTGAGCTTGTAAATGAACTCGGATAAGAATGCAAGGACTTGGGGTACAATCAACTTCACCTTCTGATCAATGTCTTGGAAAATCATGTCGATATCAATGAGTTTCTCGTTGTGTAACTCATAATTAGCCTTGTCCTTTTCTAGATGCTTAGAATCCAGTTTAATGTTAGATAAAGAGTCCACTTTTTTCTTCTGGATGTCCAAATCCATTTTCTTGTGGTTTCGTTTGGTCATCAGCTTTAATGCACCTTTCAAAATCGATATCATACCGTCACAATGAGATTTAAAAGACGCTGAAGAGTCCGAAGTTTTCGTCTCCACGTCTCGCAGTAGCAACCGACCCATCTTAGAGGCTTGATTTAGCTCGTACATTGTGATCTTACTCAATTCCTCATCTCCGGTCGAATCCTGAAGAGTATCCACGTTATCAAGGTCGTAAACGGATTTATCCTTAGAAGAGCCTCCATGCCACATTGACTTTGTGGATTTCTTTCCCTGGTCTTCCTTCATTGAGCCGTGGAGGTCTCGGAACGTTTCAATCACGTCAATCAAGTTTGTCGTCTGCGAAACCCAGAACTGAGACCATTTCTTTTCTTCGAGCTTCAAATACTCCAGACCAGCAATAGCAGTTGTCAAATCGTGGTCCCATTGTTTGATGATAGTATCATCTGCGGTCTTTGAGCCGAAAAGTTGATGCGGCGTACGATAGAGTTGTTTTTTAATGCCTCTTAGCGACATTGGAGCAGAGGGGGGGCTTTAATTTGGAAAAGAAATGGGTCTTTCAGACTTCAAATTGGCACCATAGAAAACTTGTGTCTGCTGAAGAGGTCACGTGATGTCACGTGATGTAGTGGAACTGTCACGTGACAAAAAGATGGAGAGAGAAACTTTTCACATACATCGGGTTGGATGGGTGCCGTTGCGGCTTGCGTGTTGCCCAACAGTGGGAATCTGATGTTTATGGTCAAACATCCAAGGCCAACTTGAAAACATGTACCTGTTTTCTGCCACGTGACTACTAAGCACGCAATTCGAATCTTTTCAGAACCCGAAACTGATTTCTGCGTAAAGTGCTTCACTCCATGCCCTGACCTTGTATACATATGTGCCATCGTTGAAAATCAGCTTCAAAACCCGGGCGCTAGACCTTAAAACAAACATGTGTCTGTTCAAAAAGTCACGTGACTGCTCAGCATTAAACTTTTCACATATACAGTAGTGTAAAACGGGTCCATGCGCTCCCTACCAGCGTCTATTCGTCAATCATGGTTTGCAGTCGGTTGAAAATCCGGTCACGGTGCATTGCGACCGGATCCTCCTCCTCGTTGGCAAAGAACTGGTGTCGAGCGCCAATTTCACTGGTGTCCATGTCTACGTCCATGTCAGCGTCGCCATCTTCATCAGGAAGCCTCTTCTCAAGCACCTCCGACTCCAAATTTCCTACAGGCCCCATCCCAACAACGCCCTCTGTGCGTTCGAAGTCCAAGCGTGAGAAACGACGACGGTTTGTCAAAATATCAAACTCGTCGTCCTGGTCGTCACTGGGCTCGTCCAAGCCC
Organism: Saturnispora bothae; assembly: GCA_030462855.1. Taxonomy (NCBI): domain Eukaryota; kingdom Fungi; phylum Ascomycota; class Pichiomycetes; order Pichiales; family Pichiaceae; genus Saturnispora; species Saturnispora bothae. The sequence continues at coordinate 42,873 of JAKVQQ010000005.1, read as the reverse complement.
ATGCTAGCAGCTTCACTCTCGTATCCCCCATCTTCGTCCTCAGGATAGTCGTTTCTGTAGAAATTCTCATCGTTAGAGTCTTCGTCGTCGCTTACCAGATAGCTAGCTTCGTTTTCGTCCATATGGTCTAGGTCGTCGTCATCAAATCTGATATAGCCGATGTTCTCTGTTTCCAATTGTTCTCCTACTGCCTTGTCGCGGTAGTACACGTCGTACACGAACTCGTTAGACTCATCTTCCTCCTCGATAACAGCGTTCGAAGACTCGGTTAATGGCACTACGCTATCAAAATGCGGCCTTCCGTTTGCACCATCACTGTTCTGAGACACACTACTCTGTCTGCGTTTGATCGGCCGCTTGTTAGCACTAACGCTAGTCTCATCGTGGTTCTTCAAGTAATCATTAAGCATGTCCAACAAGTCCGGGTTCAATTCGGGAGGGCCCTGATCCAGCGGTTTGGCCTCTGGACCCTCGGTTTTTGCAGTGGATGGTAGATTGAACACGGGTCTGGCACTGTGGCCAGCACGATCTGACTCCAACACTGTAGTTGAGTCGTTAATGTCGTTTTCTTCAGTCCGCTGGAGTTTGAACACAAATCTTGGCCGTTTGACTCGTCTTTTCGACTCTTCAAAAACAAGGGCTTGTAGCGGGTCTTCGTCTCTTCTCCTTTTAATTCTTAAAACCTGTGGAGGCTCTCTAATTGGCATTTTAATCTCGTTATTGTGGATAATCAATCCACACCATGAAGGTCTCAAATCATCAATTTCTCTATGCTTTCCTATTTGGGGATTCTGCTCAGCACGCTCAGCACGCTCAGCATATTTCTTGTTAGGGATTTTGCTCAGCACGCTCAGCATTTTGCCGTCCTCTCTTTCTTTCGTATCACATCACCAATGACAGGACCGCTGACAAGTGCTTTCTACCATGTCAATGCAATTTTTTTGAAAATTTCTCAGCTTCTTGTAGGACTGATACTTGAACCCGAAAGAGACGTCGTGCTTATCACAGGCGGCTCTGGAGGGTTGGGCAAAGAGTTGGCTCTTGCTTTCCGTGGTGCGGGCGCAAGAGTTGTAGTGTTTGACGTAGTAGTTCCACACATGGACTCGGACCAATTTGTACAGGGTGTTCATTATTTTTGCTGCGACGTTTCGGACGTAGCTTCGCTTGAAGCCACTGCGATCGAAGTCGAACAAGCTGTAGGTAGTGTTACTGTTTTGATCAACAACGCGGGCATCACAAGCGGGCAAACGTTGCTACAGTTGACATACGCACAGATTGAAAAGACTATGGCAGTAAACTTGCTTGCTAGCTTCTACACTGTGAAGATCTTTCTGCCTAGAATGTTGGAGATGAAGCGAGGTTACATTGTTACAGTGGCATCCACATTAGGCTATCTGTCACCGGCCCGTTTGAGTGCGTATGGGGCCAGTAAAAGTGGGTTAATTGCGTTGCATGAATCGCTTACATACGAGTTGGGTTCACCAACGTTCAACACCTCTGGAGTCAAGACCTTGCTTATCTGTCCAGGACAATTAAAAACGGGACTATTTGAGGGTGTGAAAACACCAAACTCACTTCTAGCCCCAGAGTTAGACCCGGCCTACGTTGCTAGACAAGTCTTGAAGGCAGTGCGTTTGGGTAAACGTGGTGAAATCAAAATGCCATTCTATGGTAACTTCTTGCCGTTGTTCAGATCAGTGCCCTGGCCAGTGGTCCAATTGGCACGATATGTGTCTGGAATTGATAGGGGGATGCTAGGATTTGCAGACAAGGTTCAAAGTGCGCGAAACCAATCCGCGGCGTTTGCACAAAGACTGAGTGCTATTGTGTCTTTTCACACACCAGACACTGTGAATGAATTTGAATTGACGGGGGTCGAAAAGAAAGAAAGCGAGATGTGAGTGTGTGAAGCTGAATTTAGTTCTATATTTTTACAGAGTAATGGCTAGATAGAGTGCGTGAAAGTAGTGTCTAAATGTACTGTGTTTTGATTAAACTTCTTTGACGGTTTCTTCTGGGCTAGTTTTCAATAACTGTACAAAGTGTTAGCTGGATAGAGTGCTTGCAAGTTTTACCTTACCGGCTTCTAAACTTGTTTTCCAAGTAGTGTTCTGTTCCTAACTGTCGGTTTATTTTTGGTTAGCGTTCGATAGTTGTACAAAGTATCACCTACTTGAGTACTGAAAAGTGTTTCTATACAAAATATTAGCTAAATCAAGTGCTTAAAATTGTCCCCCGTGTAGTACTTAAACTTGTTCTCTATTAGATTACCAATTTCATAAACTTCATTTAGGACATCTTACTGTTTATTCTTCTACTGCACAACCTTTCTTCGTCTTCGATAGTTGTACAAAGCATTAGCTGATTAAGCGTGCTACCTAAGCGGTCTCTGAACATGTTCCCCATAAGGGACCCTATTTCTTGGACTTCTTCGCAGGCTTCTTCTTTTCGTCCTTAGGTGCCACTCTCTTCTTGTTAGAAGGAACAACCTTGAAGAACCCATCAAGACGACCCTGAACCCCACCCTTAAGAGCCTTCTTAAGCTTTTCAGCACCGTCTCTGATTCTCTGGTCACTGAATCCGTTTTGTCTTACCATGAAGTCTACTAATCCTTCAACATCTGGTTCAACCCACTTCAACTCCACATCCTCGCCCTTCAAGACCTCTGGTTCCCTGAACAACACTCGAGCCTCCTTGTAAGGCCAATCTTCTGGAATCTTGTATTTCGACTTAGGATTGCTTTCAATGAATTCAATGATATTTTCAATGCTCTTGTGGGTCTTAATGAGATCATATGCGGTTACGGGACCTACACCTCTGATAGTTTCGCAGTAGTCACATCCTAATAAAATGCACATATCAATGAACTGGTCAATATCCATCTCTAACACCCGCAATACTTCGTTGATGTCGTATTCATCTACAGGTAACTTTCTAGACTCTGCAACTGTCACATTTCTTAGTAAATGTGCTGGAGAATAGCACAATGTGTCCATATCTTCACTTGCTGCACCGTAGACTTTACCCTTTTTGCTCAACTCCGCGCACTGCGCCTCAGCCTCACAAGGTGCTTCCACATATGGAATACCCATCAACTTGAGTAATTTCTTTGCATCTTCGTTCTGTTCTCTTGTCACTCTCACTGTTCTTCTTTCAAACTTTTGCACCTCTTCCACTGTACCTGTTTCCTTCAATTCTGCAGCCTTCTTCTCTGCCTCCTCTCTTCTTTTCAATCTTTTTTCTAGTTCACCACCTTTCAACACCGGTGGTTTTCCATCAAAGACATAACAGGGCTTGATTCCCGCACTGACCATTCTTATTGTCCTGTAGAAAAACCCCATCAAGTGTGACGTCGTCTCACCATCTTCGTTCGTCAAATTGTTCCCATCTTGTTGTCTCACTGCGATCAGAAACTGATAGAGACACATAGACGCATCAATTGCGATTTTTCGCCCAAACAAATTCTTCATTTCTTGCGACTTGATCGCGCTCGGCACTTTGTCCTTGATGATCCCGTTCAATCCCTTGATTCCCATCTTTTAAGCCTAAAAACTCGTGTCTGACACCTAAAGTGATGTTTTTCACTAATGAAAAATTTCAGTGGACGCGTAGCGCGTTTGATTTCAGAATAAAGGGCTAAATATATGTCATTGAGTAGCTTTTTTGTGGGGTTTTTTGCCTCAATTGGTGTTTTTAAGGCCGTAACTGTTGTCTAGTGCAATTTTCAGCGCTTTAAAATGCTTATTTCTCGAGTTAGTATTTTCAACTCTGTCAAAACACGTTTTTTGAGCCCCAAAAAACGCTTCCATATACAAGAAAGCCATCCCATTCCATTTCCCCTGTCACTGCTGCAAAATTCAAGCTCAAAACCCCAGTTTTGGGCTTATACTAATTTTTTTAATGCTTTTTGTGCGTATTCTTTTTTCTAACCATTTTGAAATCAGATTTTGCTTCCTTTCTAAACAACAAAACATGTTCAACAGACCCAACACGGGGACTTCTGGCTTTGGGGGCTTTGGTCAAACAAACAACACGGCATCTACTCCATTTGGACAGCAAAACAGCCAATCAACGTCGATTTTCGGCAACAATACAGCCAACACCAATACTGGAGGCGGTATGTTTGGCTCCAACAACGCAAACACGAACTCAGGGTTTGGTTCAAGCAATGTGGGTGGTTTTGGACAATCTCAGACCAATTCTGGTGGTTTGTTCGGTCAATCCAACACCAATAACAATGCGTTTGGTGCAAATAACAATGCTGGTGGTGCATTTGGTGCAAATAACAGCACTAATGCTGGCTCTGGTGGTCTTTTCGGTAATGCTGGTGGAAACAACGGAGGTGCTTTTGGTCAAAATAACACTAGCACTCCTTTTGGTGCGCAGAACAATGCTGCAGCAGGTGGTTTTGGCTCGAACATGAACTCTTCAGGTGTTCCTTTCAAAGCATTTGTTGAAAGAGACCCTGCTCTTGGCACATCGTACTATCAATCGATCTCAGCAATGCCTGAATACAAGAACATGTCGTTTGAAGAGATCAGAGTTCAGGATTACTTACAGAATAGGAAATATGGTAATGGTAATGCCGGTGGAGCCTCAAACACAGGCTTTGGTGCTGCTAATACTTCTGGATTTGGTGCTGCTAACACCTCCGGCTTTGGTATGAACAATAACAACGCTGCTCCTGCTTCGGGAGGCTTGTTCGGTGCAAACAATAATAATGCTGGTAACACTGGTGGTTTATTTGGTAATAACAACAATGCCGGTGGTGCTTTTGGTGCTAACAACACGAACAACGCCTTCGGAGCCAATAACAACGTCGGTGGTGCATTTGGAGCCAATAATACTGTCGGTAACGCCTTTGGTGCAAACAATAACGCCGGTGGTGGGCTTTTTGGTGCTAACAGCAACAACGCCGGTAACACTGGAGGTGCTTTTGGTGCTAACAACAACACCGCCGGTGGATTTGGTCAGAACAATACCTCTGCCGCTGGTGGCGGTTTGTTTGGTCAAAACAATAACACTGCTGGTGGAGGTATGTTCGGTCAGAACAACAACACTGCCGGTGGATTCGGTCAGACCAACACCAACTCAGGTGGTCTATTTGGCAATAACAACGCCAACAGTAACACCAGTGGTGGTCTCTTTGGCAACAATGCTGGTGGAGCTGCTCCTTCTACTGGAGGCGGTCTTTTTGGTGCTAAACCTGCTACCGGTGCTTTTGGCGCCACCAACAATGCTCCAGCTGCCGGTGGCTTGTTTGGTAATACCAACAATGCTGCTCCTGCTACCGGTGGTCTCTTCGGTGGTGCGGCTACTAACAACGCACCAGCCGCCGGTGGATTGTTTGGCGCTAAACCTGCTGCACCAGCTACCGGTGGTCTTTTCGGTGGTGCCGCTACTAACAACGCACCAGCTGCTGGTGGACTTTTTGGTGCTAAGCCAGCTGCTCCTGCTACCGGTGGTCTATTCGGAGGTGCTGGTGCTTCCACTACTCCTGCTACCGGTGGTCTCTTTGGTGCTAAACCTGCGGCTCCTGCTGGTGGTGGATTATTTGGTGGTGCTACTAACAATGCGCCAGCCACTGGCGGTCTCTTTGGTGCCAAGCCAGCTGCTCCAACTGGAGGTCTCTTTGGTGGGTCCGCTAATACCAGTGCATTAGGTGGTGCGCCTGTTGCAGGTGGTCTCTTTGGTGCCAACGCCAATAACGCATTAGCTTCTCAGCAACAAAATCAACAGCAACCATCTGTGCAAGTGAGTCAGAACCCATACAACTCTTCTTCCTTGTTTGTAGCTCCAGCTCAGGCTGGTGTCTTGCAACAACCTTTGGTCACCTACTACCTCAAGCCAGAGGCTAAACCTGTTAAAGAAGTTGAAAAGAAGAGAACCACATTGACAGCAGCTTACAGATTGATGCCAAAACCCTTATTCAAGCCATCTGAATCCAACATCATCAGATCGGGTACCATTGTAGCCTCTTCTACACCTGAATTGCTGCGTACTTCATCGCTTTCTAGCCAGAAAATCCTCACCGGTGACGATTCCAGCACCGACATCAAGTCTCTTACAGTGAACAAGAGTCTTGAAAGCGGCTCCGGCTCTGCAGGTAATAAGTCGCTAGCCAACATCACCACCAGTGAAACCGACAAGGCCATTTTGTCCAACCCTCTCTTTGCTCCCTCCTCCTCTGTTAAGAACTTGATTGCCGAGAAAGTCAAAGCCCCAAGGGCTGTGGACTTCAAGGCAGGCATGTCCAAGTCCCCAGAGCCAGAGGATCTTATGAGCAAGGGCAACGTGCTTGATTCTAAACTCAACACTCCAGAACCAGGTGATGAAATCAAGGAAGTTCCAACTGACGATGAGGCTGACAGTGAATCATCTTACGATTTCCCAGAAAGCTTCTACACGATCCCTTCAGTTGCTGAACTGTCCACCTATTCTCCAGAACAGCTCACTGCTATTGAAAACTTCACTGTTGGCTATCAAGGTGAAGGTTCCGTCACCTTCTTAAAACCAGTTGATTTAACCAGCATTGGCATTGGCAACCTCCACCATCTTGTGGTGTTTGAGAACAAGGAATTCTGTCTCTATCCCGATGCACTCAACAAGCCTCCAGTGGGTGAAGGTCTCAACTTACCAGCTATTGTTAAAATTGAAGGCTGTTTCCCTCGTAACAAGGAAAACACCGCCTACATCACCGACCCACACCATCCCGTTGTTAAAAGACACATTAGACGTTTAATGAGTGTCCAAGGTGTGAAATATGTTGGCTATGAAGCTGCTTCCGGAACTTGGAAATTTAAAATCGACCACTGTTAAATAATGTATGTATCATGAGCATATTTATATAGAAAAAATTAAAGACTGTCTTGTTTACCTTTGTTTTCTAGATCAAACCTCAATAATGAAGCGTATGGCGTCGGATCTCGACTCGGACCAAGATGAAAACGATAGATTAGATCGTAGAATGTCGCTTCCCGTTGGAAAGAAGTTTGTAGGTGCGATGGATGCGCCAGAATCAACGCCTAAAACGCCGAAAATCAATAGCAGAAGACACACGCTCATGCCTCTTAGGTCAATCATGAAGGCAAATGGAGTTGATAGATCGAATCGCCGGGTTAGTTTTGCTGGTCAAGTGTCGGTTCACAAGTTTCAAGTCTCTTTTTCGCCGCGTAAACACGCTAGATCAACACTTTCAACAACTAAGTTAAGCATCCAAGATTACATGAAGAGAAGAGGCAATACAACGCAACCAAGCATGGAAAATAGTAAAGCAGACTTTGCTAATGAAGACAGTGAAAAAGAGGAGAGAATAAGTCGGGAAATCGCGGATATCCATGCCATGAAGTACCAAAATGATGAGATCGATGAAGATAACTCTACACAGACTATGGAGATGTCTATTGAGCTAACAAACCAAATCAAGGAACAACAAAAGGCGGTTTCGGAACAGGTGAATGGTGAGCTCGAAGGAGATCAACCTGGAGACGAAGAAACAGACAGTTTCAGAAGTCTTTTTGAAGATCTCGATGATGAAGATAATAATGAACCACAAGGTCTAACCGATTCATTAGATTCTACTATAGAATTAGCACAACCAGTTAATGCAGTCAGAATACTGGAAAGTCCAGAATTGACCCCTCACACAATGGAAATCGATGAATCGCAAACTATGGAATTCACTCAAACTATACATCAGCCGCAATCCTCTCAAGATATCGCTAGTTCCAACATGAATATTATCACACAGTCAGTGTCCCAGTCGCCAAATCTCGTAGTTGATCAATTGGAGCTCGACGACGACACCCAAACTATGGATATCACAAGTAGAATCAGAGAAGCAATACCTGCACCTATTATTGACGACATCGAACTGGATGACCAAACACAGACCATGAACTTGACGCAATTGGTGACTACTGATGTTACACACAATGATGACGATCAGGAAGCGACTCAGCTAGAGTCAACTATGGATTTTACCCAACCTGTAGGTGTCCACTTGACTTCAGAAGCCGATGAAACTCAAATCAGAGGAGCTGCCGCTTTGTCTACTGTTTTGGAAATGTCAGAGCAAACCGAATTGGAATCTACAGCACAAACACCACTGGTTTCAGCCCAAAAGCCTAAAGAAAATACCCCTCATAACTCCAACATCGAAGCAAATTCAAGCCTTGTTGAAGCCTCATTTGGAACAGAAATGGTCCCATTGGCGGACGTCAGTGATAACATGGAAAATTTTGAGTCTGCTGACATTCTTGAAGATGACGATAACTATATGAACGTCACTTTGGAAACGTTCTTGAATGATATCAATGTCCAGTTTTATGAATCCATTGGACCGTCAGAAAAGGAAATCGAAAACACTCTTAACACAGCTACAAATTCAGCGGGCAATGGTATTTCCTCTAGTGAATCTCCAGGAGCAGGATCGTCATCTTCATCGTTTGCTCCTACTCCTCTAAAACCAAATAACTCTGAACATGATGAAAAACGAAGACAAACATTGCTGGATTACATTGATGCAGCAAATAATGATCTATACTATCATTATTTGAACCATGTTATCAATCAATACAGAGCTTCCATTAGCACTATTTCCAATATGGTTGTGAAATTTTCCAATGATGTCGGTGACTCGAACTTACTGACAATGAGAGAATATTATCAGCAAGATTACGACATTAGGTCTGATTTGAGAACAAACTACCAATCGTTGGCTAGTTTGACTAGAAAACAAGCTCAGAATGAAAATATGGAATTTGTTTCTGGCTTGTTGGAACAGTTGATTTCGTCATATGAAAATTCAAAAGAAGAGTTGAATGCTGAATTAGAAAAGGCTGTCGAATGGAGAAAAAGTGTTCTCCTAGAGAGACAACAAATGATTGAAAAGAAGATGGATTTGTCCAAAGTGGTTGAAAAACTGTCAAAAATTAAAAACGAATGGTCTATGATGGATATTCCTAGATGGAAGGAAATCACTGATACTATCAAAACAGTTTCCAAGGAAAATACTGAACTGGAATCCAAAATTCAGGAATTATTGCAAACTCAGAAGACACAACAGCAACAGCTGGATGAAATGGAAGTAGAAAAAACCCAGTTGGCAAAGGAGGTTTCTGATTTGAGTGAAGAGTTAAAAACAGCCAAGCTGCCTATTGATCTGGAATTGAGTCAACTAAATGGACGATTGAGACAATTAGAGATTAAGACAGGTGTTCGATTAATTTCTGACTCTCCTTTGCATGTCATCGTGAAGGATGATTTGAAAGTCACTTTCGATGAAAATAATTCAGCCACTATCCAAATTCTGAGATTGCATCATTTCAAACCATATGAAGAATTAGCCAAGATGTTCATTAGTAAATTCAGTACTGAAAATCATTTGTTGGGACCATTTGTTCAAATCAAAAAACTAAAAACCGAGTGGTTCAATTTTAAGCAGATGTGGAAAGATTTAGCAACGATATTTTATCTTCATCCCACAACCATTGAAAAGGATGGGTTTGAAGTTGATTTCAAGGTTGCAAAAATTAAATTCAATTGCACTTTCGAAGATTTACTTAACAGCGAAGCACATATTAAAGTCAATGAAATGTCTCAAGAATTAAAGAGCAAATTAGAAAATGGATCATTCGGTAAATTAGAAATATATAAGAGATTGGAGTATTTATAAATGTATATTATTATTGATCTATTGGGTCATCATTGTTATTTATGGAAACGATGGTGAAATCATTTAAAACTTTTTGATATAGTTTAGGTTTCTGTCCGGCAGATTCAACAATTTTGGTACTTTGGATGATTTCATCAGGCACGTCAATGATTTCTGGAATTGCAGCAGGATAGGGGACCGATCTTGGGGCTGAGAGTGACTCGAAAGCATTATTGGAATTTCCTCTCGATCTATTAAAAGTAATCACTAATTGAGAATCTTCTGAATCGTTTGAACTATCATCTTCGTCTTCAGATAGATTTCCTCCTGACTGGGTTTTCAATAAATTAATTTTCGTTCCATAAATCGAAGTTCTAGGGACATTTTCAAATTTAACTGGGGATCTTGATGTTGCAATAGTTATTGGGTTGTCATCTGATTCAGTTTCAGCCATTGGAGATTCTTTTCTCTTTTCTGAATACCTTCTGGAAGCCAGTGATTTCTTCTTAATCATAAATGGTTCACTGTCTTCATCATCTTCCTCCTCCGAACTACTATTAGGTGATGATAATGTAGCCGCTCTTGAACTTGAAACACTTGGTGGTATATTATCTTCATTTTGGAGTTGATTCGGTTGTGAGATACTTGGTGATTTTCTAGGTTGGTTTATATGAACCATCGATGGTGGAGGGGTAATAGATAATGGTGAAACACCTCTAAACATTGATCTTGGATTAGCCAATGGTGAAAGCGGTCTTGAACCTTTATCTGGTGAGTTTCTGTCCCTTGGAACAACCGGTGGGTGCATTCCTCTTTTGGAATATGAATTGGATGGGTGTAGAAAAACACCAGACGATTTAGATGGTGAAACTCTTTGTGATTGTGGTATATTTTGTTGTTGTTGTTGTTGTCTAAGGAAAGAAACTGAATTGTTGGCAGATGGGTTGTAGGATGGGTTGTTTGATGGATTTCTGGTTGATAATGAATTTGATCCTAACATTGCGCTGCTGGAGAAAAACGTGTTGTAACTGTCATCATAGTAAGAATCAAGGGATGCGTATGAAGGATTGACTGGAAGGTTAGCTCGTCTTTCTGATTTTTCCAATTCCTTTCTAAAGTCATAATTGGAGTCTTCATCTTGTGAATCAATTGGCTTCTGCGGTGGTAATGAGTCTGGAATGGGTTCAAGTTCAACATCTGATAGATCAATAGCTATAGCTGGCTCTTTTCCTAATGAATCATCATCAGATTCATCGTCCATAATCGTTTGTTCGATGAGATTTGGTGGAATATTGTATTCCGTAGTGGTATTAATCGGTGCAGTGGCTGTAACTAAAGATCCATCTTCTAACACTATTTCGGAGGTATTGTTTTGTACTTCAGAGAAGATGTAACTGTGAGAGTCTTTCAATGACATAGAAGATAAACCAGAAGGCTTAAGTACTGCACTACTACCGGGATTAGAGCTCAAGTTAGAATTGGAATTAGAAACTGTATTGTTGGATGAGTTCTGAGACCAAGCCTTTTTCATTTCAGTGAATTTCTTCTTAATTAATCCACCAAGACCAATAACTGCTTCGTCCATTTCCTTGTTACTCACATTGATTTTCATCTCTGATTTCGAACAAGCGTCGTCATAATGAGCCTGTTCTTCAGCTGTCAAACCAGAAAGATAAAATGGATGTAGTTTAATCTTATCGATGTCAATTCTCTTTTCAGGATCCTTTACAAGCATTTTATTGAGTAAATCTGTGGCTTGATCAAAATCTTTCTTGGGTATCTTTTCGGCATCGATCCATTGGTTCATATCTGGGAATTTCAGAGCATCGTGATTAATGACGTCAAACAACTTGAACTCTGATTCCGCAGTGAAGGGCAAACATCCAAAAAGCAAACAGTAGAGTGTGATACCTAGGGCCCAAATATCGATTTTATGGGTCACTTTCATGTTGCAATTGGCATCGATTTGACAAAGCTCTGGGGCCAAGAATGCAGGAGTACCTGCGGTTTTAGCCAATTCAACTTCATTTTGGCCGTTCAAATCAGCAGCGAAAGAAACGCCAAAATCAGAGATTTTGACGTTACCGTCCTTGTCGACTAGCAAATTGGACGGTTTGATATCTCTATGAATGATATTCTGGCAGTGCAAATATTCTAGACCACATACCACGTCTCTGAAAGCATGTTTGACTTGTTCCAATGGTAAAAGAGGTTCTTGAACTCCGCTGAGATCCTCGGGCAATTGCTGCCACTTGATTTCACCCTTTTCGAGATACTCTAGAACCATGTAGATTTTTCTTGAATTTTCCGCATCTAACACTTCTAATAGCTTGACAACATGGGGATGATTACATTTCTTCATGATGGCGATTTCTTTTCGAATTTTATCTTCTTGTGAGGACGACTTTTTGGTCAATCTTTCGATAGACGTGCTTTTATGTTTTCTGTCCACAATCTTAATGGCCACCATTTTACCTGATTTCATGTCCTTGGCTAGTTTCACTTTACCGTGTTGTCCAGCACCCAAGTCTTTGACGATCTCATATGTGTTCAAAACTCGTTTTCTGGTAACGGGATCATATTCAACTTTGACGTGGTGGGTCTCTTTGACGTCGTTAGACACATGTGGATGGTTTTTCGTGGTGCTAGCCCCACTAGTTGATCTGTTTCTTGAGGGACTAGTGTTGCGAGCAAAGAAAGATCGCCGTTTACCTACTGGTTTTGTCGATGACAGGCCTCCTGAAGCCATCAAATTGAGAGAATGCGAGCTGTTTGATCTGGAATTCATTGGAGACGCTTCTATTGCGTGTTCATGGTGATCCATGTCGATGCTACCTCTGGTAGAGAGCAAAAACTCAGACATTTTCGTTGCCAAGTCCGACAATCTCGAGTGAGAGTGCGAGTTTGATGGCGATTTTCGCATATTTTTCGGCTGCCCATGCTGGCAATGTCGTGATTGAGTGGCAATGGAGTCCAACGAGCATAGATCGCTGTTGTTCGCGTGTTCTTCTTCTTCGAGGCCCTGTTTCTGACGTGTTTCTTCAACACTAATAGCCGGTCTTGCAACGGCCTGTGAGGCCGGAGCCGCGCCGGAGACCATTGTGGCCGCTGGCTGTTTTGCTGGATCGCTCATGGAAGACGGTGTGACTTCCCAATGGCGAGCAAGCTGCGATTATTGGGAAAAGACGTGATAAAAGCTCGATGCTTCAAAAGTTTTCCATTTTCTGGGGGAAACCAAAATGGCAGGTCACGTGACTCGTCACGTGACTCGATGATTGACGGAGTGATTTTTAAGTATGAATATGTACAAAGAGCGAGCAGCGATGCGTGGGGGGGGTTAGAGTGGGTAGAACATCTTCCCGGTGGCATCGTACGCGATTTTACGGTCCTTCTTGTTGTCACGGTTGACTTTACCGTATCTGTAGCCGACTTGGCCAGTCTTGGCCGGGGTGAACTTGAACAGAACACGGTCGGTAGGACGTTCTTCGGCAATGAAGGACTTTGGTGCACTGGTGCTAGAGCCGGTGGTGTGTGAGGAATGTTCACCACCCTCAGAGAGTTTTTGCAAGGTCACAGCGGCAGGTTCTAAGTTGAACTCGCGGGCAGCGTCAACAGGACCAAAAGGCTCGGACTCAGCAATGGTCAAGAACCTAGATTGCAAGGTCTGTTTAGGAACCGGAATTTCAGTCAGATTCTCAGAGTGTTTGCCCGTGTTAGCAGGGAACATCTTCTCCAGAGTCTTGGACATTTTCTTGAGATCCCCGTTGATGAGGCCAAGTTGTTCCCAATCCTCCTCAATCTTACGCAGCTTGAGAATGGCCTCGATACGCTGGATCTTGAGACCGTACTTGATCGCAGCCTGTTGCGAAGACATCTTATTGAGAATGATGTCGTTCACAATGTTGATCTTGGTTTCCGTGGAAATGTACACGTTGGTGAAACAATGTGCGTTGTAGGGAAATGGCTGCAGCTCAGAACGCTTGAACCCTCTCTTTTTGCCTGTCGCCTCCTCTTCAGCGCCCTCAACGCCTTCAAACTCGTTGGCTACCTGGAACAACGCATTACCACGCTCCGACATCGGATCAATGTAGTTGGTGGAGCAGTTGGTCTTTGGATACGTGTACTTGTTCATATAGTACTCGCCCTTGTAGTTCTTAGGACCCAAAAACTGGTCCATGAGTCTCTTGAACACGGTCTGTTTTCTCCCGCCTCTGGTTGGAGGAATGTTTCCCGCCTTGGAGTAAAAAGGATACGCTAGGGTTCTTCTGTGACGCACACCAAGCTTCTGCACGACGGTGTCGGCGACATGGGACGCGTTTCTCGAGAGCATTTTGGTAGAAAGCAGCTACCTGGACTGGGTTTCAACTTTAGAGTGAAAAAATTTTGTCGAGCGTAGGTGGAAAATGAGAGTGTGCGACAGAGATGGGTGTTGTGGCTGTTTGTGAGCGTGGTGGTGGGTTTTTGGGTATTCTGATTAGAGCACTGGATTTTGGAAAGTAAGATGGATTGGCAACCAAAAAATGGGGCGTGAAATCCCACTTTTACGGTAATTGTTTTAGTTTCCTTACGTTTTTGTTTTAAGCATATACAATTCATGGTGTGGATTTCGAGTTTAAAATTGCATTTTTGGCATTTTAGTTCAAAGCAACCATTGAATCACATTGTACGTGCGATTTGGCACAAAACGATATCCTGGAAGCAGGGGTTTTGCATATTAAATATGACAAATCTCTTACCTCGTCGTTTTTAAAGCTTTTCTTTCTGAGTATACCAGAGTTTCATCTTCAATTATGGTGCCCTCATTGTCACGCCAGCTGCAAAAGCTAAGTATAGGCAAACATATATTACGACAAAAGTCTACTGCTGCTCCAGTGCAGCTTGAAACATCTGCTGTTCTCCCAACACTACGAGACTATCAGCAAGATTGCATAGATTCAATAGTGAAAGAACTCGGCCGTGGCCAATACACGCGCTTGGCAGTTTCCATTGCTACGGGGGGTGGAAAGACAGTGACATTTGTGTCTCTCATACCGCATTTGCTGATAATCGAACGTGAAAGACAGGCTCAAATGAAGACCAAACCAAATGGAATTGTGATTCTTGTGCATAGACGTGAACTGGCTTTCCAGACGATTGAGACGTTGCAAAGACTTGGGGTTGTAGACCAAGATTGCGTGCATTTGGACATGAGCAAGGAAATGCTGCCTGAACATCTGGAATCGGATCCAAGACCCTTTGTTATAGTTGGATCTGTGCCTAGTCTGAGTCGAATGAATTGCGTCAGAATGGCAGGTTATCCGTTTGAAAGAATACACTCAGTGATTATCGATGAATGCCATCACGCTGCGGCAGACTCGTACCAGAGGATCCTCGATATGATCAATATAAACTCCACAATCAACCCATTCATTCTTGGTTTCACGGCTACATTATCGAGAAACGACAATAAATCGCTCTCAAAAAGCTTTGAAAAGATTGTGTATCAAAAACCAATTCACGAACTCATTGAAGAAGAGCATCTTTGCGACGTCAAGTGGGAAAAATGCAATGTAGGTTTGAACTTGAACGACATTGAAGTTTCTGAAGGTAAAAATGGTGATTACATACTAGATTCGCTGGCTAATCATGTTATTACAGACCCTATAAACGATATCATTGTGAAGACGTTCATCAAGCTTTCAACCGAGGAACCCCACAACATGAAGTCGGTCCTTGGCTTTTGTGTGAATATTCAACATATGCAGATTCTAACGAAATTGTTCAACAGAAACGGGATTCAAGCCTCTTACGTTTCTGGTGAAACACCAAAGGAGCAGAGACAGGCTATTTTGAACCAATTCAAGCAAGGCAAGTTGCAGGTTCTGTTCAACTGTGGTGTTTTCACAGAAGGTACAGACATTCCGAACATCGACTGCATTCTGCTCATTAGACCAACCAAGTCCAAGCAGCTACTTACACAAATGGTTGGCCGTGGTCTCAGACTGCATCATACCAAGACTCATCTCAAAGTGATTGATTTTGTCGACAATCAATCTGTAGGATTGGTTTTCACTGGCTCGCTAAAGTCTAAACCTGAATCCATGCTTTCTGGACCCATCAATGGTCCACCAACACGCAACAGCCGCGATGACGAACTTCCTGGTGTACCGGAGTACATCAAAATGAGCGACATGAAGAACATCATGGACTTTTTCAACGAATCCAAGACCAACAAGTTCACTCAGGCCAAAAAGGACATCAGAGAACTCAATGCGCTGATGGAGATTCCGTTCGAAAAAGCCAAGTACAACACCTGGATTTCGATATTGCACAGCGGACAATGGCACGAGCTCTCAATGGACAAGTCGTTTGAGTATGTGCTGGAGAGTGTCCACAAGTTTGACAGAGGGTTTGGAGAAGAACGTAAAATGTACACAAGCAAACAAATTGTGGCCAAGTCTAAGGATTTTGAAGACATCATCGATGCCATGAGACAGCTTACAGCTAGCGAAAAGTATAGAGAGATAGCTGGAAACACAAAGGGTCGCATGATGAAGATGGCATTGAAGCCAATCACAGGCAAACAACTCAGTTTCTTGGAGAAGAAGATATCTGGAATTCTTGAAAGACAGGCTAAGCCTAATCTCAGCGTGTCCAAGGCCAAACAGCGAGTCTCACAGCTACTTCGAGACATGAACTGCAATCAAGCGTCTCACATGATCAGCATGGTTGCAATCGCGGGAAAGCCCGTTATTGAGCTTTGGATGTACCAACATTTGTTTCAGTCTAACAAAGCACGTCGAGAGGTGACCAGCGACGAGTACATTGCCGCACAGCAGAAAATGAAGGAAACCGGCTGGAATGTGTAATACTGAGCGTGCTGAGCAATGCTGAGCAATGCTGACATAAGCACAAAATTGCTC
Source organism: Saturnispora bothae (assembly GCA_030462855.1). Lineage (NCBI taxonomy): Eukaryota > Fungi > Ascomycota > Pichiomycetes > Pichiales > Pichiaceae > Saturnispora > Saturnispora bothae. The sequence continues at coordinate 26,316 of JAKVQQ010000005.1, read as the reverse complement.
AATTGGGAAACTCATCTTCTGAGAGAAAAAAAAAATTGACTTGACATTAATTTTTCACTCTGGTTCTCATAGACATTTTTTGAAAATGACATTCCCACAAGCCACACGGGGTTCCAGCGCCACTCATTTTAACAACCAATTTACATCCTCTCCTTTACATGAACAACGTCTTTTTTCAGGACAAAAAAGCATCAATTCGTCCCCACTTCCGCGTCAGAAGAGATCGAACTCAGATTCCAACTACAATGCGAAGAAGGTGAAAGACAGGACGGTGTACGACGCACCTCAGGAAGCACAGAACGTGACTTTGGAAAATATCAATCTCGAGGAATACCCACAATTCCACCATCCAGAGGGTGGAATCATCCAGTTTACCCCCATTGGAAATATCAGATCGATCATCAATCCTGTCACCAATCAGGTGGAACGCAGGATCGAGACAGACTCTAAGTTTGATCTAAACAACACTCAGAATGGAATTGACGGCTACAAGATTTTCTTAGGTGGAAACTGTTCTACTTCCGGATGCTCTCATGCCGATTGTTCTTCTTCTCCTACTAATGAGACCGAAACTTATATGAGAAATGGGTATGCCAGTTTTTACTCAAATCCTATGGGATGCTGCGGAGATGAATATGACTGTGACTCCGATTTCGATGAAGACGATGATGATTGCCATATGCATTGATCTCAGTCTTTTTTCTAAAAAATACCCTTTGCTTATTTACCACGGCTCTGTTCTGCGATGTATAAACAAAAGCAACTTCATAGCTTTACAAAGTATACTATTATATTATTATTATGTACAAAAAGTGAATATAAATTAGTTATTTGATTTTTCAATCTTGTGTTTTGCTATCTTACAAAGTGTTCTATTATAGGATTATGATTGTGTGAAAAAGTGAATATGAATTAGTTCTATTTACTAAGTGTGTTATTACAGGATATTGATTATGTGCAAATGTGATTTTTCATTCTTATGTTCTGCTATCGATATACAAACATATATTCCCAGGTCTACAAAGTACACCTCTATATTATTATTATTATTATCATTATGTACAAAATGTGAATATACAATTAATCCTTATTTGATTTTCTGTTTGGTTTCTTCTTTGGTTTTGGCTTTGACTTCCTTTTCGCTTTCGACGGCGGTGGCGTGGGTGGTGCTATGTTGTTCTGCACACGTTTGCTTTCTTCAGCCCACCATCTTTCAAATTCTGCTTCTGCCCTAATGTCTTCAAGTGATTTACCACTCGTATTGGACTCTCTCGAACCTTCCATAGTGATGGATTTGACCCCCGTTGACTTTTTAGGATTTGCCAACTCACCCAGAGTTGGGAAGTTCACATTGGTTAGCTTGTTCTGAGACAAGACCGCTGCTGCTCCACGTTCTAATACTGTCACCTTGGTATTTGGCGAAACTACTTTCGGGACATTTTGGCCCCATGGGGTCAATTTGATAACAGGTTCTGGGTCCTGTGGTTCCAAATCAAACAACTTCTTTTGCTGTTCGAGTTTTTCCTTTTTTGACAATTTATGCATGGTCGATTTGAAGACAGGTTTCTTTTTAGTGCTCTGGTTCTGTTTGATGAACTCATCGATCGAAAGTGAACTGGCATTAGGTGAAGTGGAAGAAGCAGATGTGGGCGTCGATGGGAGCGTAACAGGCAAAATGGGTGGCTTGATAGCAGCAACAACAGGTGGTTTTCTCTCCTTGCCAATATTTGATTGTTCAACGGTTTGTATTGACATCGATCTGCTGGACTTTCTTCTAGTTTTGGAGATAACCTCAACGAAATCATCATTTTCATCAGAAATGGCATTTTCATCAACAGTGATATTGCCTTTAAATGAATCAAGTAATTGTCTTTGGGTTTGGATATCCATTTGTTGTTGCTTGGCATTTTCGCTAACTTGAATCTTAACTACAGAGCTCTTTCTTTTAATAGAATATTCATGTTTTTTGATGTCGTCCTTGTTGAAAAATTCAGGAATAATATGCCAAAGATATTGATGAAGGTAAAATCCATTAAACTTGTCAGGTTCATCAAGGAACAAATTTAAGTCATAAACCCCACCTTTGTTAACGGTCTCATATTCAAATTCAGGTAATTGATATTTGAACTTTTTCGTTGAACGTTTAACTGTACCAACTTTGTTTCCATCCCTTTTCCATCCAGTGAAATAAACTGAACATATTTCTTTGAAGTGATGTTCCATAGATTTGACACATTCAGGATCTATCTTTTTAGTTGTGAATATTTCATCAAATATCACAAGCTTTAAGTTAGTAAAGATGAACCAACAAACATTGGAAAATAATTGATGCAAGCCCAAAACCCATGAATGTTCCAAAAGAGGAAAATAATTGTCCATTGAGATGTAATCCTTTAATGCTAACTGACAAAAGATACTTATATCATTCAAAAGAAGCATATCACCAGCTATCGCAACATTTAGAACGATGTTGATAAATTCATCAATTGGAACTTTATCTCTATAATCAACAAATATCTTTTCAACATCACCAAAAGAAAAGTACTTAATAAGTATATTCCATGTTGTCGAATCAATATCCGGAAATTCTAAAACTGGGTGCTGTTCCCAGTAATTGGCTAGAGCTAGTTTAAAATATTCACACCTTGAAATCAAAATGAATTGCCATGTTTTAATTTGAGTGTCCTTTAATTGAATAACAATGTCACCCTCATTGGATACCCCACAAAGGGAAATAGAACCTTCTAATGATTCAGTAATCGGAATGGTATAAATCAATCTGTCCCATCCAGCCTTGATTCTTCTAATCTGTGAATTTGGATCACCAAGCGCTTCTGGTTTCAGTCTCCAAATGTCCAAAATTTCATTTGTGTAGATGTAATGAATGTAAATAGCCATTGACTTTATATCCATATCACCGATAACACTCAATTTGTCTTCATGGATAGAAACTGTTAAATCTTTTCTTTCAATCACAACAGGATCATCTTTAAGTTGAGCCATGTCTAATCCAAGACGTGCAAGAACCAGTTTATAATTAATTGGTATTTCTAGTTCTAGTCCTAAAACAACGTCTTTGATAAAAACATGCGAATCATAATGGTTTGAATTGGTTAAAGATGAGGAATGCAAGGAAAGAAAATCAAAGATGAAATCATCATGCATGACATATCTATCCAATTTATCACTTTTATATTTTCTGAACCCAAGTTTCATATCTTCATCTTCGTCTTCAATGGTGCCATTCAGTTCATCAGAAACTTGAACAAAATCTATCATTGATGACTTGATTTTATTTTCGTAACCATCATTATTAGAAACAAGTCCTGTTAGTGGAGACAATTTACCCACATCAATTAATAAATCAGATTGAAAAACCTCATGTTTTAAACTAGGTCTATTGGATCTCAAAGCCATTATAAAATCATTCTTGACACCAACAATTGAATCAACACTTTCAAATCCACAAAGTCTATTCCATTTAGTTTTAGATTTTGATGCATGACGTAAGACTTCACCGCCTTGGGTGCAAATAAAGATCATACCCGAAGATGTGATCACAACGTCCTTAGCTCTCATTTCCACGTTTTTAGGTTTCCAAATGAGAGAATATTTGACTTGAGCATTGAACTTTTCCTTGCTTTCGACATCCTTTGCGAAATGAACAATTTGGACTTCACCATGTTCATAAAGAAGAAGGACCGAGTAAGAGTTAGCAACAGGGTGAAAATTGGATTGGATCATCTTGAGGATTCTTTTTTGCTTTGATATAGCAACCGGTGTGAAATGGGTCCACTGGGTCTTGGTTGACGTTCCTGGAACATTGGTCAATTTTACATGAAAACTGTTCATGTAAACATGAAGCTGAGAGTTTTCCGTTAACACCATTGTTGCTGTATCTAGAGCCAAACAAGATTTAATAGGATCGTCGTATTTCCAATCAAATGTGAAAGTAGGGTTTTGAGATGGAGTTCCAAAATGGCCCATGTTTGTTCCAAAGAAATGTAAATGCGTTGAAGTGTAGATAATGCAGTTGTTGTTAGAGACGGTGATTCCTTCCACGGTATTAGAACTTGTATTGATGTTGCTTTGTGAGCTGTTGGTCAGTAGAGTTTGGAATGGCAAGCTAGGTTTTCTGTTCCCGCTGAACATAGCAGATGACGATCTTCTAGGTGACAAAAGCTGAGGAGTTGCGGAGCAGGAACCCAACGCCTCGTTGCCCAATTGAGTCTTAGAGTTGGTTCCAAATGCATACACTAGTCCTGTAGATGTCAATACCATAGTCATATCAGAGGAGACTGCGAGGTCTACGATGACATCGTCGGTGAAGAATTCCACAAGCTGAAACTCCGATTGCGATCTGAAATGACCCAATCCAAGCTGACCCAAAGTGTTTTGTCCTCTGGTATAGAGTTTTCCATTGGAAGTGACGAAGGCCGCATGTGAAGAGGACATCACCATTTTGGAGATCTTGAATGGAACCATTGAGTTTTGAAGATATGTGAGATCCAAACGTTCTGCAACCATTGGATCTTTAGACGTGACTAAAATTGAGCTATTGATGACGCTGGCAGGTCCAGTGGAGGCAACATAATTGCCATTAGCCAGAATGGCACATGGTTGGGTTTTGTGTGATTTGAAAAACGCCAACAGAGAATTGAGAAGCTCCCACGGCGTGAGACTGTTGTAGTCCTTATGTGATTGCAATTTCGACACTACGGGTGAGTTATAGGCCAATATTCTGCGTGCAAAGCTGAATGAAAAGTGATAAATGGCAAAATGAAGTAGATTCCAGTTGTTTTCAATGTCCGTTGACAAGAGAATGCTGTGATTAATGGTCCTATCACGCTCAAGCAGACGTAGAACCTTGTTCAACGTTGCAACGTCGTTATTGATCGCAGCAAGATGCAACAGCGTGCGACCCATGAGATCGCGTCTGGATAAGTGTTCGACAGTGATACGCGGCCCCCCCAAGGCCGGATCAAGTTCATTAAAAGCGGCGAAGGCTAATCATGGTAGTTCTAAGTCGTTCAGAGAGATTTCGGAAGTGAAAAGTGGGCGCTAAGCGGCTGTATTGGGGGGCAAAAGTCGAGCGTCTAAGGAAACGTCATTATATAGCAAATTATAATTTTTCAGCTCTCTCTATAGATGTGTTTTCTACGCAGAATGTCCATGTTTTCGGTCCCAGACGCCGATCCAGCTTCGCTACGCCGCCTCAGAGATGCTGAGTACCAGTACGATTCGATGAAGACTCTTCTCGAAGTTTTGCGGGCCCGCTGCGCCCAGAAATGCGTGCCGTTGGACTACGGCGAGGGTGATCTGGGCAAGGGCGAGTCTGAGTGCACAAATCGGTGTGTGGCGAAGTTCATGACTGCACACAAGACGATAGGCACATGGGTGGAGCGCAACCATCGTCTGCGGACCTCCGACATGCCTGTTTACCAAACCGTCGACACGAAGTTGCGCGCAGCCACCCCTTGACGGGTATCATTTTGTAGCCCCGAGAACGGAGAACATGCCTGTGTATAGTATATTGTCTTCGGAGCGTGTTTGACGTTGTGAGCCTTGTTGACAAAAACACGCTCAGCATTCTATTTTGTATTTAAACCATTAATTGAGCTCTAAAACGCGTTTGCGGCCCGATTCGAGCACAAAAAACGGGGGCTTTAGTCAATCCAATGTGTCTGAACTGACCATAGTCTTTTCAACGCGGTTCGGCTTGTCTTCGCGCCCCGGGACCCTTCAATAGGGTTCTCCAATTCTGTTGAAATTTTGTTTTTCTTGCTCGAAACCCATTAATATTGCCATTTTTTCCAGCCTCTCTTTGTTTATTAAAGCTGGGCAGTGGAATGAGTGGAGAACAGCCAGAGACAGAGGAGCAGAGACTGACGCGGTATCTTCTTCAGTCCAGTCCACAGGAAGAACACAGAAAACATAACGACAAGGACGCATCGAAGAGATTCAAGTACTTGTTGTCGTTGTCGCCACTGTTTCGGCATTTCATCGACACACGTGCAACAAAGGACAAGCATTTGCACAAATTGATCAAGACACTTGACGACGAGTCGAGTGGGACGAAGTCGACGTCTAAGCGAAGAAAGAGAAAGTCAGAGAAGGAAGAAGATCAAGAATTGATTAACGACGAGGACGAAGACGGGGGATCAGCAATTTTGTCTGAATCACCAGCATATGTCCAGGGTCAACTGAGAGATTATCAGGTTCAGGGTCTCAACTGGTTGATCTCATTGTACGAACATAAATTGTCAGGAATTCTTGCAGATGAAATGGGGTTGGGAAAGACTCTTCAGACAATCTCATTCCTGGGATACTTGCGTTATTACGAGAAGATTGATGGGCCGTTTCTTGTGATTGTGCCAAAATCCACGTTGAACAACTGGAAAAGAGAATTTGCAAAATGGACTCCAGAGGTGAACACGGTTGTTTTGCAAGGTGACAAGGAGCAGAGAGCAGAAATAATCAATAACGTGTTGCTAAAAGCGAAGTTCGACGTTCTCATCACAAGTTTTGAAATGGTGATTCGCGAGAAGCCTAAGCTTTCGAAGTTCAGATGGCAATACATGGTGATCGACGAAGCACACAGAATCAAAAACGAGGAATCGTCACTTTCACAGATCATCAGACTCTTTTACTCAAAATACAGATTACTCATCACGGGTACGCCGCTACAGAACAATCTCCACGAGTTGTGGGCCCTATTGAACTTCCTTCTACCAGACGTGTTTGGAGACAACGAAATCTTCAATGAATGGTTTGAACAAACAGGCAAAGACGAGGAGGACAGCGACAACGAAACGGTGCATAAGCTACACAAGATTCTTTCGCCGTTTTTACTGCGTAGAGTCAAGGCAGATGTCGAGAAAAGTCTCTTGCCCAAGAAGGAAATCAACGTTTACGTGGGTATGACGGCAATGCAGATCAAGTGGTACAAAAACTTGCTAGCAAAGGACATTGATGCGGTTAATGGCCAGGTGGGTAAGCGTGAAGGTAAAACACGACTTTTGAATATTGTCATGCAGTTGAGAAAATGTTGTAACCATCCATATTTGTTTGAGGGAGCGGAGCCAGGGCCTCCATTTACAACAGACGAACATTTGGTTTTTAATGCTGGTAAAATGGTGGTGTTAGACAAACTATTGAAGAAACTGAAGGCCAATGGGTCCCGAGTACTAATTTTCTCTCAAATGTCTAGAATGTTGGACATTCTAGAGGACTACTGTTATCTCAGAGATTACGAGTATTGTCGTATTGACGGTTCAACAGACCATGAAGATAGAATTGAGGCCATTGACGAATATAACAAGCCTGATTCTGACAAATTCATCTTTCTTTTGACCACCAGAGCTGGTGGGTTAGGTATCAATTTAGTTACTGCAGACGTTGTTATTCTGTTTGACTCTGATTGGAACCCACAGGCCGATTTACAGGCCATGGACAGAGCCCATAGAATTGGACAGAAGAAGCAGGTGCAGGTTTTCAGATTTGTGACTGACAAGGCGATTGAAGAAAAGGTGCTTGAGAGAGCAGCTAAGAAATTGAGGTTGGACCAGTTGGTTATTCAACAGGGTCGCAAGGGTTTACAAGAAGAAAAGAAGGACAAAAAAGAGAACCAAGATGATTTATTGAACATGATTCAGCATGGTGCACAGGAAGTTTTGGACGAGACTGAAGGTTCCAAATCGCTCGATGACGACATTGACTTGATTTTACAGCGAGGTGAGGAAAAGACGAAGGAGCTGAACTCCAAGTACGAGAAGCTTGGGTTGGATGATATTCAGAACTTCAACGGTGAACATCAGAGCGCTTATGAGTGGAATGGTGAGAACTTTGCGAAGAAGAAGACCATCAAGCTTGGTGATGAGTATCTGAATCCATCTAGAAGAACGAGAAAGGACCATCAATACTCAGTGGACGGATACTACAAAGATGTGCTTTCTAATATCAACAGTAGACCACAACTGAACCAGCCTAAGGCTGCACATCCGCGGGCGCCAAAGAACTACACTTTGTATGATTTTCAGTTCTTTGATCCACGCCTTGGTCCGTTGCTCAAGAAGGAGCAACTGGCGTTCAAGAAGAAGATTAGTTACCAGGTGGGGGGTGGTGACGAGTTTGACGTTGACGATAATGAGTTAGGAATTACGCCGGACCAATACGACCAGTTGGGAGAAGAGGAGCAGGAGCAGCTTATTTCGAAGCGTACAAGCGAGGAACAGAAGATCATCGATGACGCACCTGAGTTCAGTGAGGGAGACATGGAACTGAAGAACCAGCTGCTTGATGAAGGTTTTGGTGACTGGAACAGACGTGAGTTCATGCAGTTTGTCCACGGCTGTGCGAAGTATGGTCGCCAGGACTACAAGGCGATTGCGAACGATGTGAAGGGCAAGAGTGTGGCCGACATTCACAAGTACTCTCTTGCGTTCTGGCGCAATTACCAACAGGTGGATGGCTGGGAACGTTATCTGAAGGAGATCGAGACGGGGGAACGCAAGCTCGAGAAGGTGAAGCTACAGTCCTCGATTTTGAAGCTGAAGTTTGCGGACGTGGAGGACCCACTCGAGCAGCTGTCGATTGTCTATCCACCCAACAACTCGAAACGCATGTACTCGTTGGTGGAGGACCGATTTCTGCTTATCAAGGCGAACGAGCACGGGCTTCTGAATAAGCATTTATACGATCTCATCAAGGCTGACATCATGGCCGAGCCGCTGTTCCGCTACTGCTTCTACTTCAAGACCAGAACCACTACGGAGCTGGCGAGAAGATTGCAGACGCTTCTTCTTGCGGTTTCGCGCGAGAGCGAGGGTCCCGAGGCGTTCAAGCGTCGTCGCAGAGACCCTCCCAAACCTCTGGACCCCAAGCGGGCTCGTCTCGAGCCCCTCTAGCGGGTGTGTACCGTACATGTATATTTGCTGAGCAACACCCGTGCACCAAACACAAAAACAGCACCCGTGCACCGTCCCACCCCGCGAAAAAAAAATCAGCCCCTGCTGAGCAACACCCGTGCACCGGCTCGGCGGGGATCAAAAAAATTTTATACACAGAAACCACCTATAGGAGCTCGATTTTTAATAAGTGTAAAAACATTGGCCAGTTCCTTCTTCCTATTTGAAACATGTTGAGAAGATTTGCGAGCGTGAGAACGTTCAGCCAAAGTGTCAGACGTGCTGTGGACGTCGAGCTGAAGATTGATGGAATCCCTGTCGCAATCGAAAAGGGCTCGTCCATCATCCAAGCCGCTGAGAAGGCGGGCGTTTACATTCCAAGATATTGTTACCACGACAGATTGGCTGTCGCCGGTAACTGTAGAATGTGTTTGGTGGAGATTGAGAAGTCGCCTAAGATGGCTGCAGCTTGTGCGATGCCGGTGGCCCCAGGGATGTCGGTTTTAACGCAAACAGATAAAGTGAAGAAGGTTAGAGAGGGTATCACGGAATTCCTTCTCTCGAACCATCCTCTCGACTGCCCCGTGTGTGACCAGGGTGGGGAGTGTGATTTGCAAGAACAAACGCTGAAATACGGTGCCGATAGAGGTAGATTCAACGAGGTTTCCGGTAAGAGAGCGACAGAGAATAAGGCGATCGGTCCGCTCGTGAAAACGTCGATGAACAGATGTATCCACTGTACCAGATGTGTCAGATTCCTCAACGACGTTGCGGGTGCTCCAGAGTTCGGTACCGCCGGTAGAGGTAACGATTTACAAATCGGTACCTATGTGGAAAGAAATGTGAACTCTGAATTGTCAGGTAACATTGTTGACTTGTGTCCGGTGGGTGCGTTGACCTCAAAACCGTACGCGTTCAAGGCTAGACCATGGGAATTGAAGAGAACCGAGTCGATTGACGTCTTTGACGCTCTCGGTTCGGCCATCAGAGTCGACGCCAGAGGTGCAGAAGTGATGAGAGTCTTGCCAAGATTGAACGAGGAAATCAACCAAGAATGGATTTCCGACAGATCGAGATACGCCGTCGACGGTTTGAAGGTGCAAAGATTGACTAAACCTTTGATCAAAAACGGCAACTCATTCCAAGATGCCACCTGGGATTCAGCATTGGCCACCATTGCGGAAAAGATCAAGAACATCAACCCAAGTGCGAACGAAGTCAAGGCCATTGCCGGTTCCTTAGTCGATGTTGAAGCCATGGTTTCCCTCAAGGACTTGGTCAACAGATTGAATTCCGAAAACGTCACCATCGACGCTCCTGTCACTTCCATCCCATCCGTCGATGTCAGATCCAACTACATCTTCAACTCCACCATCGAAGGCATTGAAGAAGCTGACCAAATCTTAATTGTTGGCTCCAACCCAAGACACGAAGCCGCTGTTCTTAACGCCAGAATTAGAGGCCACTGGCTGGAATCCAACGTTGAAATCTCACACATCGGTGAAGCATTCGAATCCACCTTCGAATTAAACCATTTGGGTGAATCTGCCGCTGATTTACAAAAGGCTTTAGCAGGTGAATTGGGCTCCAAACTCTCCAGCGCCAAGAAACCATTGATTATTGTTGGCTCCGGTGTCTGGCAATCACAAGATTCCGCAGCAGTTGAATCCATCTTGAAAAACTACATCAAGGGTAAGCAAAACTTCGTCAACGAAGAATGGAACGGTCTCAACGTTTTACAACGTAGTGCATCAACTGCCGGTGCCTTAGATATCGGCTTCTACAACTCCAACCCAGAAGTCCAAGCTGTCAAGCCTAAGGTTGTCTTCCTTCTTGGTGCCGATGACGTCGATCCAGCCTCCATCCCATCTGATGCCTTTGTCGTCTATGTTGGTCACCATGGTGATGTTGGCGCTTCCATTGCCGACGTCGTCTTACCAGGTACTGCATACACTGAAAAGTCTGCTACATATGTTAACACCGAAGGTAGAGCTCAAATGACTTCTGCAGCTGTCGGTCCTATTGGTGTTGCCAGAGAAGACTGGACTATCTTCAAGGCGTTATCCGAATACCTCGGTGTTGGTTTGCCATACGAAGATGTTCGTGCTCTCCGTCAAAGAATCGCGGTCATTGCTCCACATTTAATCAGATTTGAAACCGTTGAAAAGGTTTCTCCAGAAATTTTCCAATTAGGTATTGATGTTGCCGGTGCTCCAAAGCCTTCATCAGCCGCTCTTATTAACCCAATCAAGAACTTCTACATGACTGATTCTATTTCTAGAAATTCTAAGACTATGGCTCAATGTGTTGGTTCATTTGGTTCAAAGATTGAAAACGTCCATGACAAGAACGCTCACTTATACTTAGGTATGGCTTAAATCAACTCTTTTTACTATTATTCATCATTGCAAAAAAGTTCATAACAAAAGTGTTATGAATTAATCAATATTCCACTACTCTTGTTCTACTTTTTATTTATTATATACAATATTAAAGTATTTATATTTATTATGATTAAACATTCAAACAAGGACGGCAACGCTATCTCTACTGTACACCCAAATTATCGAATTATTTGCCTTTAGTAACCATTTCTAAAACTTTATCTTCGCCATATTTTGTAACCAACTCCATAAACCACCCACTTACTTTATTAGCCCCTTGCTTTTTATTCATATCCATGCTTTCACACACAGAGACACCTTTGATCTTCAAAATTGTTTTGAACACAGGCATTTTATTCGCACCTTCAGTTTGACTCTTGGTAACAACAATTTCAGGAATAATTTTATATTTCAACAACAAGCTTTGTAGCTTCTTTTTTGGATTCTTATCAGAACCCAGCTCGCTGTCAACAAGAACTGGCAATTTGAAATGTGGAATTTCTGGTGAATCAACGTTTTCATTTTGCTGTTTTTCATTTTGCTGTTTTTCATTTTGATTTGAAGTTGATTTCAAATCCAAATTATGTTCTTTTGACTCAGATGTATCTTCCTTAGCATTTTTAGTAACACTGGAAACATTTTTGGGAATCATCAATCGTAACATATGATATTTTTCAAGCATCCTTTTATTTTCAAGAGCGGCCATAGCTGCTCTGAATGAGGCTTCCTTAAAATTGATACCTTCACCTGTTCCAATAATTTCGTCACCTATGGAACATCCTACAACATTGAAAGTGAAACCTTTTGGAACATTTTTGATGAATTGCGGTGACAGTGGCGCCAATTTGTCATATACAGGATATCTAACCGCACAACCAATTAATGCATATAATTCACCCTTTGCTTTCATGCTTACGCTTTGTGAGATATCACAGTTTGGGGTATTTGATTGAACAGTTTGAAATGATGAGGCATATGGATTCAGAGAAACTGGATTCATACCATCATCTGAAAATGAATGGTGTTTTTTGGATAATTTATTTTCTTTGTTTGCATATGTCCCATAGCCCAGTCTTTGATCATGTTTATCAAGGAAGTCTTCGTAAAGCTCGGATAGCCAATTCTTAATTATGGAATAACCTTCAATACCTCTATCCATGTAGATTCCACCAATATATGCTTCCATCAAATCAGAGACTAGTTTGCTGTACTTTTTATCACTTGCAACAACTGTAACAGCCTTTTCAAACCCATCCTTATCTGGCTGTCCTTTGTAAATCAACTCCGCTTTCTTGTGGAATCCATAAGACTTGGCAAACATTTCTAAAGTCTCGTTTTTGATAATAGAAATACGAATTCTTGACAATTCACCTTCTGTTAAATCTGGGTATCTTTCACAAACAATGTCAGTGGCAACCAATTCCAAAACAGCATCACCAATGAACTCCAATCTTTCATTATTAGATTTGATTTTTTCCTTACTGGATATTTCCATGTTACTATTACTGTATGATTTGTGCACAAAAACTCTGGCCTCAATTGAAGGATCGCGAATTTCAGGTAGAGGTGGTAAATTATGGTGAACACCTCTATTTTGTACTTTAATTTTCTTTTCCGCTATCTTGTCCATGAAAAGTTTAATATCAGTAGCACCTTCAATTTTAGTATTATCATCATAATTGATAATTTGGTCAAAGATTGGCAATCGACCCTTTGTGTATAAGGTTTTCAAGGCAGATCCCAATTGAAGTTTGTTTGATCTTGCCAAAAGCAAAATCTTACCACTTAGATCTCTACCAAACGAATCAATGCTATTAGATTGAACTTGAACGATTTTATCTAAATACGTATTAAGTTGGTCTTGAGTGGGTGCTAAATCGATGATTCTTTTCAACTGAGTTTGGATCACTGTCACTGCATGTTCTACGTTTTCAAAATCAGAGAGGGTGAACTCTTTTGGTGCTAGATCCTTGAATATTTCCGTATTTGATGCAGATTCTGTCACATTTTCAGATTGGTCTGGTTCTTTATTTTCAACTGGCTTATCTTTTTTGATTCTTTGGTCAGCTTTATGTTTTTTCCTGTCGCCCATTGGCGTGTCGCTTGCGTTATGAACTCTTTTGCCCATTGCTTGATATTATACGGTTTATAAGTTCACAAAGAGAGATGAAAAATATTTTTTAGAATCTGAATTTTTTTGCACCGCCTTGTTTCCGAATATGCTCAGCATCATTTCTTGCAGATTTTTCTTTTTGGTTTGGTGCATTTGCAGCGCCCTGGTTCGAGTTTATGTTGTAAGTCTTTGCTTCTGCACCGTAAACACTGGAGTTATCACCGACAATGGTCTGATTGAGAATTTGGTACAATTCTCTAGGCTTGGACTCAGATTGATTCCTGGTTTGTTTGGAAGATACTGCCGCTGGTGCTTGTCCAAATGTTTTGAGAGACACATCATCTTTCTGAGCTTTATAATCACCTTTATCGAGATTTAATGCGGTATCGTCATCTTGATCGACATCCTTCTCATCTTCCTTTTCAGAATCACTGTCTAAGTCGTCAATTAACTTACCCCATTTGGCAGTTCTTTTCCTAGAAACACCAAATGAGATGCCCCTTTCAGTGATATTCATCTTGGGATAGTCTGGCGACGGTCCTAACTGCTTCACATTTTCATACCATGGAGGCATTGAAGAATTAGATATTCCCAGAGCCTTTTGTAATTCCAAACTCAGTTTACCGGGACGGTAGTGAGAAAGCACTCTTTCACTCAATTGGTCTGCATTACCATCAATGCCTTCGTAGTATAGCTCGCCAAAGCCTAGCATGTCAGGTTTCAATTGGTGCTTGAAAAACGCATCATAGAGAACATGATAATCCAGGTCCAATTGGCCAGATTTCGGCTGAACTCTAGCTCTCATTTTGGCTTTCATAGTTTCATCATTTCCATCGTCAACGGTGTTTCTCATGTCTTGGATCCCTGTTGCTTTGATGAACGATGGAAGTTCAAACAACTGCTGTTCGCCTCTTTTGGAAGACAAAAAACCCCTCTTCGAAGTCCAATGTCGTGGAACAGACACCGCATTGTGTTGGGTTTTTAGTGCAACTAGAAAATATGGGTCTGGTGCATTCGCATCTTGCCATGTAATGGTAGAACTGAATGGCTTTGCAGCAGATTTCAAGTCTGATATCGGGATTGAATGCGTTTCAATGAACTTGCGCTTGGACATAGTGGGTTCTGTAGCTATCGACATACTGAATGGACCTTCTGGCTTGGGTATTAATGATTTTGCAGATGTTCCATCTATAGAATTGTCTTCAAAACTATTTGGAGAGAGATTATCAAAATCCTGCTCTGGTTCTTCGTCTTTGACTGCTGTAAATTTGTGTATAATATCTTGATACTGTTCAAAACCTTCCCATTTGATTTCTTCAACCACAATGTCTTCATCCGCTCCATTATCACTATCATATGATACATTTCCATCCGCCTTCTTTTTATCAACTATATCGACCTTCTCAACATCATTTTCCGCTTTTTTTTCAAGAAGAAGCTTCTTCAGCTGCTTAGCCTTCTGTCTTCTTTTTTGGTTCTTTGAAACCTTCGACACTTCTGTCTTTTTAGCCATCAATATTAATTTGCTAAAGAAGAATCACAGTAAAAAAATGGCTATGCGCAAACAGTGTTCATTTTTTGCTATTTTATTAAAATGGAGTCGGCCAAGAGACCTAGCGAGACGAGCGAACTGGACGTGAAAAACGCAGTGAAAGCAACTGTAAGCCAAGAAAAACAGCAGTCCAATGTAACGCCTGTACCGAAATCTAGCGAAGTTTT
This sequence comes from Saturnispora bothae, assembly GCA_030462855.1. NCBI lineage: Eukaryota > Fungi > Ascomycota > Pichiomycetes > Pichiales > Pichiaceae > Saturnispora > Saturnispora bothae. The sequence continues at coordinate 11,194 of JAKVQQ010000005.1, read as the reverse complement.
ATTTGAACAAACGAAAATCATCAAGAACGCTCTAAAAGGTGCTCTCAACGAGCTAGAACAGTCAAAGAGGGAGTTTGTGCGCTTGAGCACACTTTTAGAGTCCAAAATTGACAAGATTGGTAAATAAACGTGTTTTTTTGTATGAAATGTAATATATGAATGGGAAATCAAACGTGTGTCGCGTAAGTACGCGTTGAATGAATGCAAAAACATAGAAATGGAGCTTGAGTTTTGCATTGAAGAGTCTGTGTGGAATATTCTCTGTTTTAAATATACTTTTTGTGAGATATCATTTGTGTGTCTATAGTTTAATATGTGTTGAACCATAAGGTGGTTAAAAAGGGCTTGCTAGGACGTTTTAGTAGTGTAGAGAAATTAAAAAAGGGTTTAAGGTAAGCTTATAGAGTGTATGAACTAGAATGTTGGTATATGGACGCGTTTTTGTGTATGGAATGTCATGTCAAATATTGACAAATTTATGATTCTTCCGGCTTGAAACGTGTTGAGCAAGTAGCAGGATGTGAAACCGTTATCTTGGCTAAATTGGAGCTTGTTTTTGTGTTTGCCAAAGCGTTTTTATGGTGTAAATAGTGCATTCATAAGTAAAATCTGTGCTAAAACTTAATGAAGTCCTGTTTCAACAAAAAAACCTTGAAAGCTTTCTTAAACAGCAAGCTAAACGGGATAAAATCGCTTCACCGCTTGAAAACGCGTATTAAGCTCAAAAACGCCAAAAAACATAAAACACTGCATCTTTGTGTCTAAAATCTAAAATACAAACAAGCTTAGGGTGTGTACAACCTGAAAACACTTAGAATAAACATTAAAATAGTTAACAGTGTCTGTAGCCACCTTGGAGCTTATTATCACAATTAAAAAGCGTGTGTTTCGTGTGCTTCATGTGTTTATAGTGAAATATGTGCTGAAGCCAAATATATATTGTATTTCAACAGATAAAACTCATTGAAAACAACGCCAAAACCAAAAATAAATATCACATAAGAACCTTAGCCGTTTAATCGTGTTTCCAAAGCTCCAAATAAACAAATTCAATATACAAACGCGTCTTTTTGTATAAAATGTGATATATGATCAAAATGTCGCTAGCATTCCTCTTAAAAACGCATTAGATGGTTGAGAAGACCAATAAACTCAATTACTAAACAGATGGAGCCTGTTTTTGAGTCCTCACACCGTGTCTGAAATATCATTTAGCTTTCCTCTCTACTTAATATTTGTGTACGCTTTTTCTTTCAGCGTAAACAATGTTGAGTGGCGTGATGTTCATGGCCTCAGACGCAATCAAAGTGACCGCATTAGGACGACATATTCGATTCAACGTGTCGATGCTACGACAGAGGAAACGAGAGCGAAAAACGGTTGTGAACCGCACTGTTATTGGGTATTTAAGAAGTAGAATCAATTCAAGAACATTGTCTACAACGACGCGCAATAAGTCGTTCATCGAGCAGGCTGTGAGTGATGGATCTTCTAGCTCCGTCCAGGAGTATCTCCAATACGCGATGTACCGCAATCTGAATATTACTAGCACTGTTTTCATTGGATCTCTGTATGAATTACAGGTGAAACAGTTTCTTGAGAAAGAATGGCCATGGCCAGTTTCCAAAGCCAAGATAGTAGGCGGTGCAGGTGATCGAGGAGTTGATATTGATGCAAAAATGGGCAAGTTCAGGCTTTTAGTGCAATGCAAATGCTATTCTTCTCAACGTGTTGATCCTCGGCTTTTGCGTGAAATCAAAGGGTCTGTTCACGATGTTCCTGTTGATAAAATGGATCAGGACTTTCCTTTGGTCTCAATGATTGCATGTACAAACGGGTTCACGCGTCAGGGACGAACTGAGTTCGATAAAGCCACCATACCAATGATCTTTCTGAAATTCACAAAACCCAAACTTATCGACATTTCTAAGCCATACGACGCGAAAAGCTGGGAACTAGGACACATAGACGGCTGGGAAGCTAATTGGCTAGCTAAGGATTTGGGTCTAGTTGTGGAAGACGGGAAACCCAGTCGAAAAAAGAAACAGAATGATACCACGCAGGCCAGTAGTAGGAAGACCAGTGCTAAGACAAAGACGCCAGAGCCTAAAAAAGCGAGCCGCAAACGAAACACAAAGGCCAAGTCCACGCTGATCACGTCAGAGCCGTCTGAGGTGGCAGCAGGAAGCCTCGAGATCAATAAAAATGAAATTAGATAAACTAAACGCAACTAAATACTTTATAGAAACGTCAGACCGCAATAATTGTCTCAATCCTTTCTTTCAGGATTACCTGGAATGGACATACCAGCTTTGACTTCTGGGATGGCTCTGATCTTCTCGATCCACTGGACAACTCTTGGGAAATCTTCCAGACCTTGAAACGCCAATCTACCGTCTAACCAAGGGTAAGAACACAGATCAGCAATGGAAAGATGGTCACCAACAAGGAACCCAGTCTTGTTTCTCTCCAATCTCTCTTCTAACACGCCCAACAATCTGTAGGTTTCTTTCTTGTATCTTTCAATCGCAAACTCGTCTTTTTGAGGTGCGAAGTAAGAGAAGTAATGGTATTGACCCTTCATTGGCCCCAAGCCTGCCATTTGGAAAAAGGTCCATTCGAGCATCTCGTAGTATTGCTTCGACCCGTGTTCATAGGAATATCTGTGTTCCTTATCGAATTTGTCAGCAATGTACATCATGATTGCTGCGGATTCATTGATGTGGGTCACATTTCCAGTTTCGTCAGCATGTGTCAAAGATGGAATTCTACCATTAGGGTTAAACTTCAAGTACCAATCCTCTTTACACTCTGCCTTCATGATATCAATTGGTCTGACATAGTAATCGAGGCCTAAAAGCTCTAAAAGAATCGTAATTTTGAAGCCATTTGGTGTGTTGGCAGTGTAAAGCTTGATGTAAGGGGCAGCAAGACCAATGGCCTTTGGATCGTTTTCGGAGAAGAGATATTGCACCATTGCTACTTAAAGGTAATAAGAATAAACGATGACGACATCCGGATTTAATATTTTCCGATAAGCTATTTTCTAACTGTCCCAGATGCTAAGCAATTTTGAATATCACGGTGTAATTGTTCCTCACGCCAGCGATGTCCAGCGTGGAAAAGACAGCAGATGTGGAAAAATACGAGGGTAACGATGGTAAAAGAAACGGAACTCGAGTGAAAGAATCCGAGTTGATGCAAACGGTGACGGACTTTACTCAATACAATTTGAACAACGAAGCTGTGGATCATTACATTGTGCGTACAGACGGGTTAGAGTACCGACCGCCCAAGTAAAAATTTCTATCAATCAAGAACAGAGCGGTGCTTAAAAAAGGTCCAGTTCAATACGTGGTGATTGTGCTAGTTTTGATGGTTTTCATTTTAGGGGTGTGGTCCATCTACTGGAGGTCGATGTTTGATAGACAAAAACGGTATGTGAATAGGAAGGTGTTAGTGGCGGTAAAAAGCAACTCAACGGCGTCGATTTCACAAGCAATGATTGCTGCGACCAGAGATTCCAGATTGGATCAATTGGCAGGCTCGCATGTTCACACCGGCGTGGCAGCAAGCAAAGCAATCACCAAAGGCAACCAGCAGCATTATTGGGCCGCTATCTGTGTTGCTCAAGATAGTGTTTCGCAGCTGATCCGCCAAGGATTCCAAGACGGTCAAAACGTTGATACGGCTGGAATGATCGAATCGTACTTTGAAAGTGGCCCCAGCTTGAATAGCGTGGCAAGTGTGATCAAACCTGTCATTTCCTCTACAGTAACTTGCTACAAGAGTATCTGCAGAACATTTCGTATCCGATGTTCATCAAGCCATTGAGTGAAACCCAGTTTTCGAATCTCAGAACCACAAATTTGAACAACTTACCGTACATCAGCTACACAGACGGTGCACCTGTAGAAAACGCAGTGGTTGGTGCTACGCTACAAATAGGACTCATTTACATCATCATTACCACCTTTTTCCAATTCATGTGGTTCGCCAAATTGAACACTGCAATTGGAAGAGTCACATGTGCTAAAGACTACATCATTTACCGCATGATCAGTGCACAAGTCACTTACTTGTTTTTGTCATTCGTTTGCGTGTTTGAATGCAGCTTTCTAAGTTCCACGGAACAATGTTTGGCCTGGAGGCTTTGGAGTTTTGTGGATGATTGCTTTTTTGGTGATGAGTGCAGTTGGTGGAGCTAACAAAAACTTGGCTCTCATTTGTTTCTCCTTCTTGCCGCCCTTGTTTGGTTTTTGGCTTTTGTCTTCGTCATGATAAATATCAGTGCTACTTTCTCTCCATTTGAGTTGTGTCTCCAAATTTTACCGCTTCAATTATGCCATGCCCATCAAAAACGGCTACAAGTTAATGAAGGTGTTAATTTTCAGCATCACACGTCACAACAGTGGCAGAGAGTTTGGAATTCTTGTAGCTTGGATCGTCTTGAACAATTTGCTCATGCCTTTCTGCATCATGTTCTTTGCTATTTCGATGAAAAAACAGGCCATTGCAAAGCAGAAGCAAAAGCTGGAGTTGGTGACAAGATTGCAAGCGGAAGCCAGTTTGTAAACACCGTTTATTTGATTACGTTGTGTTTGATTTGTTTGTAGTTGAAAAAGGTGTCACGTGACTTTGGAGAAAACCAAAAAAAATATTTGATTCTAGCTCTTTATCTGTGTATCTTTAGCTAAATCAGTGAATATGGCCAACATTTTGTCAGTTCAAGAGACAAATGTGTTACGAAAAAAACTGGGTTTGCGTTTGATTCCTATTGAAAACAATATGGAGGAAAAAAACGATTTGCAAGAGTCGATTATTTCCATTTCTGTCGAAGACACAAATGCGCTTAGAGCTAAGCTAGGATTGAAGCTGATACCCACAGACAGTAATGAAGAAGAAGTTGAAAGCCAAAATTTCAAAATTACGCAAAATGAACAAGAATCCAACATTCAATTGGCCCAACTCAAGGTTAATTTAGAGGAAAAGAAAGTACAGTTGAAAAGACGAAAACAAATGGCTAAAGGTGGGCTTTTGGATAGAGATTCCAGTACACAGAGTTTGGAAGATTGGTTAGTGGAAATTGGAAGTCTCAAAAAAAAAGACATCGAGCCAGAAACAAAAGTGGAACAGTCTCATCCTGTTAAAAAGAAATTGAGTTTCAAAAGTAAAAAGAACAGAGAAGAAGTTGCTGAACCCGAGATAGTAGATAAAAAGATCATGACGCTAAAAGATACCGATGTTCTGAATGAGGGCAGTGAAGATGAACTGATTCATATGGATACTGATTACGACAAAAAAATTCAAAGAGATGTAGAGGATAAAAAGCTGCAAACAGGTGAACTGGTTTCGGACATATCCAAAGACAACCGTTTGTTAGGCAGCAATAATTTGGATGAAAACAAAAAGAGAAAACTTGTTTCTCTGAAGTCGTTATCTTCTGACGAGGAACTATCAGATACCGAAACACAAAAACTGCATATTGATAGAGATACCGCTAAACCCAAGTTCAAGAAGTCCAAGAAAGGGAAAAAGTCACAGTCTAGGGTTAAGAGCGTTGACATAGACATCAAGTTAAAACCTGTTCAGTTGGTTAACGAAGACGAAGATCAAGACGATGAACTGGAATCCATTCTTGCGTCAACTAGAGTACAGAAACTCAAAGAACGAATCGTCGTTGGCCAAAAGCAAGAAGAAGAACAAAAACCTGAAGGCCAAACTCTTGAAGAGAACCTGTACTTCTTGGATAACATCAAGGTAGAAAAGGATGAACGAAAACTGAAATTACCCGAAGTTGTGGAAACAAGTACTCCAGAACCATCAAGTGAAATCGTTTCTCGTGTTCACAATATCATCAGGGACCATTCAAATGACGAGGATATGGCAATTTCATCGATGCTATCCTATCTAGAAGAAGCTGAAGAAGAGGACAAAAACGAAGTCAAGCTCAAATACACCGACGATCAAGGTAACGAGTTGTCAGCTCGTGAAGCATTCAAATTCATGTCGCGTAAGTTCCACGGTACGGGTACACACAAAAAGTCTAAACACAAACTATCTTAGTGGAATTAGATCATTGTCCTGCAATGGCGATCTACAGAGAGGACATTCAGATCTTTCATTACACCATTCTAAAATACAGCCCCAGCAAAAGATGTGTCCACATGGTCCACATGATGGATCTTTCATCGGCTCAAGACAAAGCATGCAGTCTCGATTACCCTGTGGAATGTATGGCAACTGTTTAGGGTCCATCAAATTTGTGCGCACGTCTGTATCGTCGAGTTCTAGCTGTGATAAATCTGAAGGAATTGACTCAACTTCTCCTGAACGCAACTGTTTCTTGAAATTCTCCAGTGAGGTTTTCAAGTCGTTCACTGTTTCATTTCTCACATATGATTTCATATAACCTGTATACTTAATAACCAATTGTAAAATGATCAACCAACCAAGGAACTCATATTGGTTGCCTGATTTCTGTTCTTCTGGAAGTTTGTATCCCATCCCATAGTGGAGGCCTAGAATACGTTTGATGATGCTGTAGTATTTACCTTTCACATAGAAAATCGCTAAATGAAGGTTTTTCAAGTCTGTCAAGACGCTGTTTGTGAAACGATCAAGCAACGACTTAACTAGTGATCCTTCTGAAAGTTTACTATTGGCCCACTTGATCAATTTCGATCCAATGAAAGGACCAGATGAATATAACAAAACAAAAACCAATCTTTTCCATAGTTTGACTCGCCGGCCTGAGTTTGTATAATGAAGATCCACATATTGCTCCCCAAGTGTTTTTGCACCAACTGCAGTGGTGACTACAAAATAAAGAATGTTGGTAAGTGTTTTCACCTTAGCTATATCTATGTGATGGTTTCTTGTGCTTGAAAACGCCTTCCAGAGGTCCGCTATTTGAGCTGCCAGTTTATCAATATAATAATCATCTTTTTGTGTGGCTCTTACAATTGCAGCAGCCGTGGCATCGTCCAATTCCCGATATATTTGAGACATTTAGAGGAAAATGATGGCACTAAAAGTTTATTTACATTTATCTCACATAGGCTATTATAAAATCATTGGATAACTCGCGATCGCACTGTTCTCTCATGATATCAGGCTTAAGACCAGAAGAGGACGATAAGCTGCCTCTTGGCGATTTGGAACCAACTAAAACGCATTCGAAAAGACATGTTTACATTCAAAAAACATATGTTCAATTGATGGTGATAGCATTCTCGGTAGCGGGAAATCTGGCTAGAACTTCACTGCAGGAGTTGACTAAATACAGTGGCTCTTTCATTAATTACACACCCGGTACTGTGCTTTGGGTGAATTTTACAGCATGTTTTGTTATGTCCTTCTGTAACAATAACAATGCGTTTTGGAACTTGGTTCTCAAAGATTCACATGGAAAAACACACATGAGTCATCTGCCTTTACACGCCGGGATCACTACTGGTATTTGTGGCTCGTTCTCCACATTCAGCTCGATGATAATGGAAATCTTCTTCAAAACCGTTGGAAATGTTCCGAACAGTGTTGTTCCGAACTCCGGGTACAAAGTTATGGAATTCTTTTCTACATTGCTATCTCATTTGGGGGTTCCATTTCTAGGACATGTTTTAGGGAAACACTTTGGACTTCTGTGTGACCATATACTGAAAAGGCGATCATTCAGCTTTATTAATTACAGAAATATTCAAATTGTTCAATTGTTCTGTTGTATAGTTGGTTTTGGAGCCATCATTGCAAACATTGTGCTTACAGGCACTTTGAATATCGACCATTGGTACAAACAAAAGTATGCTTTTTCTATCTTAATGGGTACATTTGGTGCTTCTTTAAGATACAATTTATCGAAGCTGAACGGGAAGTTGAAATGGCAACATTACAAATGGTTCCCAATAGGTACATTTTTAGCCAATATAGCAGGTACCTTAGTAATTGCAATTTGTCAATTACTTGAGCTTGGATTGAAGTCAGGCTCGTTTCCAAGTGACGGTGTCAAACTTATTCAAAATTCAACTCATTTGATGATAATCAATGGGTTTTCGTCTGGATTTGCTGGAAGTTTAACAACTATCTCAACTTTCGTCAACGAATTATACAACATGAAACGACCTAAGCATCAGCATGTTTATTTCATGGTGACTTTTAGCGTTGCTTTTAGTGTAGTCATTCTTATTGATGGTGCATATCTTTGGACTAAGGGTATGATTTATGCATGATGTCATTTAGTATATGCATCAGGTATGAGAATTATGCAGAAATGTCAGTCAAATAACTTATGTGGTTTGCATGAATGATGCATCTTGGAGTTATATTGCTCGAATAATGTTTGGAATAGTCAAACAAAAGTAGTCATATAAACCCGAATTGAGGGAATTCCACCGGAATAGTTTGACTAGTTCCATATGCGCAGTTTGCGTTTTTTTGGAAAATTACCATTGCGCCATATGAGTTTATTACACTAAATTATTAAATGTTTATTACTCTCGATGTTTGTTTCTATAGAAGTCGTGTATATAAATTAAAAAACAGCTCTTTATGTAATGGAAGAACCACATTGCATTTACTTCTTTTTGTTCTTTTTAACTTTAATCTTGAGACCTGAATTCAAAAGCTGAGCCAGTTCATCGGTTTCATGCTGCACACTACCGTTAGCAAGCGAGTTTCCACCCCAGGAACCATTTTGAACAACTGGATTCACTCTAGGAATAACCACCTTTTTTGGTTTTGAAGCAAGACTCGGAAACAGTTCACCGTTGCAACCCACAGCAGGTGTTTTAGGTTTAACTGCTTGATTCCCCCAAGAAGCATCAGAATTTCTCAGTGATGAAAGATTGGCTGAATTCACTGTATTTATTGATACATTTGTCACAATAGTTTGAATATCACTTGAATTTGATGATGAGGCTAAAGCAACATTTGAATTGTTCCAAACACTATTACCGGTATTTATCTTGCTTTTTGTTTTTTGCGGCACTGGGTTATACCCAGGGATTGAACGACCATTTATTGGTACATTTGCACTAATACCTCTAGCAATTGGTTTTCTGGAAGATGCTGATGATAGTGATGACAAAGATGAAGAAGATGATGATGATGATGACGATGTTGATAATGACCCCTGTAATGAAGTATTTAAAGATGGGAATTTTTGTTTTGATACTCTTTTAACACTAGGACTTGGGGAGGCAACACGTAGAACAGGCTGTCCCGGTAATTGAGGAAACACTTCATTGAATTTCGCAGCATTCAATTTCGCCTTATTGATTTTTTCAAGCTCAAGTCTTTGTTCACTTTTAGCTGGGAAAAGTTGAGAAAATTCATAGATCAAGATTGGTATATCAATTTGGGTGCCTTTAGCATTTGAAAAAAGATCAATGTATAGACTTTCAAGTTCATCTGCTGTTATTTCATGTTTTCTAAACTTGGAATTTATCAAAGTGAATCGTGAATACAATTCAGGATCATTTGCCAAATAATGCTTAGCACGAATTTCAAATCTTTTAGTTTTGGTTTCCAGAGAGCTCTCTCCCTTATCTGACTCGTTTTCATTCTTTTTGACGGTGGTAGAAGTATTGGAAAGCTGATGCCCAAAATTGAGTCTACCATTGTGAAGAGATGGATGTTCTTTAGCCATATGAGTTTCTAGTTCCAGAAGATCGCCAAAAACAATCACTTTTTGCTCTATACAAGCAGCAACTCTACACGGATAATGGGCAGACTGGAAATGGTTGGTAAGCTGATCCATATTACGGAAATACTGAGGATTCGAGCTGTCCGCTCTGAAACACACATCACACTTTTCATGCTTGTGTCTCATGTGTTTTTCTAATTCATCTTGCGAGTAGAAATGCTGGTTGTCGCAGAACTTACAAGCTGGATGGCCATTGAAACCTGTGTAATCACCTTTTTGAAGATGCACCCTAAGTTGTCCTTGAGTGTACACGTTCAACTCTCTTGGAAACGATTTCTTAGCATTGCCACAGGTAGCACACAGAAACTTATGGTGAATCTTTTGCACATGATCATTCAGCTGTTTGAAATTCGCAAATGGTGATTTAGCGGAACAACCTTTAATTGGACAATTATAATCCAGCAATTCCAAAGTTGTGTCCTTTGCATGAGTGGAAGTGTATCTAATGCCTAGATCATTGGAAAAACGAGGTAACAACGAGCTCTGTGGGATATCGGCATAGTCTTCATTGGCAAAGTTGTCTGTGAAAATCAATTGGTCCGGAACATTTCTGCAGAAAAGACACTCCTGTTTTCCGTAGAGACTTCTCTGTCTAAAGGTACATAGATGACAAGTTTTGTGATCGCAGGGCGGAATAGCTGCAATTTGAATTGGCTCCGTACACACCACACAGTCCTCCATATCTGCTTTGACTCGACTTCCAGAGTGAGAAGTGAAAAATTTCAAAATTTTTGTATGGGGGGAAAGCTAGCATGTTGCTGACGTAAGCACACTGTCTATGTGTCCATTGAGAAGGTGGGATGATCACTGGAGTGCTTGTTTTGGTAACTGGGGAGTTTGAACGCTTGGAACTTGTTCAAGCAAATTTTGTGTTTTGCTAGAGCATTTCCAAGTCTCAGAGTGAAACTTTGGTTTTCTTGCTGGAGTGACTGAATGCAAAAGAGAATTGCCTAGGGGGTTGGTTTTACTTTGATGAATTGTTGAATGGCACCGTTGCAAGTTGTGTGTCTTCTCTGCCATGTGAGACGTGGTTTTCCACAATGAAAACGTTAACGATATCATGAGCACATTTTTCAGTTGAAGATCAAGTTCTAAGGAAGCCAACACAACTTAATTGTTAGTGTGTAAAAAATTACAATATTACGCTCTCGATATATGGTTTCAATGAACTTTGTCATGCAAGAATTGGTTCTTTCACGGTTTTCCCAAGCTCTAAAACACCATGAGCAATTATTTCTCTACCACGGCGGGAACTTCGCACATGTACCGTTGACAGTTTAGTTGCTAGGTCATATCAGCGTATTTTACGTCTAACGCGGGCCCAGTGTGGAATTGCTTTGTGAGTATTACGTGAGACGAAACTTTGAATATTTTATTTGGCCTAGGGGCCCAACCGAAATTACTAGGGAACTTGCGTTTCTGTTCGCCCCAATAGAAAATTACTAGGGAACTTGCGTTTCTGTTCGCCCCAATAGAAAATTACTAGGGAAC